>PKMM01040874.1:297051-410778 GCA_002933915.1 Eutrema heterophyllum
ATCATAATAATTAAGAAATTAAATATTAAATAAACTTTTTAATGAGAAATAAATATTTTCCATATTCTCATCAATAATTTGAAAAAATAATTATATATTTTCTTATTTCAATTATCTTTTTTTATTTGTAATGACATAATATGTAATAATTTACAAAATAAAGTTCATTTTCAAAAATATTTTCTTAAATTTATGGAGATCAATTTTCTATCAATTTTTTTTCTTTTTTCACGGGATTACAGAGATGATAAAAAATTAAAAAAAAAACGAAAGCTAATAAAACAAAGAAAAACTATAGCTAAAGCTATAATGGAGGATGGAACTAGCAGAGAGAACCGGCCAAACCACGACAAAAACAAGCGAAGAAGTAGAAGCCAACGCGATCACAAAGAGTGAAACATAATATAATCAGACATCGAGTTGCTGCGAGCAATTGTGATCTGAGACCAGCCCTTGAAACCATAAATCGGACGACGCTTATAACTTCTCCAGAAATAACCGCACAACTAAATCTGCAAAGATGACCGACTCGGAAACAACTTAAATCAATCCACGAACAAACACTTATTGGTCATCTTTTTCAATTTTAATTTTTCAGTTCTATATGCAGGGGAACCAAAAGTACAAATATGAATCTATATACATCTCTTTTATCACGCAACCTAAACTACATAGCTTAGAAGTTATAAAAAAAAATTAAAAATTAAATTTGAATTCAATTGAAATTCTGATAGTGCTTTGCTTTTTGCCTGGATTCTCTTTGGATGAAAAGTTACATGAAAAGATTATGTTATGTAATTTTAAAAGCAATTTATCGCAGAATATAATAAATAATTTTTATAAAACAAATAGCGTGAAGCTCACGCACGGCTTTTTTTGTTTTTGTTCATTCTATATTATCCCAGCTTTCTCTCATTTTCTTATTTTTTTATATATCTCTGTTCACCATTATCTGGAGTCTAGAAAGAAAGAAACCCTAGATTTTGTCAAAAGGCGGTTGCAGAAGAAAAAGCTCGAGACGAAACCATGGCAGGAGTTGGACCGATGACTCAGGATTGGGAGCCGGTGGTGATCCGAAAGAAAGCCCCCAACTCAGCCGCTAAGCGCGACGAGAAAACTGTCAACGCCGCTCGCCGATCCGGCGGCGATATCGAGACCGTCAGAAAATGTTTGTTCTTCCTTTTCGATCTCACCTTGTTTTTCTCTAGCTCCTGACTGATTCGGTGTCGTAGTTATATAATCCGGTTGAAGTTATCTGGCTTAGGGCTCTCTGGAATATTATATAGATTTGGATATTGGAGCTGGGTATGGTTTCTAGTGCGATTTTGTTCTCGATTTAGCTTTCAGTATAAATTATCAGCGTTTAGCGCCTCGTGGGTTATTGCAATGGATATATTTAGCGTTGATTTTCGTTGTTAATTGAAAATTTCCATCTGAGCAATAATTATTCGCGTGAAATGGATGTATTGGTATTGCAGATTTGGCTGTTCGTATCAGGTTAAAAGAAAAAAAATTGTTCTGCTTTGGTTTGTATATTGGTTTGATTTATGTGTTTTTTTTGTGTTTTGGGTTTAGTCAATGCTGGAACCAACAAGGCGGCATCAAGCGGCACATCTCTCAACACAAAAAGGCTTGATGATGACACTGAGAACCTCACTCGTAAGTCTATCGCTTGTTATTTGCTTTACTGAAGGTGAATTGGTTTCCCTAGTGGCTAGAAAATGGTAGTCTCAGGCTCTGTATACTACGAAAATGTGTTCATTTCTTGATGCAAAGTGTCACAAGCAAGGCAATATTAGTTGATGTCTATTAATGTTTGGGTGATGATGAATGGGAATCTCGGAGTTTTTTCTTTTGGCTCGAGTCATTAATGGTTTTAGCGAGAGTAACTTTTTTTATTCATTGATGCGTATTTGGATGCTAAAGCTCCATGTAATGTTGTCTCTACCATTGTGATTCCAGATGAGCGTGTGCCTACTGAGCTAAAGAAAGCCATTATGCAAGCCCGAACAGAGAAGAAGCTAACCCAGTCCCAACTTGCTCAAGTATTTTATCCTTCTCTCTATATTTATATCTCTTATTTTTACCAGTCTTATGTCAAGAAAACACTTGTTTGCTTCCTTTTGTAGATCATCAATGAGAAGCCACAAGTGATCCAAGAGTATGAGTCTGGTAAAGCAATCCCAAACCAGCAGATCCTTTCTAAGCTGGAGAGAGCACTTGGAGCTAAACTTCGTGGAAAGAAGTGAGCGAGTCCTGAAGATAAAACTTAATCGCAGTTTCACTTTTCTTAATGAATGTAGTAACAACAATCACTGGTTTGATCTAATGTCGTAACTCTGCGAAGAAGAATCTTTCTTGATGTAAGAAAGGTAAACCGTTTGAATGTTTGGTTGATGAAATCACTCATCTCATAAACTTAAATCAATATCAATAACTTTGTTTTTTAACCACACACAAGAGCAAGAGCTGCTTTTATTGTTGATTAACATGAAACATACAGAAATTCAATTTAGAATTCAGGTACAGGTTCTTCTTCGACCAGAGAAATGACCCATTCACCATTTTCGTCCTTGATCATTCCTTTGTTCTTCTCCACCCACCAAGATCCTGGAACTAAACACTCATCTTTCAAGAACTCACATGACTTGTTCACTAATGCAATACTTCTCTTCACCATTAGTTTAAACTCTCCTTTCTTCCCATTCCATCCTGCGACGACATGGAGCATTGCCTGCACATATAGGAAGAAAAAATACGCAAGTTTCTACTCTATTGCCGTCATCGAAACTGAAAGATTCTCTCTAAGGTCTTTACCTGAAGATTGTGCCAATCCCCTGGATTCCTTGAGTCCTTTAGGTAAGGTGACTTCTTTGTATCGATCACAAAGTTGGTTCCTATATCCACATACCCCAAGAGTCCTCCTGGATATCTAGTTAAGAGATCAATTTTGTTCCTTACATGGAGGATCTTTAAGTTCTTATGACGCGTTACTTCGTCCTTGAACTCCTTGTTACCTACCTGTGGGCAACCAAACACAATCCCAGTGACTGGAACATCATCTTTGGAACCGTTCTCAGCTATGTCATAGGCGGCGATAACAGCCTCTGTAGCTCCCAAGCTATGTCCAGTCAACACAACGCTTGGTTTCTCGTCCTTATACTTCAGCAGAAGCTCCTTGATCTTAGCTAACAACTGTGACCGTAGACTCAGTCTTGTGAATTTCGATTTCGGGTTATCAGAGGTATAGATAGTGAGCCACCCGAGCATCACCTTACACCCCTCTTCGTCTTCACTGTCACTACTATAAGTACTTGCAGCTCCAACCACACCAGAATCAGAACCAGAACCGTTCTGTTCCGGTCCGTGCAGCAACGGGTCAGCTGAAGTAGGCCTAGCCCCCAAAACATTGATCCACTCATAGTTCCTACTCGTTCCTCTCAAAGCAACATAGATCTCACGGCGTCCCAAAGCCTTAGTCCGTTCATCAGACGTAACAGCAATGTAACCGAACCAGTTAGACTCACGGTCCCAAGAATCTCGTGATTGGGAGTGGAGAAGCAAACCTTGGGGGAGAGCAACACGAGCTGTGGCGTAGAGGAAGCTTGTGACCTCGTAGTCAGATGCGGATTCGAGCATGACCTTGTCGAAGAAGGAAGATTTGCCGTAGCGGCTGGCTCCACAGTACTTGGAGTTTTGGTCGTTGACAAAAGCATCGTAAGTGGCTTGACAGAAGTCGCCGCAACGGAGAATGAGTTGGCGAAGTGACTGGTCAAATGGGTCTAAGAGAGTGTCCCAATTCTTGGAGCCTAAGAGCTCTTCCCATGGTGTTGTTGTAGCCATTGGGGAGAAATGGTTGTGTAAGGAGATAGCAAGTCTATTGGAGTATTGGGATATAGGATAAGACATTTTACTTAGTTTAATTTTACTTTTATTTAAGTGGTGGTGAATGGTGATCATGATGGTCTGTGTGACCCACATATAAATATCCATATCGATATTGATTATTGAAGTAAAAGGTGTGGGATATTATTGGCACATACTCCACAAACTATAGTATCATTCACAATTCACTTATAACCAAAAAACAAACATTCACAAACTTACTTGTCAACTTTAATCATACAGAAGAGAAGAAAATTCAACCAAATTCGTATGACTTACTTTTTAATCTTTAAATAAGTTTTAAAACGTTTTCTTTTTCTGGTGAATCTTTACAAATTACAAGTAATAATATTAAAAAAAAAATCCAAGATCATGTTCTAATGCACTTCTTTTTTTTTTTTTTAAACGTCTGGGTTTTATTAGTTGGATAAGAACAGAGCACAAAATTCTAATGCACTTCTAGATGTATATATCATCCATTTAGATAATCCATTATTAGCAAATATAGTAGTCTCACCATTCACAAACTTCCATGCCATTCACAAACTATAGTATCATTCACAATTCATTTATAACCAAACAAAAACAAAAATCATTCACAATTCACAAACTTGCATGTCAATCTCAATCACAAAGTTCCATGTCACAAAGTTACAATCAAACCAAATCAAATATAATTAGTCATACTCGACGACGGGCATGTCCTCGTCGTCGGGAGTGGCCATGACCCAATCACCATCCTCCTTCTTGAGCATGCCTTTGTTATTCTCGACCCACCAACACTCGGGAACCAAACATTCCTCTTTCAATAGTGCACACGATTTGTTCACCAATGCTATGTTTCGGTTCACTTTCATCTCGTACTTCCCGTTCTTCCCGTTCCATCCCGCTACTACATGTAACATTGCCTACATCCACCCCAAATCATAACTGTTAATTATAACAAAAAAAAAGAGACCATAACTATTAAAACCAATGTCGTTCTATTTATAACATGAGAGTCTCGACTGTTAGAAACGTCAATTTTTGTGTGTTTGCGTTTACATTTTCACATTTTTCTTATTTTTAAAATACAAAATATTATAATTTTCTTATTAAATATTATGAAAAATGTAAATACAAACGGAAGGTTCTCATTTATTTGTAAACGGACTATATATTCGACATATATAATATTGTTGTGCATTTTTTTAAAAAAACTTTAGAAGGCCGATTGATTAGACCTGATTATTTTATCATTCAAGAATTAGGAGTGTGTCGTTAGACTAAGGATGCGAGAACGATTGAGTCACATTCAGTCTTATACGCAAAATAAATTAACTTGCCTGGAGGTTATGCCAATCACCAGGATGATGAGTTTCCTTAAGAAAAGGTGAAACTCTCGTATCGATTTTGAGTTTGGTCCCAATGTTGACGTACCCCATTATCTTAGCTGGATAACGAGTGATAAGATCTATTTCGTTTTTCACGTGCAATATCCTCACGTTATTATGTCCGTTGATTCTGTTGGAGAATTCTTTGTTGCCCACTCTGGGTGAACCAAACACAATAGCCGTCACCGGTGGCACGTCGCTATAGCCGCTTGTTACGTTTTCCGCCATGTCAAATGCTGCCAGGGTCGCGACAGTTGCACCTAGGCTGTGTCCCGTGAGCACTATGCTAGGCTTCTCGTCCTTATATAGCTCTAGCAGTTCTTTTATCTATAGTAACAATTAGTTAGCATTTACTCATATCAAACAAATTGAAATAAATTTGAGTTTAGTTGAAATTAAGTGAATGAAGAAACAAATCAAGTTTTTCTCCTTATAAATATTTGTTTTCTAGAGAAAGAAAAAATTTCGCAAGTATTTTTTTCTTTTTGTTGAATGGTATTCTATTTTAAAAGACGGTTACAAAGCTATGATACATGGTTCATACCGTGATATGGCAAATATTTTGTTTGACCATTGTTTTGTAAGAACTGTGATGCTACATTTTCATTGGGTTTTTTTCGTATTTTGTTTCATAAGATCATTCAATGTAGGGGTCAACTTGTTTTTATTCGAGTTAGATTCAAAGAAGATTAATCGCATTTTGTAATTTTACTACCTTAGTGAGAAGCTGCGAGCGTGCACTCATCTTGGTGAAGGGTGAGTTTGGATTAGCCGTTGTATAAATACTTAACCATCCAAGCATAATCTCAGGACCATCCTCACTGTCCATCAACAGTTCCTTCACCGAAGTCAACTTCGCTCCCATCACATTAATCCACTCGTAATTCCTCGTCGTCCCACGAAACACAACATAGATCTCTCTTCTTCCAATCTCAGCCGTCCGTTCATCAGACGTGACAGCGATGTAACCGATCCAATTAGTCTCACGGTCCCAAGACTCTCGAGACATGGAGCTTAGGAAGAAGGCTTCGTGGTCGCTGACACGAGCCGTAGCGTAAAGGAAAGAAACGACGTCGTAGTGTCTCGCATCGTCGAGCTTGACTTTGTGGAAGAACGATGGTTTGCCGTAACGGCTGGCTCCACAGTAGATGGAGTTTTGGTCGTTGATGAAAGTGTCGTAAGTGGCTTGACAGAAATCGCCGGCTCGAAGGATGAGTCGGCGAAGTGACTGGTCAAGTGGTTCCAATAGGTTTTGCCAATTGTCTTGGCCGAGAAGCTCTTCCCATGATGGCTCGACCATGATTTGATTATTTGATTTCTTTGTGTATTGTGTGTATAAATTAACCCATTGAGATTTTATTTATTTATTACGTAATCGTGAGAGCCACTATTTTTATTTATTTGGATGATAAACATTTGAATTGATCTTGTATACATATGCCTTAGAATATGCTATACTGTTAAACTGGTCAGCACCAAATATTAATCTAAACCTAGTTGTTATCCAAAATACCTTTGAATTTGAAATATGATTAGGACAATCGATACTTGGTTTCTCTATTCCGATTATTAAAATATTGACTCAGTTTAAGAAAAAAAGTAATTGACTAAATCACTTTACATTTTGATTTGTTTATTTTTTCCGTTTAACAAAGACTACCGTTTTAATAAGCTTTTGTGAGTCCGACATTTGGAATTGATTGCAAATAATCGCCACCACTTAATAAACACATCTCCATGTTTGTTTTCATTACTATATATGAGAATCCTACACTTACAGATGATGCTTATTTTGTGGGTAAAATTATCAAACTGATTTTTGGAATTTACCTTATCGCATAATGTTGAACTAAGATCAGAGATCGATAGCTCGACTGGAAAAATATTATGGGGTAATCGAAGAGGTCCAATGATCGGGTGACATCTGGGACGGGTAAAAATATTTAAGGTTGGCCCGGACCTAGAGGATGTACGGGTTTCGGCTTAGAACCTCCTGGTTATAAAAAAAACAAAAACTAAGATTTTCTAGAAAGAGAATATCGTTTTTGCAAATGAAAAACCTAGCTAAAAGAGTTTTTTTTTATAAGGACCTTGCATCCCACAATTTGTCAATTTACTCTTACAATCATCAATTGATCATTGAGATTGATCGTGTGTCTATTCTTAGTTTTTTACAGACGATTTCAATGTAGAACGCATGAATGTGCAAAATGAGTACATAAGATTTCAAGGACTAAATTATTAGTCTTATACAAAACTAGTAGGACTCTTTAGATCCTTAGGTTTAGAGTTAATCTAAGCATAATTCATCAGTAACTATGTTTAGAGAGATAGAGTGATAACTCACCGGCAACTAGTTAGTGTAAAATACTGATTAATTGGTGTTTCAACTTTTTTAGCAAAATCAAGTGAACTATTTTTCTCGACAATGCTTCCTTTGTCAAACCTGAGGGAGACGCGCATGGAGATATTGATAGAGTGCAAGAATGACATTGTTGAATGCTTCATACTCCAAATGTCGGCTAGGATTTGACCCACCAGCTCTTGCAGCTGCGAGATCGGTTAATTGACTGCTAAAGCCTTGCGTGCTTTCCTGTAAAACGACAGACATCAACTATTAATGGATTTTGCAACTATTAACTATTAAGTTTATGGACAGCACAGACATACCTTTAAGTTTTGAGCAAGCCGGGAGTGTTGGTTGAGAGCATCTTGAAGTTTTGTTTACAGCTTTTGGACATGATAAGACATTATTCCTTCTTGATCGAGAGCACGGACTATTTTTTGCTCCATGTCCTTTTGTGAACTCACAACTATCATCAACTCCTCAATTTTTTTAGCTTCTTCCTTGAGTTCTCTCTGGATAGCCTTTTGCACCTCATTCAGTATATTGTCAAGTCTTTTTCTTTCTTCTTTGATTTGTTTCTGGATATCGTTAGGTGGTACCATTGACTTGACATTACTCTCCATTAGCACTTGAAAGATTTCACGCTGTTCATCGAGCTGTGGTAGTAGTTTCCGCACATGCGCACTCAATCTCTCTTCAAGTTTGGTACTTCTGATGTTGAGTTGGTTCTGAAGAGCCCTATGAATCTCATTCGTTCTTTTTTCAACTACTCCATCGAGTTGTTTCTTCATCTCTCTCTGTGACTCCAGTATCTACAAGGGAAATAATGTATGCATAAATTACTATCCTTTTTTTTGTTGAATAAATGTAAATTATATTCAAGGACAAAAAAAAATTGTTTTTACAACTAATGCAACTTTACATTGATTTTGTTAAAGAAAAGCATAAGGAGAAAATCTCTTCACGGGAGACGTGTGGCGAACCACACCAAAAGGCCATCATCGTATCTCCGAATTTCTGTTTTCCGAATAGAGGTGATGCAATTTTGAACATTCTTGTCGATGAGTCTCGTAAGTCTGGCTGGTGGGGAGGGTGATTCGCCATGTCTCCTCCCATTTCTCTCTTTCCAAATGTGATATAGAGTTGCTTGAAAAGTGTATCGAAGTAGAAATTGTTCTATGTTGTTGAGGTTTGAGTCACATAAGAGTGTTAGGAGATGGTCCCATACCGTAGTGTAAGCATTCCCAAGCAGCCTAGAGACGAGAGTCCTCCATATTCCCTCTGTGTAGCTGCACGAGAAGAAAAGATGATTTCGATCTTGTCCACAAAATACACATGCATGGTTGTGACTTCCACCCCATTGTTGCATACGATCTCCTGTCGATAAACGATCCAAAATTGTTAACCAAGATAAGAAAGAGTATTTGGTGTCGATTGGGAAAACCATACACCTCGATACCAGTCTTTTATTGGATAGCTCTTTCGAATTTGATTCCATGTACTATTCGTTTCGAATTTCCTCTTAAACTTGTCCTCTCCTGATTTCCAAAGCATGACGTCATTACCTTCCCCATGTATGGTTTGAGCAATTTTTGTTATCTCGTTTTCTATATCATTCAGATATGCTAGTCTATGACGATGTTCCCGACGATGTTCCATAGCTTCGGCAACATTGGCGTAAATTACTCTCCTTTAACCAGAGATACTTTTTAGTTTCAAGATCATGTCACCTCTTGAATGGTTGCTTCCATCTGCATATGCTCATTCGTTCTCTCTTAAACTCTTTAATCATTGAAGTTGATTTTATCGAGTTGTTCTGCATCTCTTTTTGCGATTTCAATATCTGGAAGGGAAATAAGGAACATGTTATAATGCGATTTATGCATAAATTACTTTCTCCTTTCTAAATGAAAGTGCAAAGGAACAATGTTATATGCCAAATCAAGGTAACGGCAATACCTTATGCGTCAAATAATGCAAAAGTATAAAACCAGAGACAGTAAATCAATAGGGTACTTTTTAGTTTCAAGATCAACATGTCACCTCTTTCATGGCTGCTTCCATAGCTTCTGAATCTTTCTTAGCTAGTTTCTTCAACTCTTTATGTTGGGATTCTGTTTCATCTACTTCCTTCACCGCAGATTATGTTGCATCTTTATTCACATCCTTCCTCACCTCTGTGCTTTTTTCTGTTCTATTTTGTGCTGCACATTTGCCAGCGTACCTCACATAAGCCCCATGGAAAAACAGATTGTCAACCAGCATTAAGGTGCCTAGTAAACCCTTGTATAAGCTAACGTTAAAATCTATAACTTTAGCGCGCATATACTGGTCCATTTGGTGTAGACTGAAAAAGTTAGACAGACAATGACGCATCCCATCTTTAACTTCCACATGGATTGTAGGCTTATTTTCTTCAAGAAACCTTGTACCCAACTGCACAAGCTCAATTGCAGGTTTGGGCTCTGTGTCCCACCACTCTTCTGTAGTAATGTTGGAGGTTTCAGCAATATGTGCTTCCTTTCTTTGAGCTGCACATCTTCAAAAGTGGCTCCGGTAAGGACAGTCTTGACGGATTTGTAGTAGCTCAAGTATATATCTGTAATCGGGATATGAAAATCTTTGACTGCGCATATACTGCGCTATTTCTGGTTCACTGAAAAGCTCTGAAAAGCAGAATATAAAACCATCAACAATTCTTCTCCTTATGTCACCCTCGGGGAATACTTGCTTCACGTCCCCAAAAGACTTTGCAAAATCGTATATGGAGATCGTCTCAATGATAAACCTTGCATCCCACAACTTGTCAATTTGCTCTTACAATCATCAATTGATCATTGAGATTGATCGTATGTCTATTATTAATTCTTTACAAACGATATCAATGAAGAACGCATGAATGTGCAAAATGAATACTAAATTACTAGTCTTATACAAAACTAGTAGGACTCTTTAGATCCTTATGTTTAGAGCTAATTTAAGCATAATTCATCATGAGACAATTACTCATAGCAACACTAACACTGAGATAAGAAGAAACTCAAAATTTATGCACTCGAAAGTTCTGAGCACGGTGAGGTCGTGAAGCAACTTTGAGAGGAGAAAGTGGTTGCCGAGAAACGAGTTGAGAATGTTGAGTCCGAGCTTGCAAAGAAATGTGATTCTCTTTCAGCTGATGCTTATTTTGTGGGTAAGATTATCAAACTGATTTTGGAATTTACCTTTCGCTTAATGTTGCGCTAAGATTTTGTGGAAAGAAATGTCGTTTTCGCAAATGAGTAGAATGGGTTTGAGATTCATTTGATAAGTACAAAACCGGCCAGTTTTGTTTTTGTTTTTTCCTTTTTGTATTGCTCACTAGTCTCACACATTTATGTGGGGAGAAAGATCAAGAGGAAATGTAATCAATTAAAAGATCTGGTATTTTTTTGAAATTCTAAAATGTGTGGTTTATATATATGTCCAACCAATATAAGTTCTAGAACATATTTATTATATATAATAAATTAAAATATATTCATTTACTAGTATTTTATAGATTTTATTTGAGATTATGTTTTAAAAAAAATATATTATTTGCGATTATGTTTATGGTGGAAGCTTGACTTATTTTAGGGGGAAAAATGAGCTCAAGAGGTAGAGAGGCCCATTTTGAATGGAAGACGCCTAAGAGCCCACAACAATATCAAGTTACGATACTCGTCGTCGGTGAGATTTCCCGGTGAAGCGAAATTGGTGTTTCTCCGGTGATTCAGTCGTTAGTTTGATTCAGACAACACATCTAGGCCGACTGTATCCATTTCTCGTACGTGGAATTAGCGACTAACGTAGCTGAGAGCTATGTCGCGATATCTTGTCTCAATTCGATCCGTGAAGTAAGTGTGAAATTATCATTCTCTTTTTTTTTTCCTTATTTCGTTTTCCGTTTTGATCTGCTGCACCTAAATCTCGACATTTCCCGAATCATTAGGATTTCTCCGTAATCTTATTTTGCTCTTTTGTGTTTCCTGCGAAATGCTAAGTACCTTTGATGAGAGTATATGGAAATCTCAAGTTCTCAACTTTTGTTTTGCAAATAGAAGAGGATGTAAAAGATGCCATTGTGTATATTGATGCTGGCTGCACAGAAAGTTTTCAATTTGCAGGAGCATTTCCTCTGTTCTTGGAACTAGGTGCCCGTGTAGTCTGCAGCCTTGAAAACATGAATTCCCTCGATGCGGTAAGCTCGTTACAGTGTAATTTTGGTTTCGCAATGCTGGTTAAGGAAGAGGGGACCAACGTTTAGTGTTGGTAATTGATGATCTAGACATAGAATGGGAAAATTGTTATCAATGCCAGATTCTTTTGATTGTTATATAAACTCAATATGAGGAGTTCTATTTATTAATGCATATTAGAATAATGTATTAGTATTATAAGATAGCATGGGTTGAATAATGTATAATATGAAACTCATACTTCTTTGTCTCATTGTGTAAGCTCCACCCTTTTATATATTCTTTGTAATACCCATTGTATGAATTACTCAATTATCAATGTAGTCATCAGTTTCTATATCGTTAACATGGTATCAGAGTTAGTGCTCTTGGTGACCACAAAACTTCCGCAAATCATTGGGGTCTCTTAGGCCTAATGCCTATGGAATATCTTTCTTTCTTTGTTGTTGTTTTCTTTTTCGGTTTTAGATAGAGATTAGGGGTAAGTATCATGTTCCCCACGTTTTACCTCTTGATGAGGTTATAAGTTTTTCTCTATTTTTTTATTTCTTCTCTTCTGTGCTTCTTTTATCTTAAGCCTATGTGCTTCTTCTTCATAACAAAAAAAAAGAGTCTTCTCATCAAGAGTGATTAGCAAGCAGTTTTTTTTTTTTTTAGTTGACTGATGGATGGACACAGTGGCGGACCCAGGATTGTATTTTACCGGGGTCAACATATATTTAAAATAAATTATCAATAAAAAATCATATATATATATATATAAGATACGAAAAATAGAAAAAAACATATGCAAAAATCATAAATTTCTTACACAATATTTATATATTTATTTTTGTTTTATTATTTAGATACAAATTGAGCGGAATCTTTAATTTGATAACATATACAAAAAATTTTAAACCCACATTGTAAAAGATGTAACCAAATAAATAATACTCCCTCTGTTTCAATATATAAGTTGTTTGGAGGTTTTTTTTGTTTCACAATATAAGTTGTTTTCAAAGCTCTATGCAACTTTTACATTTATGGAAAACTGTGTGATCAATATGTTTTAAAGATTTTTTTATGATTGGCTGAATTATTTTTAATTTATATATTAAATTAGAACTTTTGAAGAAAAGTAGTTTTCTTAATTCTTGTGTTTTTAACCAAAACAACTTATATATTGAAACAGAGGGAGTATTTCTCACTAAAATTCACAATATAAGTAAAGTTTGGAAGAATGAAACGTAATTATGATCAAATTTTGAATTTAATGAGAGAATAAACGAGTAAAGATTAAGTAACACAAATGAATAATAATTTTTAATAAATGAAAATTTGTGAATGTAGTAAACTTTTCAAGTAGTGTAGTGAAAAACAAAAAAAAAGAGATAAATTTGGAAAGTAAAAAAGTATTGGACACAGAACTAAAATAAAATAACACATATCTTGGAATATGATCCGATGTTAGGATCATATTCATTTTTGCAATTTTTTTTTTTTAAAAGGCTAGATTAGAGGTCATGGGAAAGCGAATGCAGATGTCAAGATTAAAACATTCAACCAATTTTTCCAGCGACAATAACTATTGGTAAGCATAATTTTTAAGTTTATAGTTTAACCAGGGTCAACTGACCCCAAGTCTCCACGTGGGTCCGCCACTGGATGGACATCAGATAGTGAGAGGGATTTCAGTAGTTATGGGAACAATATTCTCCTTCGTCATGGGATTGGTTAGTTGAGTTAAACGGATAAGGAAAACCCAGACTCTTTGTGAGAAGAAAGGTCACAAGTACCTATGAGAAACTAGTCCTAAAACTCTCCAAGTACAAAGATACCTCTGAGGAGTAAAGTTAGATCTCCAAGTATAGACCGAGCAATCTCATCCTGATTTTCTCTCTACGGTGAATTGAGCAATCGACCTCCACCTCCATGGGATCCTTCCTCAACTACTCATACTCTTACAAAGTCATCTACATTTGTGCTTCCAAACTTGAGCATCTCGGTTTTCACTTGACATCAAGTTTGAAGGGGAATATTAATGCATATTAGAATAATGTATTAGTATTATAAGATAGCATGAGTTGAATAATGTAAAATATGAAACTCATACTTCTTTGTCTCATTGTGTACGCTCCACCCCTCTATATATTCTCTATAATACCCATTGTATGAATTACTCAATTATCAATGTAGTCATCAGTTGCTCTGATACCACAAGTACCTCTGAGGGACTAGTCCTAAAACTCTCAAAGTACAAAGATACCTCTGAGGGAGTAAAGCTAGATCTCCTAGTATACACTGAGCAATCTCATCCTGATTTTCTCTCTACGGTGAATTGAGCATTCGACCTCCACCTCCATGGGATCCTTCCTTAACTACTCATACTCTTACAAAATCATCTATATTTGTGCTTCCAAACTTGAGCATCTCGGTTTTCACTCGACGTCAAGTTTGAGGGGAATATTAATGCATAATAGAATAATGTATTAGTATTATAAGATATCATGGGTTGAATAATGTATAATATGAAACCCATACTTCTTTGTCTCATTGTGTACGCTCCACCCCTTTATATATTCTATATAATACCCATTGTATGAATTACTCAATTATCAATGTAGTCATTAGTTTCTATTAATACATATTAGAATAATGTATTAGTATTATAAGATAGCATGGGTTGAATAATGTATAATATGAAACCCATACTTCTTTATCTCATTGTGTACGCTCCACCCCTCTATATATTCTCTGCAATACCCATTGTATGAATTACTCAATTATCAATGTAGTCATCAGTTTCTATATCGTTAACATGGTATCAGAGCTAGTGCTCTTGGTGACCACAAAACTTCCGCAAATCGTTGGGGTCTCTTAGGCCTAATGCCTATGGGATCTCTTTCTTTCTTTGTTGTTGTTTTCTTTTTCGGTTTTAGATTGAGATTAGGGGTAAGTATCATGTTCCCCACGTTTTACCTCTTGATGAGGTTATAAGTTTTTATTTGTTTTTTAATTTCTTCTCTTATGTGCTTCTTTTATCTTAAGCCTATATGCTTCTTCTTTATAACCAAAAAAAGAGAGTCTTCTCGTCAAGAGTGATTAGCAAGCAGTTTTTTTTTTTTTAGTTGACTGATGGATGGACAGCAGATAGTGAGAGGGATTCCAGTAGTTATGGGAACATTCTCCTTCGTCATGGGACTGGTTAGTTGAGTTAAACGGGTAAGGAAAACCCAGACTCTTTGTGAGAAGAAAGGTCACAAGTACCTCTGAGGGAGTAAAGATAGATCTCCAAGTATAGACCGAGCAATCTCATCCTGATTTTCTCTCTACGGTGAATTGAGCAATCGACCTCCACCTCCATGGGATCCTTCCTCAACTACTCATACTCTTACAAAGTCATCAACATTTGTGCTTCCAAACTTGAGCATCTTGGTTTTCACTCGACGTCAAGTTTGAGGGGAATATGAATGCATAATAGAATAATGTATTAGTATTATAAGATATCATGGGTTGAATAATGTATAATATGAAACCCATACTTCTTTGTCTCATTGTGTACGCTCCACCCCTTTATATATTCTATGTAATACCCATTGTATGAATTACTCAATTATCAATGTAGTCATCAGTTTCTATTAATACATATTAGAATAATGTATTAGTATTATAAGATAGCATGGGTTGAATAATGTATAATATGAAACTCATATTTCTTTATCTCATTGTGTACGCTCCACCCCTCTATATATTCTCTTTAATACCCATTGTATGAATTACTCAATTATCAATGTAGTCATCAGTTTCTATATCGTTAACATGGTATCAGAGCTAGTGCTCTTGGTGACCACAAAACTTCCGCAAATCGTTGGGGTCTCTTAGGCGTAATGCCTATGGGATCTCTTTCTTTCTTTGTTGTTGTTTTCTTTTTCGGTTTTAGATTGAGATTAGGGGTAAGTATCATGCTCCCCATGTTTTACCTCTTGATGAGGTTATAAGTTTTTATATGTTTTTTAATTTCTTCTCTTATCTGCTTCTTTTATCTTAAGCCTATGTGCTTCTTCTTCATAACAAAAAAAAGAGAGTCTTCTCGTCAAGAGTGATTAGCAAGCAGTTTTTTTTTTTTTTTTAGTTGACTGATGGATGGAATTCCAGTAGTTATGGGAACATTCTCCTTCGTCATGGGACTGGTTAGTTGAGTTAAACGGGTAAGGAAAACCCAGACTCTTTGTGAGAAGAAAGGTCACAAGTACTTCTGAGGGACTAGTCCTAAAACTCTCCAAGTACAAAGATACCTTTAAGGGAGTAAAGATAGATCTCCAAGTATAGACCGAGCAATCTCATCCTGATTTTCTCTCTGGTGAATTGAGCAATCGACCTCCACCTCCATGGGATCCTTCCTCAACTACTCATACTCTTACAAAGTCATCTACATTTGTGCTTCCAAACTTGAGCATCTCGGTTTTCACTCGACGTCAAGTTTGAGGGGAATATTAATGCATAATAGAATAATGTATTAGTATTATAAGATATCATGGGTCGAATAATGTATAATATGAAACCCATACTTCTTTGTCTCATTGTGTACGCTCCACCTCTCTATATATTCTCTGTAATACCCATTGTACGAATTACTCAATTATTAATGTAGTCATCAGTTTATATATCGTTAACACTATTTTCCTTTGATTTTACTTTTACTACTGTATGCGGTCTTGGAATGGGGGACACGGCCTCACTGTTGGCATTCGATTATGAGTAGTTTAGGCACCACTTAGATTGTCTTTCTGAAGTTATTTTTCCTTTTTTTTTTTAATTGTTCTGTTTGATTGCCTAGATTCCATACTCTTGGTATAAAAATTGAGATATCTTCTGATCTATGACATAGGATCTGACTTTTGATGCTTTTTTGCTCTAGGTGGCTGATTGGAATTCAAAGTTTGATTGTGCAAATAGAATTATGATTATGACATCTCGGCTTCTCAATGATGCTCATCGATATATGCTACGGTGTCTAAGCACCCATGAAGGTGTTCACAGCTACACAGTATTCACCTCTATCTCAGAGGTGCTCATCATAAACTTTATCCTTGGTCTAAAAAATACGAGAGTAATAAAGGTCAAACTGAAACTCTTAACGAAATCTTATAATCCGAGAAGTTCAAAACTGAAACTAAAAGCTCAAATCCGACAAGCAACAAAGTGTTTCAACTTTCAATTGAAACTAAAAGCTCAAATCCGACCAGAAACTAAGTGTTTAAACTGAAACTAAAAGCTCAAATCCAACAAAAAAACAAAGTGTTTAAACTGAAACAAATTGTTTTGAAACTGAAATTGTTTTGTTACAGATTGAAAAACAGGGCCGATACCTACAGATGATGTTCGAGAAACAACAAAAGTTACAAGAGAGCAAGAGCTGAAACCAGAATCAGTGGCACGAAGACGTGAAGCCTTATTAAAAACCTTTTTCGTCAAAGGCCGATTGATTTCGTCAAACTAAAACCACGAAATCTCCATCGCCATCGCCTTCACTCTCTACAGTCGTCGAAGTTATGCTTTTTCGCGGACCAGACCGCAAACCCGCTAAACCGCACCGGGTTGGCCCGCTAAATCCGTAAACCCGTCATAGGTCAACCCGCTAGACCCGCTGATTTTTGAACATCTAAAAATTTGTCCAAGCCGGCCCCGTGATAGGCTTACTTGGGCCTGGCCCGCGGGTTAAACCCCATATTGAGATTTCTAGATGTATATATCATCCATTTAGATAATCCATGGATTAAAAGGCGTGGGAATATTATTAGCAAATATAGTAGTCTCACCATCAAAAACTTCCATGCCATTCACAAACTATAGTATCATTCACAATTCATTTATAACCAAAATAAAAAATAAAAAAAATCACTCACAATTCACGAACTTACATGTCAATCTCAATCACAAAGTTCCATGTCACAAAGTTACAACCATACAAAAGGAAAAGAAAAATCAAACCAAATCAAATATAATTAGTCAAACTCGACGACGGGTATGTCCTCGTCGTCGGGAGTGGCCATGACCCAATCACCATCCTCATTCTTGAGCATGCCTTTGTTCTTCTCGACCCACCAACACTTAGGAACCAAACATTCCTCTAATAATAGTGCACACGATTTGTTCACCAATGCTATGTTTCGGTTCACTTTCATCTCGTACTTCCCGTTCATCCCGCTACTATATGTAACATTGCCTACATCCACCCCAAATCATAACTGTTATACTTATAACAAAAAAAAANTTCATCTCGTACTTCCCGTTCTTCCCGTTCATCCCGCTACTATATGTAACATTGCCTACATCCACCCCAAATCATAACTGTTATACTTATAACAAAAAAAAAGAGACCATAACTATTAAAACCAATGTCGTTCTACTTATAACATGAGAGTCTCGACTGTTAGAAACGTCAATTTTTGTGTGTTTGCGTTTACATTTTCACATTTTTCTTATTTTTAAAATACAAAATATTATAATTTTCTTATTAAATATTATGCAAATGTAAATACAAACGGATGGTTCTCATTTATTTGTAAACGGACTATTCGACATATATAATATTGTTGTGTATTTTTTTTTAAAAAACTTTAGAAGGCCGATTGATTAGACCTGATTATTTTATCATTCACGAATTAGGAGTGTGTCGTTAGACTAAGGATGCGAAAACGATCGAGTCACATTCAGTCTTATACGCAAAATAAAGCAAAATAAATTAACTTGCCTGGAGGTTATGCCAATCACCAGGATGATGAGTTTCCTTAAGAAAAGGTGAAACTCTCGTATCGATTTTGAGTTTGGTCCCAATGTTGACGTACCCCATTATCTTAGCTGGATAACGAGTGATAAGATCTATTTCGTTTTTCACGTGCAATATCCTCACGTTATTATGTCCGTTGATTCTGTTGGAGAATTCCTTGTTGCCCACTCTCGGTGAACCAAACACAATAGCCGTCACCGCGGTGGCACGTCGCTATAGCCGCTTGTTACGTTTTCCGCCATGTCAAATGCTGCCAGGGTCGCGACAGTGGCACCTAGGCTGTGTCCCGTGAGCACTATGCTAGGCTTCGATCGTCCTTATAGAGCTCTAGCAGTTCTTTTATCTATAGTAACAATTAGTTAGCATTTACTCATATCAAACAAATTGAAATAAAATTGAGTTTAGTTGAAATTAAGTGAATGAAGAAACAAATCAAGTTTTTCCCCTTCTTATAAATATTTGTTTTCTAGAGAAAGAACAAATTTCGCAAGTATATATATATTTTTTTTGTTGAATGGTATTCTATTTTAAAAGACGGTTACAAAAGCTATGATACATGGTTCATACCGTGATATGGCAAATATTTTGTTTGACTATTGTTTTGTAAGAACTGTGATGCTACATTTTCATTGGTTTTTTTTTTCGTATTTTGTTTCATAAGATCATCCAATGTAGGGGTCAACTTGTTTTTATTCGAGTTAAAAGAAGATTAATCGCATTTTGTAATTTTACTACCTTAGTGAGAAGCTGCGAGCGTGCACTCATCTTGGTGAAGGGTGAGTTTGGATTAGCCGTTGTATAAATACTTAACCATCCAAGCATAATCTCAGGACCATCCTCACTGTCCATCAACAGTTCCTTCACCGAAGTCAACTTCGCTCCCATCACATTAATCCACTCGTAATTCCTCGTCGTCCCACGAAACACAACATAGATCTCTCTTCTTCCAATCTCAGCCGTCCGTTCATCAGACGTGACAGCGATGTAACCGATCCAATTAGTCTCACGGTCCCAAGACTCTCGAGACATGGAGCTTAGGAAGAAGGCTTCGTGGTCGCTGACACGAGCCGTGGCGTAAAGGAAAGAAACGACGTCGTAGTGTCTCGCATCGTCGAGCTTGACTTTGTGGAAGAACGATGGTTTGCCGTAACGGCTGGCTCCACAGTAGATGGAGTTTTGGTCGTTGATGAAAGTGTCGTAAGTGGCTTGACAGAAATCGCCGGCTCGAAGGATGAGTCGGCGAAGTGACTGGTCAAGTGGTTCCAATAGGTTTTGCCAATTGTCTTGGCCGAGAAGCTCTTCCCATGATGGCTCGACCATGATTTGATTATTTGATTTCTTTGTGTATTGTGTATAAATTAACCCATTGAGATTTTATTTATTTATTACGTAATCGTGAGAGCCACTATTTTTATTTATTTGGATGATAAACATTTGAATTGATCTTGTATACATATGCCTTAGAATATGCTATACTGTTGAACTGGTCAGCACCAAATATTAATCTAAACCTAGTTGTTATCCAAAATACCTTTGAATTTGAAATATGATTAGGACAATCGATACTTGGTTTCTCTATTCCGATTATAAAAATATTGACTCAGTTTAAGAAAAAAAGTAATTGACTAAATCACTTTACATTTTGATTTGTTTATTTTTTCCGTTTAACAAAGACTATCGTTTTAATAAGCTTTTGTGAGTCCGACATTTGGAATTGATTGCAAATAATCGCCACCACTTAATAAACACATCTCCATGTTTGTTTTCATTACTATATATGAGAATCCTACACTTACAGATGATGCTTATTTTGTGGGTAAAATTATCAAACTGATTTTTGGAATTTACCTTATCGCATAATGTTGAACTAAGATCAGAGATCGATAGCTCGACTGGAAAGATATCATGGGGTAATCGAAGAGGTCCAATGATCGGGTGACATCTGGGACGGGTAAAAATATTTAAGGTTGGCCCGGACCTAGAGGATGTACGGGTTTCGGCCTAGAACCTCCTGGTTATCAAAAAAAAAAAAAACTAAAATTTTCTAGAAAGAGAATATCGTTTTTGCAAATGAAAAACCTAGCTAAAAGAGTTTTTTTTTATAAGGACCTTGCATCCCACAATTTGTCAATTTACTCTTACAATCATCAATTGATCATTGAGATTGATCGTGTGTCTATTCTTAGTTTTTTACAGACGATTTCAATGTAGAACGCATGAATGTGCAAAATGAGTACATAAGATTTCAAGGACTAAATTATTAGTCTTATACAAAACTAGGACTCTTTAGATCCTTAGGTTTAGAGTTAATCTAAGCATAATTCATCAGCAACTATGTTTAGAGAGATAGAGTGATAACTCACCGGCAACTAGTTAGTGTAAAATACTGATTAATTGGTGTTTCAACTTTTTTAGCAAAATCAAGTGAACTATTTTTCTCGACAATGCTTCCTTTGTCAAACCTGAGGGAGACGCGCATGGAGATATTGATAGAGTGCAAGAATGACATTGTTCAATGCTTCATACTCCAAATGTCGGCTAGGATTTGACCCACCAGCTCTTGCAGCTGCGAGATCGGTTAATTGACTGCTTAAACAAATTGAATTTGAAATATGATTAGGACAATCGATACTTGGTTTCTCTATTCCGATTATAAAAAAATTGACTCAGTTTAAGAAATTACATTTTTGAATCGTTTATATTCTTCATGTTTAATAAAGAGTATTGTTTTGATATATTTATACAGATTGACAAATATTTTAAATATACAAACATGTCTCTAATCAATATATTACTAGCTACTTCAATAGTGATGAGTTAAATTAATAAATTATTAGGTTTGAGCAGTAGTAAAATTAAAAATCAAATTTAAAAATCTTGAAAATATGAAACGACATTTTTTTGAAGAAAAAAAAAATCCTAAGACGACACTTTAAAAAAAAAAACATAAGAATAGAAGGAGACTATAATTTTTTCTTATATTCATATTGGCCAAAATTTCCATTATAGTTTTTTTTTTGAATAATTATTTCTATTATAGTTTGAATACCTACCAGAATGTCCAACAAAATATAGTATGATGAAAACAAGACGAGAACCGGATTACAGATGCTAAATTGAAACTATGATTACATTATGTATTAAAAAAAACACTTAGGTAGGGGTATTGGAATTAGAAGTTTAATGGAATAGAAAAGAATTGATTATTCTATTTAATTCTAGTGTTATTCGATCATGAATTTCACTAATTCTATTAAATGCATGTGTTATTGGATTAAAGATTTGGTGTCAATCTTTCAAAATGCTTTAAATTCTTGTGTTATTCAATTGATGAAATTCTTAATTCTATTAAATGTTAGTGTTATTCAATTTTAAATGAATTTCATAGTAATGTCATTTGAAAGGAATTTAATAGAAAATTTACTGCAGACAGATAAAGAATCAATTCTCAACTTTTATGGTGGAATTTGGATGAAATTATATATATAACCAAAACTATGAGATTTTACACATACTATACTAGATATGCTTCCACATGTATATGTTTGTCATTTTATATATATTCTATATATATGAATCTATAGATTTCAATAAAAAAAANGAATTTGCTGGCGAAGGACGTGATCCTAACACTCCGTCTAAGTTATTCAACCTTCGTATATATATTCGGTTCGGTTCGGTTCAGATTATTCGGGTTTTAGAAAATAGGTCCATTCGGGAATAAATTTTATATCAGTTTGGTTTATTATAATTTGGTTTGGGTTCGGTTTTGGTTCGAGTCTGGTTTATTATAATTCGGTTTGGGTTCGGTTCGAGATCAGGTAATTTGGTATATTATATAATTTGGATTATTTTATAATTCGGTTTGGGTTCGAAAATTTTGGCGGTTCGGGAATTTAGTCCACTCCTAGAATTTACAAGAATTCATTACCTATTAAATTCTTTTGCATTCTTTTAAAATCTAATCAATAGAATTACATTAGAAACCCACCAAATCCTTTTGAATTCTATTAAAATACTTGAAACAGTCTGCAATTGAATTCTTTCATATTCTATTAAATTCTTAGATCCAATACCACCCCCTTAGAGACAATCGCAGAAACATATATGTATCTGTGTATTCATTGGCATCAATTGAGTAAATCAGAAAACAGAGAACAAAACCAGAGGCAGAGACTTCAATAATTCAAAAAAGAAGATGAATTAGATCTAGCGCTTTAGTTTTTCAGAGAAGAATTAGAAACCAAAAGTACAGCGTCGAGAAAATCATAGGCAGAATATGAATTAAATCTAGCGCACTAAAAATTCTTCTGGACACGAGCTAGCGATTTAGTTTTTTCAGAGAATTTCGTAGACATAGAAGAATTAGAAACGAAAAGTACAGAAGAATCGAAGAAATCAGAGGCAAACTATAGATAGCGATGATGCGTTTACCCATATGTGTATTCAATCGTATTTAACCTCTTTGTTTTCGCCCAATTTCTGCACACAGAGAGAGAGGCGGGGAAACTCAACTGTTTGATTTTGCAAATGGGAAATGATTGAGAGCATTGCCTTTTTTTTTCTCCATATCCTTTTGTGAACTCGCAACTATCTCCTCAAATTTTTTAGCTTCTTCCTTGAGTTCTTTCTGGATAGCCTTATGCGCCTCATTCAGTCTATCGTCAAGTAGGTGATATCATTAACTTGGTGTTACTCTCCATTAACACTTGAAATTTTTTACCTTGTTCATCGAGCTGTGATAGTAGTTTCCGCATATGCGCACTCAAACTCTTTTCAAGTTTGGTACTTTTGATGTTGAGTTGGTTATGAAAAGCCCTATGAATCTCATTCGTTCTTTTTTCAACTACTACATCGAGTTGTTTCTTCATCTCTCTCTATAACTCCAGTATCTGCAAGGTAAATAATGTATGCATAAATTACTCTCCTTTAAACAGAAATACTTTTTAGTTTCAAGATCATGTCACCTCTTGAATGGTTGCTTCCATCTGACTGGGATTCTTTTTCTGCTGGGATTCTTTTTCCTTTAGTGTTGCACATTTGCCAGCCATCCGCTCGTAAGCCCCATTGAAAAACAATTATCCAGCCAGGTCTAGGGTGCCTCATATACATGTGGAGTCATAATTTGTAGAAATAACATGAATATGCTCGTCCATTTCGGCTGCACTGACAAACTTGGAGACGCACTGAACTATCTCATCTCTAACTTTCACAGAGATTGTAAGCTCCTCTCGAACATACATGGTGAACAACTGAGCAAAGTCAGTTCCTAGCTTTTCATCCGATCTGAGTTCTACTGAAACCCTAGCAAGGTTAGTTGCTATGTCTTCAATATCAGCTGGTCTTTCCGTTGGTACATTTATGGTGCAGTGAAAAAATGAGATAAGCAATGTATGAAGGCATCATAAACTTTTCTCCTGCAACACAAGTTAAAGCATACACCCGATCAATGAGGCGGTGACAGCTGGATGCAATGACGCTGACTTTAACTTTTAGATTGCTCTAAATTATGTTAAAAAAAGGCATAATAATCATTTAAACTGAATTCAATTTGATTCACCAAAACAAAATCCCAATAACATGTCATCGAGCTGAAATCACTTGGATTCATTCAAACTCGTTACAAAGTGTAATTATCGAGCTGATTACATTTCGCTCATTTAGGTCTCTTGGTTTTCTTCATCGGTTCATAGTCTTCTCACGCTCTGGGGAAGAGTCAGATAAGAGGAGTTAAAACTGGGCGATGATGAAGTCCTCCCAGCGATGTCGATGACAGTATTTGGGATACTGGCACAGATTTCACCAGAATCAAGTAGAAAGGATTCGTCTTTTTTAGTCATCTTCCTCTTTTGTGAGTTTTTTCCTTTTAGATATATATAAAAAAAAAATTCCCTTTTTGTCAATTTATCACTTTAACCGGAATCTAGCTATTTCGGTTTTAGACTCGGTTAAGAAGTTTTGAACCGGTTTGATGTACTCTTACGTTCACATGATATCAGGTGTTTAGTTTGGTATTGGGCTGTGATTGTGCGGAATCTACGTGGGCTAATCGGACATAAGCCCGGTCGTCCTGTCTCACTCAGGATTAATTGGGCCTGACTTTCAATATATGTTTCTGATAAAAAAAAAATGAGAGGGTATTTTGTTTCGTTTTCATCATTTTTTACTCGTTTTTAAACCAGCGGCTGAGCTCGTTAAGGTAAATCCGAAGAGCGAGTACGCACCAGGACTTGAAGACACCGTTATCCTCACCATGAAGGGTATAGCCGTCGGTATGTTGAACACCGGTTAAGTTTTTTTAATTATCATTTCACCGTCTTTTGTACCATTCCCTAAATCTTTACTGCTATATATGTGTTATTCTTTTATTTTTCTTCTTTTGGTCGGTACTGCTATGTATTATTCTATGATGTGATAATAATCTCTCTAAACCCTAATCCCTAAAAGCTAATTGTCTTGGCCGAGAAGCTCTTCCCATGATTTGATTTCTTTGTGTATTGTGTGTGTAAATTAACCCATTGCGATTTTATTTATTTATGTAATCGTGAGAGCTACTATTTTTATTTACATTGGATGATAAACATTTAAATTAACACCAAATATTAAATCTAAACCTAGTTGTTATCCAGAATACCTTTGATTTTGAAGTATGATTAGGACAATCGATACTTGGTTTCTCTATTCCGATTATAAAAATATTGACTCAGTTTAAGAAAAAGAGTAATTGACTAAATCACTTTACATTTTGAATTGTTTATATTTCTTTCCGTGTAACAAAGAGTAATGTTTTAATGAGCTTTTGTGAGTCTCTGACATTTGGAATTGACTGCAAATAATCGCCACCACTTAATAAACACATCTCCATGTTTGTTATCATTACTATATATGAGAATCATACACTTAGAGATGATGCTTATTTTGTAGGTAGAATTATCAAACTGATATTTGGAATTTACCTTATCCCATAATGAGATTCTTTGGAAAGCAAATGTCGTTTTTGCAAATGAAAGGCATAACTACTAGTTTGGGGTTGAGATTCATTTGATATGTACAAAACGGGCCAGTTTTTTTTTTTTTTTTTTCCTTTTTGTACTGCTCACAAGTCTCACACAATGGGGGATTAAAAGTGAAAGATCAAGGAGAAGTGCAATCGATTTAATTAATTAATTAAAAGATGTGTTTTTTTTTTACATTCACAAATGTGTTGTTTATATATGTCCAACCTATATAATTTCTAGAATATATTTTATTATATATAAGAAATTGAAGTATAGTCATTTATCATTATTTTTTAGAGTTTATTTGAGATTATGTTTTTTTTTTTAATTATTATTTGAGATTATGTTTATGGTGGAAGCTTGACCTTTTTTAGAAAAAGGTCAAGAGGTAGAAAGGCCTATTCTGAATGGAAGACGCCTTAGAGCCCAAAAGAGGTAAAAGCCCAACAAAGTGGTACGATCATACGAACGATATCAAGCTAAGCTACGATACTCGTCGTCGGTGAGACTTCCCGGCGAAGCGAAATTGGTGTTTCTCCGGTGATTCAGTCGTTAGTTTGATTCAGACAACACATCTCATGGTATTTTCATCTGCTGGCGATTTCAATCTATCTCGACCGACTGTATCCATTTCTCGTACTTGGAATTAGCGATTTAACTTAGCTGAGAGCTATGGCTCTGATCGATGTCGCGATATCTTGTCTCAATTCGATCCGCGAAGTAAGTGTGGAATTATCATTCTCTTTTTTTCTTATTTCGTTTTCCGTTTTGATCTGCTGCACCTAAATCTCGACATTTCCCGAATCATTAGAATTTCTCCATAATCTTATTTTGCTCTTTTGTGTTTCCTGGGAAATGCTAAGTACCTTTGATGAGAGTAAATGGAAATCTCTTTTTTTTTGCAGATAGAAGAGGATGTAAAAGATGCCATTGTGTATATCGATGCTGGCTGCACAGAAAGTTTTCAATTTGCAGGAGCATTTCCTCTGTTCTTGGAACTTGGTGCTCGTGCAGTCTGCAGCCTTGAAAATATGACTTCCCTCGATGCAGTAAGCTCGTTACGGTGTAATTTTAGTTTCAAAATACTGGTTTAGGAAGAGGGTGTCAACGTTTAGTGTAGGTAATTGAGGATCTAGACATAGAATGGGAAGATTGTTATCAATGTCGCATTCTTTTGATTGTTATATAAACTCAGTATGAAGATTGAGTTCTATTTTCCTTTGATTTTTACTGATACTAATGTATGCGATCTTGGAATAGCTTAGGCACCACTTAGTTTGTCTCTCCGAATTTCTTTTTCCTTTTTCTTGTAATTGTTTTGTTTGATTGCCTAGATTCCATACTCTTAGTATAAAAAATGAGATCTATGGCATAGAATGTGAATTTTGATGTTTTTTTTGCTCTAGACGGCTGATTGGAATTCAAAGTTTGATTGTGCGAAGAGAATTGTGATTATGACATCTCGGCTTCTCAATGATGCTCATCGATATACGCTACGGTGTCTAAGCACCCATGAAGGTGTTCACAGCTGCTCAGTATTCACCTCTATCTCAGAGGTGCTCATCATAAACTCTATCATTGGTCTCATTTTTTAGTCCTTCTCCGTTCTGGAAGAAAAGAGTAGGGACATTTTTATTGGTAATTTTATTATATGGCTTATCAGCACAACTTGTTGTATCTGACTTATCATCACTAGCGATTGCTATAATCATATTCAAAATGACATTAATGTATACCCTAATTTGATTAAGCAGTTCTGATTCTCAATGCCTTTTCTATAAGAGAAATTTCCATACATAAGACTCTTCAGAACAGGTTTCTGTTTTTTGAGTCAGTGAATTTTTCTTATCTAATTATATTAATTTGAACTGTTTAATGGACAGGGATCTCACTCAGCCTATCCTGATTCACCACTAGGTCCAGACGCATATCGAGAGTACGAAATCTTACTTGTTCAGGATTACAATGAACATACCAAGAAAAGCAACAAAATATCTAAAGACAAAGGGGTTTCTAAGTTCTCTTCTGCACTTGAATCCCTTACTATGGAGCCTATTATAAGTGAAAATGTAGATACTTCATCAGGTGATGCAGAAGGTTTGGTAGTCTTAGTGCACCACTTCCCCTTGATTATTTGTCCTTTTACTCCTAGAGCCTTTGTCTTACCTTCCCAAGGATCAGTCGCTGAAGCGTCCTTGTCCCGTCAGCATGATGATTCTCTTAGTTTTGGGCTGCCTCCCATAAGTACTGGATCTATGTCTGATACTGATGATGTTCCTCCTGGTGCAACTCTTACCGCACATTTTCTTTACCAGCTGGCTCTTAAGGTAATTTAGCAGTGCAGAAATCCCTTTGAACTTATTCATGATATACATGAAGTATGTGAGCTACAACACTACAAGATATCTGTTTTGCTTGTTTATCAAAATTTTAATTTCTTCTGTTCATTTTCTGAAGTTTGTGACCATATCATTGCTTTAAAAAAATTGTAGATGGAGTTGAAGTTGGAAATATTTTCACTTGGTGATCTATCAAAGAATGTCGGGAAGATTCTGACAGACATGTCAAGTCTTTATGATGTAGGGCGTCGCAAGCGATCTGCCGGCTTGTTACTTGTTGACCGTACACTTGATCTTATCACTCCATGCTGTCACGGGGATTCACTCTTCGATCGTATATTTTCATCTTTGCCTCGGGCAGAAAGATTTTCTTCACAAGCACAGCTTAAACAAGGACTTTCAAGCATTGATCGTCCTTCTCTTGATGTTCAAGTGCCGCTTGGGGAACTGTTAAATGAAGAACCAAGCAAGATTAGGGATTCTGGCCTTCCTGAAGGAGTTGAAGCTTTTTTACGTGGCTGGGATTCATACACTTCTGATCCACAAAGTGTAGGTTTGCTTAATGATTGTGACAGGAAATCTACCAACAACTGGACTGAACTACTAAATGGATCTCTTGTCGCCACTGAATGTTTTAGAGGAACGCCTTACTTAGAGGCCATGATTGATAGGAGAACGAAGGATGGAAGTGTACTGGTGAAGAAATGGCTTCAAGAGGCTCTGCGTCGTGAAAATATCTCTGTTAATGCGAGGGCTCGTCCTTGTTATGCCACAAAAACAGAGCTACAGGTCATGATCAGGGCATTGTCCCAAAGCCAGTCGTCTTTGTTGAAAAACAGAGGCATAATTCAGCTAGCGGCAGCTACAGCCGCTGCACTTGATGAATCCCAAAGTGCCAAATGGGATGCTTTTAGCAGTGCGGAGATGATGTTAAATGTAAGTGCTGGTGATACGAGTCAGGGTTTGGCTGCTCAAATTAGTGACCTGATCAACAAAAGCGCTCTGGCAGAACTTCAGGCAAAGAAGAAAGAGAAACCAGATTCCTCATCACGAGGGCTTCTATCTTTCCGAGATGCCCTGCTTCTTACAATAGTTGGTTACATCCTTGCTGGCGAGAATTTTCCTACATCTGGCTCAGGCGGGCCTTTCTCTTGGCAAGAAGAGCATTTTCTAAAAGAAGCCATTGTCGATGCTGTTCTCGAGAATCCATCAGCAGGAAATCTCAAGTTTCTTAATGGGTTGACAGAAGTGCTTGAAGGCAGATTAAATCGCCTTAAGTCCGAGAATACCAAAGATGTTCCCTCTGATGATCAATTAGACATTGATGCTCTTGATGATGATCCTTGGGGAAAATGGGGTGAGGAGGAAGAAGAAGAAGACAACAACAATAGTAAAGTAGACGAGTCCTATGACGATATGCAGCTGAAACTGGATTTGCGTGATAGAGTAGACAGCTTATTTAGGTTTCTCCACAAGTTATCGAGTCTAAGAACAAGGAATCTACCATTAAGAGAAGGCTCAATGGCTTCAGAGAGCAGCTTTCCCGGCGATCCTTCTGGAAACAAAGGGCTACTCTACAGGCTTCTAACAAAGGTGTTGAGCAAAGACGAGATTCCCGGTTTAGAATACCATTCCTCAACTGTAGGAAGGCTTTTCAAAAGCGGATTTGGAAGGTTTGGTCTTGGTCAGGTTAGTTAGCTCTTTCTCTCTCCCTAACACTATCTTTTTCCTTGTCCCCCACGAGATACACATTGATATTTTGCAACACTATTGCAGGCAAAGCCTAGCCTCGCAGACCAGAGTGTCATTCTTGTCTTTGTCATTGGAGGAATCAACGGTCGAGAGGTGAGTTTCTTCACCACAAAAGTCACCCAATATCTGTCGCATTAACCAGTTTTAGGCCTATCTTTGTAATAACTGCCTCTGTGACCTCCATTGTCAAGGTTTTGGAAGCTCAAGAGGCTGTGTCGGAGAGCGGTAGACCGGACATTGGTCTGGTTATTGGAGGAACGACTCTTCTAAATCCTGACGACATGTTCGAGTTATTGTTGGGACAGTTCAGCCATTTTTGATCTCTTTCAAAGAACTCCACTCTCAGTGTCTCTGTTGTTAGCTTGTAAAGCTAGAAAACCCCATGAATATGCTCAAATGTTTAATTTACAAAACTATACTTCCATTTTCGAGAGAAAACAAGATCATTTGGGTTGGGAAATCCGAAATCCGCTTAAACCCCAAAATATTAATATCTTTGGCCCCTCAGGTTTTGTAATTTTATGAGAAAAAGCTTTAATTAAGTTGGAAATCCGAAATCCTCTTAAACCCACAAAACCAAAACCTGCGAGTGAAGAAGTGAACAATGGCAGCAATGAAGCTTCTACTCTCTCAAGCTCGCCGCCAAGGTCTTACCAAACCTTTTTCGTCTCCATTTCGACAAATCCCGAGGCTCTTCTCTTCCTCTCAATCATCTGATTCGAATCCTTCTCCGGATTCGAATCTAAATCCGCCGCTGAATGAATCCCGCAAAAAAATCGAACCAGTGTCGTACGCCGCCAAACCCAAGGATCAGAAATCTGAAACCTCCGATGGTGCTTCTCCTCCATTATCGTCTTCTTCTACGCCGCCTCATCAGGAAGATCGTTCGAGCTGGACGCGAGAAGAAATCCGATATGTGAAAGACGCTCCTTCAATCAGTCCGGTTTCTTACGCTCAGCGCGTGGCCCCGCTCCCGGAGGATCGCGTCGCCGGTGAGGAAGAGGGAGAGAGAACTCCGGAGGAGATGGAGAGGGAGAGGAAGAGGATTGAATCAGAGAATCGGGCTAGAAGAAGGTTTTTACGAGCTACTGCTGTCGAAGAGGATACTTCTTCACTTCCTTTGCCAACATTGCTTAAACCAGAGTTGAAGCACGGAAAGAAACCTATTTTCGATCTCATGGAGGCCATTAGAGAGATTAAGGTAAGTATTCGTTACCCACATGATTTTTAAACTGAGCTGCCATTGTAATAGAATGGAAGCTACACTATTGAGGATTCCATGATATTTTTGTGTGTATGATGTCAAAGGATTAACTTTTGCTTGTTGCGTTGTTAGGGTACTTCAAATGAGTATTAGAAAGGAAGCTACAATAATTGGGATTAGATAAAAAAAAATTGGTTAGTTCGACTATATTATGTGAACATAGAAACGTCTCAAAAGAGGGTGCTAAACACTGACTTGATTCATACCTAGGGCACTTCAAATGAGTAATAGATCAGGCAAATTTTGTTTAATGGTGGTACTGTGAGAGTCGTGGATCCTTATAAATATGTAATAGACGTTGCTGTGTTGACTTTCAAGAGACAGAGTGACTAGGAAGGCTATAGATAAACTTGGACTCATCCATCATATTGGTCTTTTTTCGTTCTTATGTTGTTTCCTACAATGGTTCAGTCCAATGCCAAGGCCAAATTTGATGAAACTCTTGAGGCGCACGTGAGGTTGGGCATTGAAAAAGGCCGATCTGAGCTGGTATTTTTGTTCTCTGCAAATTTTTGTTTATGTTTCGCTATCATATTCTCTGTAAAAAAATTCTCATTCTTATCCTTCCTTCTAAATCATTTCCCATTTTTTGTTAGTCTCTAGACTGACTGGTATCACTGTTTAAACTGCAGATAGTTCGTGGTACTTTGGCTCTACCACATTCTGTTAAAAAGGTACAAGAAATGCCTCTCTAATCCCTCATGGTAATTGATCTATATCAGCTCTTTATTTTGTATGAAGAAATGATCTTCCTTGTTCAGGATGTGAAAGTGGCTTTCTTTGCCGAGGGTGCTGATGCAGAGGATGCAAGAGCTGCAGGAGCTGATGTCGTCGGTGGTCTTGAGCTTATTGAGGAAATCTTGAGTAATGAACCAATGGATTTTACTTCGTCCTCCTTCCATAGTTCACTTCTGACATCTAATTGCACAAGCTTGCCTGTGGCTCTGTCATTTCCGGAGGCAATATTTGTTTGTCGTATTGTGTTCCAATGGTAGATTTATTTATTCGTACTTAACTCTATCTGCAGAAAGTGGCAAGATCGACTTTGACAGATGTCTTGCAACTCCGAAAATGATGCCCCGTGTTTACAAGGTTATTGGATTTAAGCACTTATCCAAATTCGTGTAAAACATGATGAAGGTAATATCTTCTCACTAAATATTCAAATGGTTTGTTTGCTTCTTTGCAGATATCAAGGATTCTTAACAATCACGGTTTGATGCCAAACCCCAAAGTGAGTTGGAGTCTTCACTCAACACCTTACTCTAATGTATCAGTCAGTATGCTTACCTCTTGCCGTTAAATTATATTTGTTGTAGCAAGGTAGTGTGACCAAAGATGTTGCGAAAGCAGTGAAAGACGCAAAAGCTGGACATACCAAATTCAGAATGGATAAAACTTCGATTCTTCATGTGCCGCTTGGAAAGGTGACATCCCTACCCTAAGAGTTAAAGTTTATTCGAATTTCATTAGCTTTATTCTTAAAAAGAACACTTTCCTAACCAGATGAGCTTTCCTGAGGATGCTCTGCGAGAGAATGTTGGTGCATTTATGAACGCCCTTTTGCTGGCTAAGCCTGCCGGATTAAAAAAGAGTAATAAGGCATACCAAGCTTATAATTTTGTATAGAGATCTTTGTTTGGTTGATTTGAGTGCTTACTCTTTTGCTTTTTCTGCAGCTTCAAAATATGCGGGTTATGTGAATGCATTCCACTTATGCAGTACGGTAAGCTTTTGAATCAAATCCAATGTCTCCTCGTAGATACATTTTTAGATTCCATTGAGCATAAAAAAAAAACTTTTTTAATGGTTCTATGCAGATGGGAAAGGGTTATCCGGTATCGATACAGTCGTTATCTAGAGCAGCGGATCTCTATACCAAATTGCAGCTCAAGTGAGCAGTAGAGTCAAAAGATAAAAGCTTGTCGCAGTGTTTTCATTTCCCAGGGAAAGTTTTTTTAACTGTTTCCGAATGCTGAATCTTTGGATCATTATTATGATTTGTTGTTTCCTAGGTTAGTCTTTTAATAGCTCAATCAATGGATCGAATTGGCTTTTGTCTTGTGTCTCCTTTGTTTTTCGTTGTTTGAGAGCTTATAAAACAATGGTCCTTAACTTGAATAGGACATCATAAGTCTTGCTTTTTTTATCAGTAATAATTATATAAATATGTTGGTTATTTGATGAAGTTTTATTACATTTGATAAAAATAGCACAAGCAAAAAGATCTAATACTTCATGTTTAGCTGATAAACAAAAAAAATGTTGCTCAGAATACTGCAAAATGAAACAAAAATGTATGAGAAAAACTTTCTGCTTAATAAACTGAAGTAACACACTCATTTCATAACACATCACGATATGTTCAAATCCATTAAATAATAAAGCTTCCTTACTAGTTAGGGTAAACACATAATGATATGACAATGTTTTGCTACTCATCACATCACTTGGATCATTGATTCATTTGTGTTTCGTTAAAAACATGACTTGGATCTTGCACTTTGATGAAGCTCTTGGAGGCTTATTTATAGAAGAATCATCTTGAAGATTAAGCAATTTGTCAACGAAAGCCATGAAATTTTTGGGAATATCACTCCGGTTTCGTCGAGTAGTCTTACGTACAGATTGACGATCATCAATGTCAAGATTGGAAACCAAAACAAACACATTCCTCCACCTCTTAGAGAGTACTGAGGTTGAAGCAGCTTCTTAGACAGAATGCGCCCAAGAAACTCATCTCGTAGACGGCTGATTTCATCTTTAGCATCCATAAATACCAAAACCCTAAACACACAGAGTGAACTAAGCTGGGAAATTTCAGCAATTGGACTCAGAAACAGTAACTATAGAGTGAAATAAGTTCAAAGGTCCGTTCTTTTCATCCAATGCAGATACTCATACAAACTTGTCATGATTTTATTCGACACCATTGATTCCTAGAGACATAGAAGACGAAACAGAGCATAAAACATACCTTGCTAGTTGCAAGAGTGCTAGCAGAGGCGCTAAATTAAAGAAAGCTCTCCATTTTCAATCTCAAAGAGACATCCCAGAATTCATCGTGAGACCAACAGTGAAGACATCTAAAAGTTAAGGTTTTGGAGGTTTGAGAGATGAAGAGACGAGGAAATTGACTATACATCTATTACATAACTCCATTTCTCTACTGGAAAGAGTAAAGTAGAAAGAGTGATGAAGAGGTAGTCAAACTTGGGAAAGAGGTCACGTGAGATTAGCGTGGGCTTGTTTACTGTCAATGGCCCATTAGTCAGTCTCTGAATACAAAACTTTAGGGTTTTTCTTTTTGTGCCTCATCTTCTTCTTTTCCGTTGGCCGGAGCTAATTTGCAACCCTAATCCCAAAATGGTACGTATCAGTAATTTCCGATTCAACTCTTTCCCCTTCTTTGATTCGTTGTTTTTTTTTTTTACATTTTGTAATTTGTGGTGATTGAGATGTGACGGGTTTCTTTGCTTCTGAAATCAGGCGTCAGAGAAGAAGCTATCGAACCCAATGAGGGACATTAAAGTGCAGAAGCTGGTCCTCAACATCTCCGTCGGTGAGAGTGGAGATCGTCTGATAAAGGAAAATCACCGTATATTCAAATCAATTACCGTAACAAATGAAACGCCGTTCATGAAACAACGATCCACTTCCCATCTGCTAGAATCTTAGCATGAAGAAACAGATTCAAGCTACAATGAGGAATAAACTCTCAATTACAGAGAACAAAGAAGAAGAAGATGAAAGCGTAACAAACTTTTCTGAATTTTCTGGGTAAAAACTATACACGCTCTTTAACCCGTTTCCAGCTCCAACTCGTGCCACTCTTTTGCTGCCACGTGTCACTCTCGATTCCTTCTTCACTAATCCACGTGTCTTCATCATCACCCTCCATTTCCTATAACATCGTCTCACCAGAGCTTCCAAGGTTCTTGTTGCTGCGTGTCTTTCTTTCTTTACCGATTCTTCTGTGGTCGCTTTGTTCTAACTTGTAATCGATTGATTCGTCTATACTTGGCAGGTTTTGGAACAATTGAGTGGTCAGACTCCTGTTTTCTCCAAAGGTGCTGAATTTTTAGTCTCAGAATGGTTGATAGATTATTAGTAATGAGTGGTTTCATGTTTGATGATCAATTTTGGGATGTGGAAGACGATCAAGCTCTAATTTTTGTTGTACTTATCAAAGTATAAATTAATTTAGGCATGATTTTCATTTGCAAGTCTCCTAATTTGGGAGATAATCTGTCTGCTCAGCTTCTTCCAATCCGTTTCTCCGAGAATATAGAACTCAAGGCATTGTTGTTGTTTGTGCAGCTAGCTACACTGTTCGTTCTTTTGGTATCAGACGTAATGAGAAGATCGCATGTTATGTAACCGTCAGAGGTGACAAAGCAATGCAACTACTTGAAAGTGGATTGAAAGTCAAAGAATACGAACTTCTCAGAAGAAACTTCAGCGACACCGGTTGCTTCGGTTTTGGCATTCAAGAACACATCGATTTGGGTATCAAGTAAGTCCCCCCCTAATCCTATCAAACACTAGAGAGTTTGCTTGCTTCTGGTTCTCACATTCTTAGTGAAGATATGTTATCCAATGACTCAAGTTTGAATCCCTTTTAAGGTATGGACTTCTATGTTGTCCTGGAGCGGCCTGGTTACCGTGTGGCACGTCGCAGAAGGTGCAAGGCTCGTGTCGGTATCCAACACAGAGTAACTAAAGACGACGCAATGAAATGGTTCCCAGAACATCACTGGCCAAAATCCTCGAAGAAGCTCTTTCTTCGGTTTTGAAAAGTCTCGTCTCAATTTGTTTTAACTTCTCTGATTCTTATGTGTTAACTTATCTATCTTTTTTTTTTTCATCTGAATTTTATTGAAATAACAAATTGAAATACAAAGTAGAAAACAAAGCCCACAGATTCCGGATTCCGGCTAAGTTAACACTGAATCTTATGTGTTAACTTATCTATCTATAAAATTACAATTAATGAAAAAAAACAAGAATTCATATTCCTGGGTTGGACTTTGAATCCTATTTTTGAGTTTGTATAAATATCTGATTTCGTGTGAGTTAAAGCAAAAGAAAGAGAAAATAAACTTGGCGGGTAGTTGAAGCGTGAAGAGACACGTTTCCCCAATAGCTGACACGTGCCACCTCTGGTTAAGCACGCTTTCGCCGCTCGCCGCTAGATTCATCTCAGATTCCAAATACGCTTCCGTGGTTCTTATCCTGCCACGTCAGCACTCCCACCCTCGTACACCTTAACTTCTTTCCTCATTCCCTTCACACACAAAAAAAAAAATATTACATATATTAATTCAAATAAATCTTTCTCTTGCGAATGAAATTGAAATTAGTACCTTGACGAGATTTTTCTTTTCTTTTGGCGTTGTGATCGGAACGGACCTTTTGAGGTTCTTCAATGGCGCAGCTACTTTCTCCTGTTTGTACGGATCTTCTCAAGTTCCAGAACTCGGTTCTTAGCTCCAGATCATGTGCGTCGCGATTCTCGGCGAAGACCTGTGCTGCTTCATCTTGGTGCTTACCTTCGTACGCCGGAAAGAGGCGAAGCGGCGCCATCGGAAGGTTGAGAGTTGCAACTGAGGATGCTTCTTTTCTTTCCGCCGGTGATGTCGCCGATGATTACTATGCCGTTCTCGGACTGGTAGTTTCCGCCCTTCTTCGCTTTTAAACTACCTACAACCTCAGCTAGATTCATCTTTTTCGAAATTGTAAAGCTCTCAGGCGATTTACAATCCTTAAAGATCCAAAATTTTGTGACTTAAATCACTCTCCTCTGCTATGTCAATAGCTTCCAGATGCAACACAGGAGGAAATTAAGAAAGCATACTATAACTGTATGAAATCTTGCCATCCTGACTTGAGTGGCAATGACCCAGAAACTACAAATTTCTGCATGTTCATAAACGATATCTATGAGGTGAGTTTTACACTTGACTTTGGAATACGTTTTTGTAAGCGTTAGTAAGTAAGGTCGCATGTGCCTTTGGTTTACCGATTACCGTTTGCAATTGCAGATTCTCAGTGACCCTGTACAGCGTATGGTTTACGATGAAATCCATGGGTATTCAGTGACTGCCATCAATCCTTTTCTGGATGACTCCAGCACAAAGGATCATGTTTTTGTTGATGAGTTTGCTTGTATAGGTATGTCCTTAAGATGCATTTCATTTTGAGGCCGAGTGTAAACTTTGGATTAAAAAGGGGCCCAACTCTGATTATCTGGGAATTGACTACATCTGCGTCTGCTGTTTAACAGGCTGCAAAAACTGTGCCAATGTGGCTCCAGATATATTTAACATTGAGGAAGACTTTGGAAGAGCAAGGGCCTGTAACCAGCGTGGCAACCCAGATTTAGTTCAACAAGCTGTCGAAACATGGTAAGCTAATATGTTCTGTAGATGCTGCAAGTGATTGTGGGCTTTTACTTCAGGAAGGTCTAGGTAGGCAAATTTCAGAGAACTAATTCTCCTTTTTTGTTTTCAGCCCGGTTGATTGTATCTATCAGACATCGGCTGCACAGTTGTCATTGCTTGAAGACGAAATGCGACGGGTTGAAAGAGTGAACGTAAATACTAGCATTTCTCTTGTAGCTATCTTATTACTCACTTGAGATGAAACACAAAGCATTGCAAAGGCTTCTTGATTGTATTTGTTACTAAACTCTTGCATTAATCTCTTGGCACTGTCATTGATGGATCAGGTTGCTCTGATGCTTTCTGGAATGGGGTCAGGAGCCGTTGATGTTTTCAGAATGGTAAGAAGGAAAGAACTCCGCTCGGTAGCTGATGATAGCTGCAATGTTCCTAGACTCCTAGTCCTTATTCCTTCTACTCTTTAGTATTGTTATTCCCACTTTTAAACTGAGTTTGCCCCATGTTTTCATCCTTAGTGAGTCAAGGTAGCCTATTGTTCTTCCATATAACTGATGATCAATCTTTGAATCCATTACAGGCGAGATCTCGATGGGAAAAGAGGCAAGCAAAAGTTTTGGTATGAACTATCATCACCCTTTAAAATCCTTGCAAAGCTATTTGAAACATTCCAAACCTCACATCACCTCGTGCTTACCTATTTTATGTTTCAGAATCAAGCTAGAAGTAGAATGATGAAGCGGAAAAATACAGACGAAACACCTACCTATTGGGATAACCTATGGGGCAAACAGAATCAATACCAGAAAAGCGGTAAGATTGGTAGTGAACTCTCTTCCTCTTTGGCCAATGATTTACTCAATTTTCGATGTCTGTGACAGAGGAAGAAGTACAAGAACGAGCACAGCGAGCTGCCGCAGCAGCCAGGAGATGGAGGGAATACTCACGAAGAGGCGTGGATAAGCGGCCCACCTTCAAACTACCAAACTCCCGGACTCCGCCTCCAGAGGAGAGCACTGAAAACCACCCAGAGACATGAATCATAATGGTCACATACATTTCCCTATAGTTACATTGTGGATGCGGATCTCGCACACTTAAATTTTTGTATAGTTTCGGGAAAGAGAATGTGTGGGCTAGCTTCTAGCTATGAATCAAAAGATGCAGTGTGGATATAAACTTCGACGAATTGGATTTATATTGATGAATAATGTGTTTACAAGTGATGTGATCTTGAAGAGATTTTACAAGGGTTTTCTCCTGTCAAAAAACGTCCTCTTAAATCTAAGCTTCGACGTCTTTTTATAGCCTAGGTCGAGCTGAACTGCCTCCGGAATTTGCGCGGTCACGTGCTCCTTGTATGTCGGAACAGCGCAGATCGAAATCCAGTACCAACATAATGGCTACGTAATAGCTTCATTTGGTACGGGTCGTGTGTTATATCTGTCCCGTTCTAGACTTGTATAGCTTTCTTCTCACATCGATTTAAGGAACTAAAAAAACAAGTGTGTAAACGTTTTCAGTTTTATGTATTACTATGTATATAAGTTTCCAACGCTCAGATAAAAAATAGCACTAGACTAATACGTAGATGAGATTTAACATTGAGGTTAGTAGATGAGATTTAACATTGAGATTAGTAGACTTCGAAGTTATGCACACTAATTGTTTGAAAATTTTGTGGATAGTGACGTGGCAAACAATCATTATTATAGGAGTTAGACATTATTTTTTTATTTTTTATTTTTTCGGGTATGAGAGTTGCTGACATTATATCCAAATAATTTTCATCAACTATTTCTAATACAAAGTTTATCATTTATTAATATTAATAATAAAAAGGGGATAAAAGTATCTTAAAAAATCAATTTTTGTTTTTGTGGAACAAGGAAAAACAAATCTTGAAAATCAACTTTTTACTTTTTTAGGAACATAGTAAAATTTTAGTAAGTAGAAGATAATGAAGGAATATATAGAGTTAACTTAATTAATGATTTGATCCTATCAAGATTATATATATATATTGAAAGCCTTTGGTAAATTAAAAGCATATATATATATACTCGATGTTCATAGGGCTGATCATAATAATTATAGTTGTGGTTGTTGCAAAATTAATCAACATCGATGGAGCATCCAACAAAGGGGTCACTTGAATGGATCGACATAAGATTGATATTTGTGTTTTCGGCGATGATCTTCTTGCTCATAGTTATATTTCTCTCACTCTTTTGCTGCCTCTTTTTACTCCGATATGACAAGAATTATAATGAACACGACGACGAGTTATACGTGGAATATATTCGAAGATCAAAGCTACAATCTACTACGACGTAGAAGAAGATGGACACATCCTCCTTAGCTATAGCAGACATTTTTTTCAATTTTTTGTTTCTTAGATTAAGCGTGTTTTTGCTACTTTTTTTAATTTATTTGAGTGTTCTTGGATTTAACAATTCTATTCATTCATGTCACCGTTCTTCGACTGTGTTGTTTACTCAATTTCTCAATTTGCTCTTACGATCATCAATTGATCATTGATTTAAATTGGTTCACGAGTACATATTCAATCAAGTTCTAATTCCTTCACGATTAGGTCTTTTATATATATATATATATATATATATATATTCCATTTAGATTTGGTTTGTAAAAAGTAGAACACAACCATAAAATTACGAGGAGAGAGACATGCATGAGCAAAACATATTAATTCCATTGAAAGACGATGACCAGAATTATCCATATAGAATTTTTTTTTGTAAAAAAAAAAATTAATAACAAATTAACCAAAAATCCCATAATTCTTCAAACCTGATTTGATCCTTGTTCTTCGTCGTGGTCAACAATGAGAGTAGTAGATGAAGGTTCTTTCAAAAGAGATAGCCACAGACGAAACATATACAATCCAAAGATTCCACATACAACAAGGACTAAGAATATTTCTCCAACCATGAAATACAGATATGATAACGTTTCTTCTGAGGATTCTTCACCACAATCACCCATGGTCAAACAATCAAACGAACAAGTTTATTTGTGATATTATAGTTTAACTAAAACTTTTCAATAATTTTCTATAAGAACCACATTTATATATATAGAGAGAGAGAGAGATAGTCCTAGTTTGAAAAACAAAAGTTATAGGATTTTGATTCGCTGTGATATATATTTTCTTATATAGAATAATAATTTTTAAAGATAATTGTCTTCGAAAGATAAATACATATAACCACAGAATCATTGATGTATATCTATAGGGTTTTTTAAAAGATAGTAGCAACAACAATAAAAACGCTAAATAATTAAGCAGATATTTAAAATCCATATGTAATATTAAAAAAGACTAAAAGTGACTAAAAGCTATTCCATAATTAATTCCTAATTTTATCTTCGTTCACAAACTTGGTATTTCGCCTTGATCGTCCACCATTCAAGCTCATACGTTAGATAGATTCATGGATTGAAATTCAGATGCACAATCTTTTTCATCTTTCTGACTAGACGACATCTCCGAGCACATTTTACCACAAAGACAAGAGCCGAAAAGGATAACAATGAAGGTCATCACCATCATTATCCGAAACAACACTTTTACAGTTTCTTCATATCGTGATGTATCCATGTGGTTAGCGAGACTGACTCCAAAAATTCAACCAGTTCTTGTAGAATCCTGATTAGAGAAGAATGCACGTTATTGTGAAAGTCTTTGTATAGAAAATAAACGATACATATAAGAGATGTTTACCATACCTAAGGCTCACTAAATATACATGTAGATTAATGCATATTTTCAAATAATGGATATATAAGCCCCGTGTATAAAATCTTCTAATTTAATATCGATTGGGAGATCTATCATTTATATATATCCTCTGGGACTTAGTTTAAGAGAATATGCATTAACAAAATCTAAACAACAAAAAATCTAGATTAGATAAATGTTATACTTTTTATTTATTTATTTTTTATAGGAAACGTGGATTAGGATTAGCCCTCGTACTAATATATATATACACACACGTAGTCTTACAATTGTTTTACTTATATATATGATCGATCAACGAATATTATCAATAACGGAATCTATGGAACCTACTCCGTTTTCATCTACTTCTGCAACGTTCGACTCACGGCGTGATGATATAATAGACAATGCGGACTTCATTATGACCTTAGTCCTTTGCTTTGTCTGCATCTATATAGTAATTTTTTTAGGAATATTGCTTGGGTTGGTTGGAAAAGAAGAGAATAAAAAGGAATATTTTCGCTTACGCGATATCGAACTCGGAAGGTTGCAGCCGGCTGGAGAGATCATCCAATAGAATTCAGATGGAGAGGAAAGCGGTTTGGTCAAAGATCTACACGGCGGCTGATCTCAGAAACTATTAGGTCTAAAAGTTTTTTTTTTTTTTCCTATAGGGTTTTTAAAAATATTGCTTAATTAGCGTTTCAGTGTTATTATCTACTAGGTCAGTATTCGTGATGTGTGCCGCGTTTTGAAATTTATTTTCCTGTATTTTTTACTGATTTAATGTCATGTTTTTTTTGTTTGTGATAATCGAATATATCTTTTACTGATATAAATTACATATATAGGATGATTGGCCCACCACTACGTAATGGTAGATTCTCGTCTCCCGAAAATGACGCTTTTATTCTCTTGGTCAATTGTCTGTCATCTTAGTGATTACTGATTTCTCTCATCTCAGCGAAGATCGAACTTTTGCGAACAGTCATTTTTATTCCCAGGAATTTAAAACCAGAATAATCAAAGCTGATAGATACACAAAGGATCGCATATTTAGAATCTAAGCATTGTGTTATCATCATCGAATAGTCGAAGCCACCGCATGAGCCCAAAGTTTGAGATGATCTTTCAACTCAACTTCTTTAACCGCCGGCGCCGGAACTCTCCACTTTATCTCCGGCATGATCTGTCTCCTCCCTTTTCTCCCTCCACAAAGATCCCACGCTTCCGACAAATAGGGTCTCGCTACTCTGTTTCCGTTCCTTATGTTTTCCTCTGTTACTTCCAATACTCCATCATCTTTCTTATCCAATCTCTGCAATCCAGGAAGAATCGAAACCAGATCTGAGTCTTTATGGTCTTCCTCGGAGAAGACAAAACCCAGATCCATAAACCCTTTAAGCTCCTCGTACTCCAAATCCGACATACTCTTTCCCCTTCTCGTTCTCACATTGCTCTGCTTCTTTTTCCTCTGTTCTTCCTTCTCTGACTTTTCAGAAAGTACCCTCTCCCTTTCCGCACTCGAGAACTCATTCACTTCTTTCCCGGAGAGAATCATCTGAAGCTTCGTCGGCGATTCTTTAACGATTAAGACCGATCTAGGAGACGAGAACAAATCATCTGATGAAGAAACAAACAAGCTCGTCTTGGAGGGTTTAGCTCAATGAAAAAGTAGAGATTTAGGATCATACCTTGGTTGAATTGATGAGATGGTTGTGGAATTTCAATCTCCTTTGAAAAAGAGTGAGAATTGACCAAAGAATTTTTGCAAAAGCTTTTGAATTGAAAAAGGTGTTCTTGCTCAAAAATCTCCAAATCTTTTGGAAGAGAAGAAGAGAGAGAGCTTGAATCTTGAAATTCTCTTTTTGTCTTTGAAAATTTGTTTTTATGTTAAAAGAAGTTTTCTGTTTTTCAAAAACTTTTTCGGACTTACCTTAGCGGAACACGTGAATTAAACCGGTTTTGGTTTAATTTCACGTCGGAAACATGTCATTAAACCATCATCTGATCACTAATTTCTTTTGGAACTCGTCATCATCGTCTGATCACTCATAGCCCTCTCTACAAGAAAGCTAACCGGAAAAGTCTTCACGGCTTCTTCTTTTTCTTCTCGAACTTTTTCACTGAGATTCAAGGAGTCTTTGTCTTTCTTGAAGATTGGTCTCTCCGACCAGTTTTGCTCGAACAGTTTCAACAACTCCTCTCCGACCATTTTATTAAAGTTTGTTTTTTTCTTACTTTTTGTGTGTTTTTGGAGGAGATGATGAATGAAGAAGAAATTGGGTTAGGTATTTAAACCTTGTATCTAATTACCATAATAACTTTAGCTTTCGGATAATTACGTGTGGACCCGTTGTTGCTCAACACACACTAATCACGCTATTAAAAGTGCGCCTGAAAGTCGGACTCATACACCATTATATTTGTTAATTAATTAATTCATTATACAAATCAAATTGGTCATAAATAATAGATTTTCATTTGATCTGCACTGCATTGAGTACACATTAAAGTCTATGATAGTATTCAAATTAAATTTAAATATTTCATTTATATCTTTTATCATTTTGGCTCTTCGAAGGTTCGAATATCTTTTAGATGCGTGTGACGCGGAAGGGAGCGTGACAAAAAGAGTTGTGAATAAACAAACAAAAAACACACTAGAAACTCATTATAATAATGGGCAATGTTTTTTTTTCATATTTAACATGTGGTAAGACATTTCCATCTTATACCTAAAAGTGACCAACATCTCAACCACGAAACCAAACAAAATAAAGAGTTGTTGATTAGTCATATATACGTAGGGCTCTGCACACGGAGTTGATATTTTGAAGAAAACAAATATTCAGTATCTATGATCTGTTTCGTAATTAACAAATATCAGCTTCGCTCTTGAATATTAACTTCGGACATCTGAATTTTTTATTTATCTAAAAAATTATCCGTCACATATCCGATCCATTTCGTTTGAAGAGAAAACTGAAAAAACGACGTAATTTTTGAGAAAGAAACAAAAATTCAATACGAAAACTAACAAGTGAAGACTGTGTTCTCCGAATTGTGCGGCCAAGTTTTTGGTGTGAGACGAAGGCTTGATATTGGCGCGGTTCCTTATATGGTATAGTTCAAGGTGAAACACATAAGAAACAAAAAAAAGTCCTTGCAATGGTGTAAAAGGTTGGGTTTCACAAAATTGATTATGGTTCATTCATTACAAAAAAGTACTAATTTATACTGTTGAGATTTAATCACCAGCGTATTTTATAAATGTAAGGGGCACAAGCTATCGTACCATGCTCGAGCATGATCCAAGCCTGGCAAAGTTTAAAAATAATTGTGATTGTTGTTTTTCTTATAAATTTTTTTTTTTTAAATTAAGATAGAGATACAGTATTCGGAAAAGTTTATAGCTTCGATTTCTTACAGTGAATTTCAAAAACCCAGCCATTACATTTATATTCAAAATTCATTGTAATAAATCTAATGTTTGGGAAACAACCATTAAAACAATTAAGAATAACCAAAAAAAACCTTAGCTAAAAGCCTAAAACCCTTAGTCTATTAAAACTAAATTTTTTTTTAAATTAAAACCGAATTCATACTCTTGCACATCAACATCTATCAAAACAAACTTAGCTAACAAACCATACACTCCTTTCTAAAGACTTTCTAGAAAAAATAAGGGTATAGAGTTGAAAACCCTAATTTCCCAATAACCTTTCTTCTTCTTGAAGCAAGACAAGCGCAAGGCATAGCTTTTGCTGAGACCTAAAGGACCAAAGCTGCAGCTTATCACCTTGTCTAAGACTATTAGCTTTGACCACATGGTTCCATTTATAAGCCAGCAAATACAACGAACTCGTCTTCCCCTTCTTTGTCTTCGTCTTCTTCTTCATATCACATCTTCTCATCTTCAGCTCCCATACTTTTATCCTCGGATCGATCACTTCCACGGATAAACCTCCTTCTCTATCCCCTCTTATTCGGTTTTCTATCTTTTCCTTCTCATCAGATGTCAAATAATCGTGACTCAACAGGCTACTCATGGGAATAGATAAACGCGACTCACCTTCATCACATCGGTCTTCGTCAACGTCCTTTTGATTATTAACGTCCCTTCTGTGCCTCTCATCTCTATTATCTTGTTCTTAAACCTTTCGGGAAGCTCTTCTACTTGTTGTTGTTGCGGCGGCTCCACAGCGACAATGTATTGGTCTTCTATCTCGAGACGAAGAGAAATTTGTTTTCTGAAGGGTATAAGCTCTTTCACATCTCTGTTTGCCATTGTTGTGAGAATTGTTCATAGAGAGATAGTGTGGACCTCAAGTTAATGTATACTTATTTTATTATATATAAACCAAAGTGAGTTAATGTATATTTTAAGAAAGATATTTAAGATGGATTTGAAGTATCTTTGATGAAATCTATTAATTAAAAAAAATTAAAGCTAAAAATAAAATAAAAAATAAAAATGTAATAACAAATGTTTATCCTTCAACAACATTCCAGATATAATTATTTAGAGAAAAGATTATAATTTTTGGAGAGTTGACTTCGATAAACTCCATCAACTTTTGTTTCCCAATCTATTTTCCCTCAAGATTTCTGAGCTCACCACTAAACCCTGCAAACATATAAATTTCATTTCTAAACCACCCAAACTTTTCAATTCAAACTAATTCCACATTTGTAATCAAATCTATGAAATTGCGTTTAGTTAACACAAATTGCGTTTTTATAATTGCGTTTACACAGGATCCGAGCCGAGAAAACGAAACCCGGTTGACAAAACAATACCCGATAGAAACCTTGCAAATCATTTAAGCCTCTGTCTCAATTTTGTGTCAAACCGAACTTACAAGCAATCATCCACCACAGAGATCATTCATGGATTCATCAGACCACTAAAAACCCCAAAATCAGATCTCGTCTTAGATACCAACAAGATGGAGAAAAAATGGCTTCACGGTATGAAACAAAAAGAAGACAAATAAGAACCATGTATATGATTTTGCAAAGAGGAAGCTCCCATGGCTCAACATTATCTTAAAATCCGAACATCATCATCGTCATCACCACAAGAACATCATTTTATCCAGAATTCGATAGACCCAAGAATATTATATCAATTACGAAGAATACGAACACAAGCGTATACATTCAGGCAGGCACATATTATGTAGATTGAGATCCTAAACAGCCGGATTCTCGACAATCTTCAGACGCATGCCTGTCTTCTTCTTCTCCCGATTCAGTATCGATTAATATATGTGTATCTACTTGCTCATAGTTGAAGACAAGTAGAAGTTCCAAAACACAGAACCCATGGACATGAATGCTACACGAGCTTGAAGCGGGACTACCCTGTAAATATCACATTTCATCAGACTACTAATGTAGAATGCCAAATTCAGACTCTATGCATAATAATCCAAATGACTTAATGATAGAGAAAGAGAGATAGAGCCATACCAAAAGTTAAGTATGCTCACGGGAACCCAGAAGCGAAATCCTGTAGTAATCCCAAGAACTATAAATATAATGAACAATATGGTAAAAGCCAGCTTTGTTTAAATGGTTTCTTACCATATAGAAGTGTTGGAAGAGCATCTTTCTGATACTTGTTTCCAAGCTCAGAGAGCTTTCCCAGCCATAAGTTGTTCCAAGCAAATATAACAGCGATCACAGATGGACCGAGGATTACTTGGTTAAGCAGAACCTAACAAAGGGATCGGTAAATACAAATAAAAACTCTAGCACAACATGTTCTAAGTAAGATTAACATAAGGCTGGAGATAATAGTAACCTTAAGCACTAGATTCGTCGCGGTCGGTTTTGGCAAAGAATGGTCAAGGTACTGATACCATGCATAAGAACCAGGGCCGTACAAGAGAAACCCGTAAGAACTCATCCGCAGCGCACGAACCCAGTCATGTTCTGAGAAAATGTTCCACAATTCCTCCTGAGGTGAAAGATCCAATTACAAATCATTAGTCAAGCCAAGTTTCACCAATGTAAGAGACTCTTTTTGCAAGAAGATCACATATCAATTATCCCAACAAGAACGTAGAATCAAGCAGAACTTTATAAGATACTGTCACTACTCACTAACCATACATCACACCAACATTTAGTTATGCAAAAATCCAATTTCATTTTAGGTATCACTAAATCACAGTAGAAACTTTATTCATGTACAGTCAAACAATCAAACATTTTCACTAAAATTTCAAATCTATTAACTCGATAATCACCAACAAAGAAAGAAAACTCTTCAGACGAACCTCGTCTGGTTTATCAGAAGATGATTGTTTAAGAGCGTTTCTCTTTTTCCACCTCCCAGATAGCTGAGCAATCGTGTCACCGGTGAAAGTGAGTGCGCCGGCCGTCACAGCTTGCTTTAAGGGAAACCGATAACCGCCGTCTCTGCTCACATCGACGGAATCCGACGATCCAGACTTCCGTTGATTACCTCTATCGCCGGAAGACTTCTTCTTCCTCCGATGATCAAAGCTATTCCATCCCCAGAAACCGCCAGCGCCGCCGCAGCCACCCAATGCGTCCATTAAAAATGATTCCTTTTCGTCCAAACAGAGTTTCCCCAAATCATTAAAGCGCAAATGAGTCCTCTCCTGGGCTAGGCCTGGGCGTTCGGGTTTCGATTCGGGTTCGGTTCGGGTTATTCGAGTTTTCGATTTTAGGATGTAGAAACCGATCGGGTATTTTAAAGTTTTTTTGGGTTTGGTTCGGGTTTGGTTCAGGTTTGATTATTTACTTTCGGGTTTGGTTCGGGTTCGGGTATCCGAAAAATAATTAAAAAAAATATAAAAATTAGTTAAATTTGAATAATACTAGTTAAATTAAATAAAATTTGGTCAAACCTTAACAAATATAACTAAAAACTTTGTATATTTTGGTTATTTTGGATCTCTCAATCATTTTGGTATAAAATTAACTCATATCTTCGGATTTATAATTATATTTTTGGGTTATCAAGTCTAAATATAATTAATATTTTGGGTATATATATATATGTATTTCGGGTATTTCAGGTATTTCGGATATCCATTCGGGTTTCGGATTCAGTTAGGGTTCGGTTTCGGTTTTTCGGGTTTAGAATTTAGAAACCGATCGGGTATTTTATCGGGTTCAGTTCGGGTTCGGTTCCTCTTCTTCGGGTCGGGTTCGGTTCGCTACTTCGGGTTCGGGTATTATGCCCAAGCCTACTCCTGGCCATTTGTTTTTCGGTTTGGTTTATTGTGAAATTCGATTTGATATAAAATTGACGAATTTTAATTCGGTTAGGTTTATTCGGTTCGATTCGGTCAATATGTCTACGCTAGCACATGCTGTAAAACGACGTCGTCATGTGAAACCGGCTATTAAATAATTAATAAATAGGCACGTATGTTTTTTTGGTAAGTTACCCACAATCGTTGTTATTAAAACGTGCGTTTAAAAGAACATCGTTATCTAGATTTAATTTCAAACCAATGGTTTTATCATCGTTGTGGTGGGTGACGGTTTTTCATCTCCTATAGCATTACGAGGAAGAAAAAAAACTATGACTACCCCAAGTTAATCTCAATATCCCTCTCTTTTTTAATGAGGGGGTGAAATGACAAATTTGCCCTATCCAAACACAGCCAAATACCCATACTCAAGCTTGTTGGTCGTCGTTTCTATTGGGCAAAAGAAAAAGAAAAAGAAAAAAAACAAGAAAACGGAAAACTCGACGCGGGAGGAATCCATCTAGCTCCGACGTCGGCGCCGTCGCGTCTCCGGCCAGCAGTCATTGCCGGATTGCCTCCGTCGCGAGTCTGTCGATCTCCAGCGAGGTTTGTGCTTCTCCGTCGATCTCCATTGAGCTCCATTGGATTTAGGAATTTTGAAAACAAAAAACCGAGATTCTCGGGTGTAATCGGGTCAAACCCGCGTCTCTCGGGTCACACCAATGATTCTGGGTCGATTGGGACTTTAAATTGAGTAGAAATGCATTTTAGAGGTAGAGTCGTTGTGGATTGTATGCAGATTGGAACCCAAAATCGAATAAAATTTGTGTTCCTGAGCGAGGAGAACTAGGGACAACTAGTAGAACTAGCGAACGTAGTATAACTAGTAAAACTGGTATCACTGAGAATAATCATTTATTAATTAAAAATGGTGCAACTAGTATAACTGAGGACAACTGCGTATAACTGTGGATAACTAAAGTATACCTGGGAATAACTAGTGTAAAACTGGGTACAACTATAGGTATATATTGAGTTGTTTGGTGTTGTTTTCGTAGGATAGAATGAGCAACAGCGTGTGCATCTATTATAAATGTCAGGGGCGCATTTATAGTGTAGTGTTGAAAGAGGATATAACTTTGGAGAAGGTAGAAAGTAGGCTATACAAGAAGCATGCGTTAGATGAAAGTAAGGTTAGATTGGAATTGAGTTACTTTCCTATGGTGGTTGGATGTGAAGAACATTTGAGTATTGCTGATGATGAAGATCTTGCTGGTTATGTAATGACCGTTGATAAAGAGAACCGTAGACCTGTTTTGAATGTGGAGGTCATGACTAGACCGGAGTTGCCCTCGCAACAGTCGAGAGCGGGGAAAAGCTTGTATGGTATGAACTATGACCATCGAAGTGATGATGAAATAGGACCTAATGTCTTGACGTTGTACGTAGACAACATACAAGAAAATGAAGAAGAGGAGGTGAGAGAGGATGATGATGATGTATTGGAGGATAACATTATGGATACATCGAGTATGCGTGATGAATATTATGAGGAAGCGGAAGCACCCGTTGTTGAAGGTAGTCAGTTTGTAGCTCCATGGGAAGATGGTTTTGGTGTGAGTGTGCGTCAAGAATTCCGAGATAAGAAGGCGGTTATAGAGTTGGTCCATAAATTGTCATTTCTTAACTCTTTTGATTATGTTATAAAACATTCTGATAGAACGCGGTGGGTGGTTAAATGTTCTATACGAAGATGTAGTTGGGGTCTACGAGCAGCAAGGATTGATAACACGGATATGTTCTCGATTAGAACGTACACGAAGATGCACACATGCAACCGGGCTGATCAGAGTGCAAGCGTTGATAAGAGGAGAGGCTCATCACAGCTAGTTTCATCTTTTTTGAGTGAGAAATATCCCGGGAAACTCGAAACTCCAAGGCCTAATGTCATCAGGGAACTAGTTAAGCAAGAATATGGTGTAGAAATATCATACTCGACGGCGTTGAGAGGGAAAAATCAAGCGGTTTGTGATTTGCGTGGTAGTCCGGAAGATGGGTACAAGATGTTGTATAGTTATTTGTAAGTGTTAGAGGAGGTCAATCCTGGAACGATAATTAGTGTGGAACTGGATGAGGCGGGAAAATTCAAGTATCTATTCATAGCTTTGGGAGCTAGCATTGAAGGGTTTGCATGCATGAGGAAAGTGATAATTGTGGATGCAACTTTCTTGAAGAACGGATATGGTGGAGTACTAGTTTTCGCCATTGCTCAAGATCCTAATCGTCACATTTATCCCATAGCGTTCGGTGTACTCGATGGTGAGAACAATGCGAGTTGGACATGGTTTTTCGAGATGTTGAAAAGCGTTTTAGGCAACCTAGGGGACTCCTTTGAATTGGTATTTGTGAGTGATAGAAATCCAAGCCTCATCAACGCAATAGCAAACGTGTTCCCACAAGCTCGGCATGGGTATTGTTTATGGCATTTGGCCCAAAACGTGAAAGGTAATGCTTCTAATGCAAACAAATCCGCAGTGGCTTTCAGATTCCAAGAGTGCGGTTGGGCTCACACAGAGGCTGAGTTCTACAGTCGTTACAACATGTTTAAGAGGAGATTTCCTTCCGCGGCGAAGTATGTGGAGGAAAGCACCGTGAAGGAAAAATGGGCAAGATGTTTTTTTCCCGGTGCCCGATACAACCTAGACACGAGCAATTCTGCGGAATCTCTGAACAACACTTTTAACAACGCGAGGAAGTACTCCTTAATACCCATGCTGGATACTATCATTACAAAGTTTTCTGATTGGTTTAACGAGTATAGGAAAGAGGCCGTGTCAGGACATGTTGATAACAAACTGGTGCCTTTGGTTGAGAACTTCTTGCATGATAACTGGGCTACTGCTAAGAAATTAACCGTGAGGGAGGTAAACAGTTACGAGCTCGAATACGAAGTCGTTGATATTGATACTAAGGTTTATTTGGTGAACTTGGAAAGGAAGAGTTGCTCTTGTAGGTTCTTCGATATTCAGAAGTATACTTGTCTCCACGCACTAGCAGCATACATCTCATTCAGAAAAAATGGTGGTGGAGTTAGTTGTCGTGATACCCAAATAAAAGTCCATGAGTTGTGTTCGAAATATTATTGGACGGAGTTGTGGGCATTGGCTTATCACAGGTCCATTTATGTTGCCCCGGATATGTCTGCATGGATTGTCTCCGATTACATCAAAGAGAAGCAAATCCTACCTCCGGATCGCAAGATAAAAAAGGGTAGGAGGAGAGTGACGAGGTTTCCATCAGCAGGAGAAAGGCGTCGTCGAAGGACACCGAATAAAAGGCGTCGAAGAACAGTACCCTGGATTTTATTTGGAGATAAGAACTTGTGATTTTTGAATAAAGCTTTTGTTCTGTAAAACAACTCAGTACAACTGGTCTTTCATTATGTAAAACTACTTATGTCCTGAAAATTGATTATGTTCTGTTAGAAACAACTAGGTATAACTCGGTATCACTATACTTTATCTACAAGGTGCACGTAATTATTCAACCGGCTTGTTTGGGTTGTAGAGGTGGCTAACAAATGTTAAAACACGGTGCAATGTATTGCGGAGCCAAAATATAACTACTTCAAACTTTGGTATAACTACTATAACTACTTCAAAATTTTGCCAATATTACGTCGAATATGGGTAATTTTTGTATGCATAAAATATTTGAAATGATATTTGGTGTCGAATAAAATGTTATAACATCAAGAGAGTAGCATTAAAAAAGGAAAATATTAAATTCTCATCTTTTTATGAGTTGTTGTGGAAACAATTACACAACATTGTCCTTATAGTTTTAAAAGCATTTACATAGTAATAGCCAGTTTAGGAAGACCTACTAACCTAAATACTGATTTGACGCAAATGACTGCATAAAACAATCAGAACTATATGTCTAAGCACATATCTATTCTGTAAAACTAGTAAAACATATCTTAAGGGCAAGTAATACTATATAAACATAAAACCAGCAAAAGTACAACTATGATCAACTATGACCCAAACTCGTAGAACTAGTATACTCTGGACAACTATGACCAAATTTTTAGAGGGAAATTTGAAATTCATTTGGCGCCGATTTCAAAATAAAAAATCCAAATTTTTAAAAAATCCAAATTTCAAAATTTCAAATTTTTTGCAAAGCTTTCTTTTGTGTCCTCCAAACAACCTTTTCCAATTATCCTCTCATTTAGCAAATCTCGCAACTCTCTCTCTCTCTCTCTCTCTCTCTCTCTCTCTCTCTCTCCTTTTCTCTTCATTCCTTCACAAGAATCTGAAATCGAAATGGAGGAAAGTAGCTATCACTGGACGGACAACTTCTGCGTTGAACCATACGAGGAGGAGAGGAGGCGCAGTAAGGAGATGAAGCGGATGAAGGAGCATTTCGACATGCTTGGCTTCATCGCCGACGCAATGGGATTCCAACCAAATGCCCATGTGGTGGACAAATCAAGCAAGATGTCTCCACACAGCCAAAGTTTCTGAATGATTTCGACACTTTACCGGGCAGTAGGTACTTCACCTGCAACGAATTTAAGGTAAAATTTCATTTCTAGGTTTTTTCTGGGTAATACTAGTTAAACTAGGTAAAACTATTTGAATGTTCTTCGATGGATAACTAGTAAAACTAGGTAAAACTATTTGAATGTTCATTGCTAGGATGATGGACTCCACTTTCGCCAGCCGTGGGTTTTTGGTGTCGAGCAAGAGATTTCGAACCTAATTCAGAAGGTTGAAGAGCAGAGCGAGAAGATTGAAGAAATGCAAAAGAAGATTGAAGAAATGCAAAAGGAGATTTAAGTAGTTGTTTAAGACCTTTTATCTAAAATGTTGTATAAGACATATTATGTAAAACTTCCCTTTCAATTTTGTATAAGACATATTATGTAAAACTTCATTTCAATTTTCTTTAAGACTAATGCACATGTTTGCTCAGCTAATCTTATCAATGGCTTTGTTTCTTATCTTGTATATTTCTTATCTTATTAACGGGTTTGTACGTAGTTGTACGTAGTTATACCAACATATTTTTACCAAGTATTACCAACATAATTTTACAAAGTTTTCCTATTTTTACCAATTATTACTAATATATCTGAATTCGAATGCAAAGTCATACCAAAGCCCCAACGAATATCAACATAAGTTCTACAAACCACCACAAAAGTTTAAACCAACACCAAGTTCTATGTCCAAACAAACCCAACAAATAACCGAGAAATAAGTTCAACAAACAACCAAAAGGGAGAGAAACAACCAACATCTATCCATTCCTCGCTCTCTCCTCTTCCATAGATGCTTCCACCGCAGCCAATCTTGCATCAAATCCATTCACCTTCTCCTGAATCTCTTTTATGCTCTTCAAGATCTCGGCCAATTCGGTTGGAGGTGTTTGCACCGGTGGAGCCTCTATTCGTTCCATCTCCTTATCCTTTTTGGCACGCGCAGCAACGTCTTGATCAAACAGGTCTTCAAAGAAGATAGTGTAACCTTTGGCCAGACGCTTGGTCCAACTATCAACCACGAGATCATCTTCATCACGATCGTCGTCTTCCTCTAAGATTTGAGCCAATAGATTCTTTTCCTCTTTCAGACTGATTAAAACGAGGCTGTCAATGTCCTGCTGTGAAGGAATCAAATAAATGTTACCAACTTAAAAAAACCACAACATATAACCATTTACCAAGTTTAGATGCAAGGTACAACTTACCTGAGTTGTACCAAGTTCTTCATTGATTGCCTCAATCGGAAAGCCTTTCATATCTCCTTTCTTGAACTTCGACTTGCACATCCTCGGACACATCAAGTATGCTCCTGGGACACTCTCCCTAAATCGCTTTCCCAATTGAGGAATTGCCTCAAACGCTAGTAGCTACAAAACAATTCTGAGTTGTAAGACTTACTTTCAATTAAAGAAACATCAACATTCTCATAATCATTGTACTTACCTCCAAAGGAATACAGAATCCAGGAATGGGCCACTGTGTCCCTGCCTTCACCCCCCCTTTGGCTTGAAAATGTTCCACCGTGTGCATGATCTCCTTCACCATGAAGTCGTAAGAAAGTCTCCCCCAAGGAAATATCCTACAATAGTCAAGATCATCCACAGCCCTTTTAAACACTTCCAAAACGTCGGGTGCACCATCTCCAGTCTTCATTTGTGCACAAACTATACTCGAAAGGAAGAACAACACAACCATCTTCAATCTGTCATTATCAGCTCCCATTTCTTCAAGCTTTGCTTTCACATCTTCCTGCCTCACAGTTCCCATACCGAAATGACGCGTGATGAAATCCATATTACCCATTTCCTTATATCCAAGAGGATAGTTTTGGCAGTTCAAACCCGAGATCAACGCGTGTTCCCTGAGGCCATAACGCACATGAACTCCATTTACAACGAACCAAACTACCTTCCTCTTCAGGATCTCGGCTGTTCGCAACACGAGCATCCACATGCCCTGAACCTTGTGGTTATGGTCCTTAGGCATGTGGAACAGGTGTTTGAACTGAGGATGCGAGACAAACCATTCCCTCTCAGCATCGGTCAAGGGCGGGTTCAGGCCGTCAAGCGTTTTGAACACGTCTTTGAGATAGCATCGTGTCCCTACCTTCACAGGATTCTTATAGCTGCTAGTAGGGAGGTACAAACTCTTTGGTTTTAGTGCCATGAACCTCTGCTCAATCTGCAAAATAACAATCAACTTCACTCAGTTATACAAGAATTATGCCATACAACAGTTTTCTTAGTTGTACTACTATAGTTTTACCAAGTTCGACATCTACAGTTGTACCAAGTTTTCCAAAGTTATACTACTATAGTTTTACTAAGTATTCCCCAGTTATCCTATTTATCACAAGTATCACGAATATACCAAGTAGAGTTACCAAGTATTCCCTAGTTGTCATATTTCTCCCAGTATTACTAGTTTTCCCTACACATTATTCCCTATTTCTACTAGTTTTCCCTATTGCTTCTTACCTCACTCTCTGTTTCATATTCGGATTCGGTTGCTTCAGTTGATTCTCCACTCGAGTCATTGGCTATCTCCTTGCCCTTGGCTGCTGCCTCTCCTTCTTCTTCGTCTTCTTCACCGCTCTCTTCTTTTTCTTCTTCAGACTCCTTCTCTTCTTCATCTTGATTCGTACCACCATTCGTAACGGCCACCAGAGAAAGCAAAGATGAAGCATTCACCACCGGAGGAACCGAAGGAACCACCGGAGTAGAAGCTTCGACCACCGGAGGAACCGAAGGAACCACCGGAGTAGAAGCTTCGACCACCGGAGGAACCACCGAAGTAGAAACTTTGACCACCGTCTCCGGAACCGAAGATGAACCTTCCACCGCCGTCGGAACCACCGTCTCCGCCGCCTGCGAATCCCCTACTTCTTTTGGGCTGATCTTCATCTTCTTCGCCGCCCTCTTTTCTTCACCGGGATTCTTCTTCGCACAAACCTTCACTTTCGTCGGATTCTCGTCCTTCTTCGGATTCTCCGTCACTTTCGCCTCCTTTGCGCTGCTATTAGGGTTTCTACTCTTGTACCGTCGTGTTTGAGCCACCATTGTCGAGTGAAGGAGGGGAATGCGGGGAGGGGAATTTGGGGAGAATTCCTCAGTTTTCCCGAGTTTTGCGGTTTTGGGAAATAATGGGGAAAATGATTCAATTTAGGACTTTTGAAAACAAAAAAACCGAGATTTTCGGGTGTAATCGGATCAAATCCGCGTCTCTCGGATCAAATCGGATCACACCAGGTAGAGAGTGTAAATATCATAATTTTGATCTGGTTTTTTTGTAACTTACTATTTTTTTATTTAAAAATAATGTTAAATAAATTTACGGATATAACGGGAGATTTGAGATTAAAATATGCGGTGCTATTCGAGAAGAAGTACCGTGGGTGACCGATTAAACAAAAAAAAAACCCCCGGCGTCTCTGCTTTACCGCTATCATCTTCTCCCGGGAAGAAGAAAGGTTTCTTCGATCGGATTGACCTGTTTCCCTCGTGGGTCAATCTACGATTCGGCTCTCTTTTAATTTTACTGGTAAACTCCTGATGCATCTACTACTGTTTTCGATTTGGAATTGGATTGTTTAAATTGTGAATTCGAATTTGGGTATTTGATTGATTGGATCACGTCGTTTTGATGAAATCATATCCTCTGCTTTTAGATTTGGATTGCGCTAGCTCACTTTATGAAGATCTGCTCTTTTTTTTTTCTCTTATGATGGACAATTTTTTTTAACTATAATGAAAGTTTACTTGAATGATTAAAATAAGTTGATTTTGAGTAAAAATTCCATTTATCCTAGTGAAGATTTATCAGAAGCTGATGAATTCTGTATCCTACCTTAGTGATATAGTATAGATTGTGTCTCCTTGTGATTTGATGTTGGAAGTGTTTTTTTTTCTTCTTATTGTAGGCTCTCTGTTCTTGAAAGAGAAGCTGCTATGTTGTTTGAAGGGCTTTCCAAGCAACCACTTTCGCTTGTTGATCTTTGCGTTAGGACAGCGATTGATAATGTACGCTATATTGGATATGTCGGTGGGGTTGATTTCCATCTCCTTGAGCAGATTCTGCAACATTGTACACTAGAACAGCTGATGCATATAGAGGATTGTACTCAAGTAAGAAGATTCTTACCATATGCTCGATAAATCTTATGTTTTGACGGTTTCTGATCTTAACCTATGCTTTCCATTGTTTTCGTTTTGTTAGGACACAGATCTTAGTCCAGTCACCAATAAATTTTGGAAGAGATTCTGTGAGAAGCTGTATGGTGCAGATGTAGAAGACTTGTATCTTGTCGTGAAGGAATTGAAGCGGGAGAAAATAAATTTCAATTGGAGACAGTTATATGAGGTTGGTTTTGTTTCTTCAAGTCTTTCTTTATGTAAATACATTTAGAAGCATTGAAATACTTAAGATATAGGCATGTGGTTGCATGCAGGCAAAGTTAAAAGCCGTGCAAGAGGGTGAGAAGGAAGCCGTTGATAAACTGAAGCAACGCTATAAGGCGGAAGATGCAAGTACGATCTTTGCAAATCTATCTTTTTATTATATCCCCCCATCATGAGAAGCATGTTCTTAGCCTAAATCTATTATTCTTCTTTAATTCCCTTGTAATCTTTTTCAAATTTTTTGTCAGGGAAACAAAGTCGACAAACTAAGCTCTGCTCAAAAGCTCCTCCAAGGAAAAATGCCTTCTGGGGTAACACTATTATAGATTCTTTTGCATCATCTGATCAATCTTGCAAAATCATTATTGAAATGCTCCATTCACTAATAGGCTTTGTTGTCCCTCTGGCTTTTGTACTCAAATGGTTTTATGGAACGATTTATCTGCAGCTAATAGTGGATCAGGTTACAATCTTTCGAATGTCAAGAGTAACATCATGAAGAAGGCAAAACTAGATCTTTTAAAGAGGTAAACGATCCTTCACCTTAAAATGTACAATCACAAGGCTTATCGAAGTAAAACTGCCCATTTTAGCCTCTTAAACCTATGTTATGTTAATCAGAGGTCACTCGGGGTTGCTTATAAAATCACTAGCAACAATCTAATTCCTTAATTCAATTTTTCTTATGGTATTGATTACAGTCAAGAAGTGAAAAATCTCACTGCAATCAAAAGGAACACGATACAGAAGAGTTTCAGGTAACAAAATCTGACTCTGGGTATCTACCATCTATCGACCCACATTCGTTTACCCTCCAAACCATTGATTGGTTTTCTCTCTAACTCCGTGGACTAAATACTGTATTGTCTAGTATATCTGCTCCAAAGAGGACCGGCTTATCCGCGAACGTGCCTTCGACTTCAAGAAGCAACTCTTGTGGTGAAGTGAAAAATCTTACTGCAATTAAAAGGAACACGATTCAGAAGAGTTTCAGGTAACATAATCTGACTCCGGGTATCTCTATGACTTATCTATCGATCCACATTCTTTATCCTCTAAGTTCTCTAACTCCGTTGACCAATATTCTGTCTTCGTCTAGTATCTCTGCTCCAAAGAGGACCGGCCTATCCGCGACCATGCCTTCAACTTCAAGAAGCAACTCTTATGGTGAAGGAAATCTACCTCCGCATAGGATCAACAGCCTTCCTGGGACCGCTCTTTCAACTTCAAGAAATGCAGCCACCAAACGAAAACATGTTATGTAACTTGCAGCAATTTTCCAGACCATATTTATTCAAGTGTATCATTTGCATGTATGCTTCAAGTTTCAAGAACTCCGAACTTTGAAACTTTGTCGCTTGATGATATCCTATTTTGTAACAATAAATTATCAAAGTTTTTTGCTTTCTACTTGTTGCTTTTCTCCAGAAATCTCACAACGAAAGTCTCTGTAGAAGCATTCGACATTGAAAGTAGAGTAATGTTAAACATCGTCTTTTAGGATAATAATCCATAAACATAAGGGAAATCATTTTATATGATAAACACTTTCTTATAAGAATTCACAAATAAGGCCCGGCTAACAAACACTCCTCAGATATATTTGTTTATGGAAGGTCCCCAAAGAGCTCTTGCTCCACCATCAATCAAAATAGGAGAATTATTTTGTGAATACAAAAAAAAAAAACTTAATTTAGAGTATGATCTTTATCAAGACTCGAGACCGTCTTTGCTTTTGGTTAGAGAACCCAATCTCTTTTATTCTTTGCGGTGCAGTGCGGTGTATGGTATGGACCTAAATGGATCTACGCCTAAACTGAAGATCCAGCCAAACGTCTTCTTGATGCATTCGAAGTCGAGACTTGACCCAATTTGTCCGACTCCTTTGACTCATCCGTCACCATTCTCTCTCTAACTGGTGTGTAATGCCTCAGCCACACGCCTGTGTACACCTGCAACATTCAATATCCCAATGAGAAATCCAAGCTTCAAACTGATCCAAATAAACATCTTTTTCTCTGCGAAGAAAAAATGTGAACTATTCTTGGAAAGAGACTAACTATACCTGTTGTGGTCTCATGATCTTGGTGTCAGGATCATCCAAGGACTCTTTCCAATGCGACAAGTATCCAGCCATGCGAGGGATCGCGAATAAGACCGTGAAGAACTCTGGTGGAAATCCCATTGCCCTATTTCAATGGTCCAAGTTTGCAGATTTAGATGAAGTTTTTGAGTGGAACTGATGAACACACTGAACATAAATCCAAAACTTTTACCTGTATATTAATCCAGAGTAGAAATCAACATTTGGATAAAGCTTTCTCTTAACAAAGTAATCATCAGAAAGAGCTGCCTTCTCGAGAGCAACAGCTACCTGCAGACCATCAGAAATATATCTGTCAAACATAGTCATAAAAAGATGTGTGTGAATTTTTAGTATAAGCTTCAACTATGCGGACTTAGAGTACCTCAATTAGAGGATCCCTTCCAACAATGGAAAATACTTCATCTGCTAGCTTTTTTATTACTTTCGCTCGTGGGTCATAGTTTTTGTACACACGGTGTCCAAAACCAGACATCTTCCTCTTCCTAATATGTCAAAGAGATGAGAATATTGATGGAAAGGCTCCTCACAAATCCAGAAAACGGATGCATATAGTTTCACACATTGAGTTTACCTGTTCTTCACACCCTCGATGAAGTCTGGAATATTTTCAACAGTCCCGATCTCTGATAACATTTTAAGCACAGCCTAATAGAATCAAAGACAAGAATTTCAGAGACCATGGAACATGCAGGAACATATGAAAACAGGAGAATAAGTAGCACACCTCGTTCGCACCACCATGAAGAGGACCATAAAGCGCCCCCACAGCTCCAGAAACAGCAGTGTACACATCAACACCACTACAAGAAGACATTTCTTAATCAATATATCTCTTATCAAGGTGACTAAGATTCAAACCAAAGAGGTGTACCTAGAGGCAAGATGCCGAGCAGCAGCGGTGGAGCAGTTCATTTCATGCTCAGCATGCAGTATGAAGAGGATGTCCAACACCCGAGCCAGCCGAGGATTAGGTTTGTAGGATCTGTTTCCCCTGTGAGAAGAAGATAAACGTGTTAATGGCAAGCAAGTTATGAGCAGTCTAAATACTAAGGTTCCCTTCTAGTGCATGGACTCTTAAGAGATCAACTAATAATCAATCTAAAAATTGAGTTTCTAAATAATTCCAATAAGAAGATAGTAGAGACATACAGGGAATCCAGCATATAGAGGAAATTTTCTGCATAAGAAAGGTTGCCAGAAGGAAGAACCGGAGGCCTCCCTGCCATCCTCAAATAAGCAGCTGCTGCAATAGTTGGTGCCTGCAGAAAATTCAGAGTCCAAATATTACGTTTTTGCATGTCTAAGATGAATCACAGAAAAAAAGAAGGAAGGAGTAAGGTAACAACCGATAAAGGACAGCGATACCTTTCCAATAATGCGAACAATTTGTTTATCTCTAACTTGTTTTGAATTGTAAATATCCTGGCCCTGCACCCAATAGAGTGTTTTGTTAACATGTTACTGTGGACAATTTCAAAAGAATTAGTTCTTAACAGTAGTGTGAGTAAAAAGGCCTGACATGTTCTTAGAGAAAGAATGTAATCTAAACTTACCCTTAGAGCAGGATTTGCATCAGGATGAAAGATGGAGAGCGCACTCATTGCACTTACAAGAACTCCCATTGGGTGTGCATCGTGAGGCATAGCCTGTATAATATCCTGCGCGAAAGTTATCAACTAATTCGGTTTAAAATAGCTTCAAATAATGCACAGTCAGAACAACACGTATAGAATGTCTTGAGAATCATTGATGGACCAGACAATCATAGGTTAGAGAAATTTATTCAACAGTTCTGTTTTGGTTTATGATTGGCATTTTATACATCGTCTCAAAATTAAAATTCACATGGAAAACTATATAAAAGGGACTAGAGACTCACTAATACTCCTTGTGGCACAGCTGAATGCTGAGAAACTGCAAACTCCCAATCAGATAGCTGACTTTCAGTGGGCAGATTCCCATACACTGCCAGAAAAATATATTAAACCAAGAACTCAACAGTCAAGGAGGAAAATTTCTAGCAATGTTCAGTTCGATCCTATCAACAAACCAAACAGACAAATCACTATCCATGATATGATCAGAAACTCAGTTTGTCCCAAACGGGCAATAAAGCACCGATCCAATACTTACTGAGAAGATACGCCACCTCCAGAAAAGTGCTGCTCTCAGCCATTTCCTCTATTGGGTACCCACGATAACGGAGGATCCCTTCATCTCCGTCGATGTAAGAAATCGAGGACCGAACAGGAGCCGTGTTCAAGTAACCAGGATCGTATAGTTTAAGCCCCTTGTCGTCCTTCCCCGTCGCTATCTGCAGGTCAGACACAACAGAGATCCCCGTATAAGCTATATATACACATAGTTCACCATATTACAGCAAACCAGGTCACAAACAATAACAAATTCTCCACTTTCCAACCAGAATTCGAGATAGATACCTTCTTGAGATCAATAGCTTTAACGGTACAATCATCTGAGACCGGGACCTGATATTTATTTCCGGTGCGGTCGTCGACGATCGTCAGGCCCGCCAACGGGGATCCATGCGGTACGGCACCGATATCAGCCAACGTGCACCATCGCTCGATCGCCGGAGATCCCTGTCCTAATTCGACGGGATTACTTGCCGCCAAATGCGCCGAGAGAACAGTCAATCGAGATCTAACTCTCTCCGGTATCTCCATTTTCAACACCAACAAAATCAGAATTCGAAGAACGGAGAAGAAAGGGAGCCAAGAAATTATGTAGTAAGCCATTCTAGTCTTGGTTATGTAACAGGTGTTTCTATCCCCTGCGGGCAGGAGTATCGATTAATAGTGTACACGTGTCTAAAATCCAACGGATATCCTGATATCAACGGCGGAAAGGCGCCAGAGACTAGCCTTGCGAAACTCTGACTGACCCAACTTGGATCAACGGTAATTAGCTTCTGTAGTTACATGGGACCCACATATCCAATTTCCCATCTGTTAACCTTCTCCAGGTGATACGAGAGTAGAGTATACTCGCCCAGGAAATGAGACACGTGTTTCTTTGTTCCACGCGCGTCGCCTCAGACGCTTCAACAGCGAGTAGTAGTCGAATGCTTTCCTCGATTTGCTAAATGTAATCCAATGTGATTGGAATGCCAAGCAATATTTAATGGGCCGAGTTTTAAACGTGGGCTTCCGGATATGCATCTTTCGACCCAACAGTAGTATATAGTTTCTCTCTTTTGGACGTCCATTTTTGTTGACACGTTCGCTTTATTTTTCTTGGCTTCACTTATTACCAATTTACCATTGAAGCCAAACCAACATTTTTGTTTTGAATTATGATTTTATATCTTATACTCTGATAATTACAGACTAAAAAGCAGACTACATTTCAAAACATATCGCAAAATTCTGTATTTTTTTCAGTTGAAATGCATATAATAGTCAACCATGACTGAAATTGCAGTTAAATGACTCGTAACTATAATCTAGACCTACATGGTGAATCATGATATTGTGCACAAAGGAAATCTATGATTTTATGGATGAGTCTTTTCAAAATTAGTCAGAAAATAAAACTATAGTTATCAAACACATGGGAATTAACGTTTAGAATTTATTCTTTAGTGTACGACGTTATTAGTCTTATACTAAAAGTTTTATCTGGAGAATAGGACCAATGAGGTTTTAGTAATAAAAAAGAGAATATGAGAGTGATAGGTCTAATAAATGAGATGTTAAAAGCGACCTGTCGTATAGTTTCACTCGTACCTAAAATTGGAATTCTAAGTTCCCCACGTGAGGCTCTGAATATGAGAGTGATAGATATTTCTTTCAATCCTTCCGTTTTCAACTAATGAAGGATCTAATCGACCACCCCAAAAAAAACTAATGAAGGATCTATTTTTGTGTTATTAATACTATACCAATAACACAATAGCTATCAAAATTCATATGAATTATTATTTATAATTAAAAGATAATTTTTCAACTGTGATTACTATGATATCTTTCGTGCATGGTTTTTATTTTTTTACGTGTCTCGGAAATAAATTCATACTCCCTCCGTTTTTTTTAAATTGATTTTTTGAATTTTTTCACACAGATAAAAAAACATTTAATATTAACGTTTTCTAATCATTTACTCCACAAACACACCCCATTCCAAAATTGTTTTTATCCGAAAACTGTTATTAAAATCGATTACTCCATTTCAATAAGAGAAAGGGTAATACTAACATATCTAACTGTAATTAATTACCTCGTAAAAAAGAATATACTTATTAATTAGAGCTTAAAAATCAATCTTTTCAAAACAAAAAATAAAACTCAAAAAATCAATTTAAAAAAAAACGGAGGGAGTATATATTAACAATAACACAATTTACATCAAGCAAAGCTAAAGTAATTGATAAAATAAACAGCAAGAAAGTACGTTAAAATAGACTTTTACTAATACATAATAGTATAAAAAGGAGGTTTTTCACATTAATGGAATTATACCGAAAAAAATAACAAAAGGAGAAATGTGTGAGAGCGGCTAAGGAAAGGCCCATTTTTGCAGGAAGAAAGCATGAGAAAGAGTTGTTGGATTTAGACAGATGACCGACAAATCATATATATATAATATTTTTTTTATAGTTTTCTCCTGTTTATGGTGCTTCCGGTTGTATCTTGTTTAAATATATATATTTAACCTATCTTTAGTCATATCACATCCGCGAGATGTGCACGATTAAAAAATAAAAATAAAAAAGAGGATTATAGACCAAAATTTGGTTACTCGATCATTTTTTTTTTGTTAGACACGATCAATTGAGAGAATGACGCATACTCCATCGCATTTAATTGTTACAATACTATGACTTAATATGCACTAGCACGAAGTAATTTTTTTAAAGAAATTATTTTGAAATTGATGAAAAATTGTTTTTTTTTAATTTTATAATATATTTAACTCATGATTATAGATAGAGTTGTCAAACGGAATAATTTATCTATTTAACATGTTTTGTAGTAAACTAAAATATTATTCGGGTTAACCCACAAAACCTATAATCTCGAAAACATAACTCTAATATGCACCGTTTAATTTGTCTAATATGACTATAGTTTTGTGGTTAGTTCACAAATTTTTTCAAAAATACAAATTTTTTTTTGTCTAGTTTTTAATAAAATTGGTAAAATATTTTTCAAATTTTATTTTGATATAAATTGAAATAAAATATAATAAATTATAGTGTCGTATAACTTCGTATAATGTATGCTATACGAAGTTNTTTAAAAATGTTTTTTTAAATAATATTATAGAGATCGTTTGATCGTTATGTACCCTAAACATGAAGATGCAGATTTCCGAATAATTATCAGACAACACATGAGAAGAAGAAGCTAGCCATAGCATGAAATGATGACATGTCATAAATTTGCCAAAAACGATTTCAAGGAGATACAAGAAGATATTTTCAAGAGGAAATCATGGAAACACTTGCAGAGGATATTAGCAAGGAGATTCTCAAAGATATTAGGTTTAGGATCTTGAGTAATAGTATAAAAGAGGATTTACGGTCAAATGAAGAATTAACACTTTGAGCCGCAAGTCCTTGTTCTTGTAAAAACCTCACAACTCTACAAGAAAGATCAGAGTCTGAAAGGCTAGTGTTAGGTTAGAACTAGGAATGAGTTGGGACAATTTACGAACTAGAGTTGTGTAATTCCAAATAGGTTGGAATTGGTGAACGATTAGTTTATCAGATTCTAGTTAATAAAAAACGTGTTCGGTTTAGCGCTTTTCAAACTAAGAAAGTCTTGTTGCATTAGGTTTTTCACACTCTCAAAGCAAATCATATGCATATAGTTTTGATTCTTTGAAAATTATGCGAAAATTTCTCATATAGGCTAGTAGTGGAACCAAAAAACATGTGTAATCAAAATGTTCATAACTTCTTATATATACACAAATACTTGATGTAATCAAAGACATCTGTTTATAAAATTAAATTCACTTGTCCAAAATTTTCGAAAAGTTAAAACAACATTTCTTCGAACAAAAAAAAAAACTTCGAAATGTATGCAAGTATTTTTGAATACTTGGTATAACTGAAGTCTGAAACAGGAAAAAATCGTATATATATAGAGTTAAGCACCATTTTCTCCTGAATTTTTACATCTTTTTCCATGAATCTATATTTTATAACTCTTCAATTTTAGTGTATGGTCAGACTGAATCAGGTTGTGTCGTTTTATCAGATAACTCCACACTCTTTGTCCAAACTGCTCCCTTATTTTTCTTGTTCATGACACTCTATCTATTAAATATTTATGTTATTTCTCTTCTCAAAAAAAAAATGTTATTTATAACCAATTTCCTGAAAAAAATAATTATTATCCAATAGAAAACAAAAACGTCGTTTCATCTGTTATTTTCCTTTTGTATACACACACATTTTTACACACGGCTATGAAGTTGTTCAGGACCCATATTTACACCTAGACCCATAATGACTCAACATTTTATTACAATCATATTATAATCCGAAAAATACGAGTATTATTAAACTAAAAACAACATTAACTACATTGCTTTAATAGGAAACTAGTACACACCAAAATCGATTATTAAATTAATAACTTCCCTTGAAATCATCGTCTACTTTGGGAACAAACACAAATCTTCTGTCTTTTTTAGGGATAAATATTTAATTTTTTTAATCCCCCTCTTAGAGAACCAATCGATGATGTAAACCCAGAAACAGAGCAAACTGAAACAGAGCATTGGAGAAGAAGCAAGATCCGTAACATCGAGAAGGAGAGGCTTGAGATTTCTTCGTCGATGGAAGAATCACCGGTCCAGGTCCACCACCACCTGTAACATTCTTCCCGCAGACATCGACTCCGGTTTTAACGACGCTGAACTCATCCTCCGGATTCAGACACAATCCTCTGTTCCCGCTCAAATCCAAATTCTTACCCAACCGTCTCAGGAAACTCGAATCGAACGGCACGACGCCGATCAGTAAGTTCCTGCTGATATTCAGATGGAAAACGTGAGGCAGAGAGCCAAACCCGGAAGGGATTTCGCCGGTTAATCTGTTGTTAGCGAGTGACAGCGAGCTAAGGTTCATCAGTTTGGTGTAACTCTCCGGGATTACGCCGGAATATCCCGAATTCTCGAGCTGGAGCTCTTGAAGCTTAGGGAGAAACCCTAACTCACCGGGGAGAGGTACGGACATTGGGTTATTGTCCATTATGAAGTACTGCAAGCTCTGGAGTTTCGAGATTCCTTTTGGAAAAGCCCCTTTTAGTTTGTTGTTGCTTAACGCCATGAAAGATAAAGACCGGAGCTTTTCTACGCCTTCTGGGATTCCTCCGACGAGAGAATTCGAGCTCAGATCGAGTTTTTGAAGCAAACCCAGTTGCGAAATCGTGGGAGGGATGGTGCCCGTAAACGAATTGTAGCTCAAATCTAATCCCATGAGACTATTGAGATTCCCTAATTGCAGAGGGATTTTACCTGTGAGTTTGTTGTAGCTTAGATCGAGGTGTACGAGGCTTTTCAATGAGAAAATCGCCGGCGGGATCTCTCCGGTTAATCGGTTTTGCGAGAGAGTGAGGATTTGTAAGGATTTGAGCGATGAAATGCGAGGAGGGATTTGACCTGAGAGAGAAGGGTTTGATCTGAGGCTAAGCTGTTGAAGAGAGGAGTTAGGGAGGAGCTTAATGGGGAAGACGATTGTGGTTGGGAAGTGAGTGAAGCAGTTGAAGAAGAAGACTGATTGTAGAAAAGGGAGAGAGAAGATTAAGTGAGGGAATAAAGCAGAGGGTTTACAAGAAGGGTTTGGAGCAGAGCCGAAATCGAGTCGAGAGACGTGAGGCAAGTGGTCTGGACCGGTTTTGCACTCAATGCCTGGCCAAGACGAGCCAGGTGCGCAAGGGTTTGGGTGGGAGTGACGCCATGGTTGATCAGATGACATTGATTCCATGATTGTGAAGAGAGTCTCTGACTCAGATGGAGGCATTGTGACAGGGACTCTGTTTGCTTGACAGAGAAAGAGAGGAGTTATCAGGAGATGGAAGAGCAGTGAGGAAGGAGATGATAAAGCTCTCTTCATCGTCTTAGGTTTGGTGGTGTAAGAGAGAGAAAAGGAAAGAGAGTGTGTTCCTTCTTCTTGATATTATACTGAGAATTCATAAAAGTTTTTCATTAGTTTCTTTCTCCAAATAATAAAAAGGTGAGAAATGTGACGTTAATCAGAATCTTTGAGAAGAAAGAGCATAAAAGTGGCATTAGATCATGATCGATGAGTAAAGAAAGACTTAGGAGAAAGGTTTAAGCTTTCAGCGAGGTTAAGTGAAGAGTTTAAGGATTTGGGGACAAGACAAGACAGAGACACGTGAACAATCAGAATCTAAACAAGGTATGATAAAAGAGTGAAGACTTCAAAGAAAGCTAGTAAAGAATACGAATAGGCTTTGAGTGTGTGTGAGATGCAATTATAAATGGAAGTGATTGAAAGTGACACGTGTGGGGTAGTGAGAGACAAAGAGGTAGGGACTCACACATGAGATTGGGAAGAGAAAGAGAAGACACAAATTAAAAGAGTACTTGATGGTTTTGTAAGGCCATACACACATGTTTCTTCTTTATTCAAGCACCTTTGTTTGAGCCAATTTTGTAAGGCCAATTTGTTTGAACCAATTTTGAAGGACTTGTCTTGTTGGTGTTAATCTCGTGAATACATTAGCTCCTCGAATCTCTCAGGTTAAGTGGAGCGGCTTTCCTGTGTTTGTGTCTCTCTCTATATGTATTAGTTTCCACCCATGTGATATTTATAAATGGTCTGCTTAGACGAGTGTGTAAAGAAAGTGATGTTGTATGAATCATGTCTATTGTGAATCAAGATTTTTTGGGTTTTTGTTAGAAACCACACAGCCAAAATAAGATGAGACTAAAAATTAATATATGAGAAACATGGGATGATCCATCCACTACCAAACGTTTTTGAGTTAAAAACTCATACAATTTGACACGGTATCACGAACACACGTCCTATCAACTGAAACCGAATTGATTCGATCCAAAACGGGTTCGAACGATCCATCTTGAAATTGATCCTATAACGAGATTATGTCGAAATGAATGACTCATCGTTTTGAAAGAACATGTTAAAAATCTAATATCGGAAATCAAAGGAACTTTATGAAAATATGTAAATAACATTCACCAATCTACTAATCTTTGAACCCATGAAATTTAATGAAATTATTTGTTTGATCCAGTGGATCATTACGGGTAAGATGAATGATCAACGTGTACACAAACATTAGTTTGAGGAAAAAATAGTTTAAGCAAACAAATTCTTAGTAAAATTTTGATGTAAGAGGATTATTTAATGGTTGGTTCAAAAGACAACACACCACATGACAATCACAATGTGTAGTTAGTCCAAACTGTCTCCAATATCAGCCACAATAGTTTATTGACTGTTCACTCAACAGCTTGAATTTTATCTATCAGGTATTTCAAATCATTTTTCCTCTTTAGATATTTTGTTTGATAAAAAAACTAATAAGGAAAGGCTCTTGAAAAGTGGTGGGCATAGTATGTCTCTCTATTTACTGTCTTCAATTATTCAAGTCTTTTTTTTTTTCTTTCTAAATTTCTCTGAGATTGTATCATCCATAGTTTGAATTGTGACCCAAACAAAACCATAGTTACTTGTTGTCTTGTATCTTAATTCAAAACACAGGGGACAACCTTTAACAGCCGCATAGAAACTTTCTGTTCATTGGCATTTTTTTTGGTTAAACCTTTAGATTTTGGGTCTATGTTTACTCTACTTATTGATATATAATGTTTTCTTAGAATGCAAATTAATTAAAAAGAGTTGTAAATTTGATGCAGAAATAATTTTCGATTATTGAAAAGAAAATTGATAAAACATAAAGTAATTTCTTCATAGCACACAAAAAACCAGAAAATTACTTACTTATAAATGTCAGAAAATAACGTATATTTGTGAGAAGAAAAGAAAAAAGTCAAAAATTCAAACGTTAGGTGATGTAGCAGATGTTTATGTAGATACGTACATGTATGTGTTATATATATATATATGTAGTGAAGGATCTAATATTAGCCTGGACTCACTGGAGTGGTAAAAATCAGAGAGCCAACTATTTACCGTACGGATCAAAACATATATGGCCTACAAAGAAATGATCCAACGGTCATAAAAGTTTACTGAATTAGTACAAGACTTTAAAACCGACCAACATCATATTTTACTCTAAACACATCTTTCAGATTTCTTCTTCCCTTCTTAAACTTGTCAAATTTGCTAAGCACCATGAAAACAAAAATAAATAAAAATATCTACTTTTTTTTTTGTTAACGTTCTCTGGATCTCTCAGTCCTTGTATCAGTGCTTTACGATTTGACTCCACTTCCAATTCCATCTCCTTTTGCTTTCTCCATATAGACATGCATAGATATACAGTAATCAATATATATATCAAACAAATCATATAGTTAACAGTATGCACATTGGATGATATTTCCTCGGATCACCTGATGCCTATGTTTATCTACAAAAGAGGGCTTATAATTCTGTGATTCAGTAGCAGTTGATTGATAAACAAGGCTCATGTTTTGTCAAATTCTCTGCAAAATTCATGGAGGGATCTTATGAGAATCTGCAGGTATCTCCTTACGGAGTTATTTTGACCTGAAACAGCTCATGTGGGGAGGGGGAAAACAATAGTATTAATAGCTTTCTCTTTAGACTGTATTCAACAGCTCACGGTTTGTACAAACTCAAATAAGAGAAGGGAAAAACTGTTGGAAGATATACACTGTGACTTCTGTCTTTATTTGTTGTATTTGTCTGAATATGTGAATCAAATCCTATTTCAAAAAGAATCTAATGGTTTTAAGAGCAGACAAGAAGCCTTATGAAACCACCCTTTGATTTTTTTTTTTCATTTTTGATTCAAGAAAACATGTTGTACAGAGAGTTTTGGGGGGTCATTTGGTCACTCTTTTGTTGTGTAATCACAAGATTTTCACATCTAAAATAAGAATGATCCATTACCCCTCTTACAACATATGACAAAAGAGAAAAAAAGTTAATGGATAAGCTTTAGAGGAAGAGGGAACATCTTTATCAAAAAGAAGAAAACCGATGAAATCCGGATACTGTACCTTTTAATTATCATGGGCTCCCTTTTCTGGAACAACATGAAAAACTGCAGAAGATGAGGGGAAAAAAAAACTTATATCATTATGTTTCTGAAACACTTTTGGTCTTGAGTCTTTAGCATAGCATTTGAGTTGAAGAAGCTTTTTGCTTAGTTAGTTGAACATCCTGAGAAAATTGTTTGCATATGCCATTGGCTTCACATCCGGGTGAGGCTGTGAAATCACAATATTAGGTAAATCAGAAGAGTTTTCAAATTCAAACAGTGTACCGGTTTCAAGATTCCAGTTTCTGTGAAACAGTCACAAGAACAATGATGCAAAAGCTATACTACACTCACCACTGCTGAGAATGTAACAATGTTTGGCTTCATATCTGGAGCTTCAAAGCGAATGAAGGCTCCCTTGTTACCCATCTGCAACAATGTCGTTCCATGTTAAGTAAGAATAAAGTAATTTGGTGCTGTTTTGAAATTAAAACAGTGGAGTTTTTGAGTTACCTGATCACAGTAATTTGGTGCAGAGAAGACAGTGATGAGTTTACCATCGTGATCAACCTCATAACCTTCATCTTTGACTTCATGTGATCGGACCACCAAATCTTCCAGAATCATAAAAGATAGTCAATAGCCATCTAAAGAATCAATTGGCGAACTCTAGATATAACAAGTCACCACACTAACCTAGATTGTTGTCTTCCAAAAATCTCTTCGTTACATCTCCACCAAATGATAGACCAACTCCACGCTTGCTTGGGCCTCTTCCAGGGAGAGGTTGAGGATCACTCCACAACAGTTCACACATCAATCCTGAATAAACCATTACCCAGATTAGATGTTGTAACAGAAGAAATCTTACAAAAGATGTGTATGATGAAACATACCTTCCTCGGGAGGCTCACAGAATCGGTCAATGGCTCTGATGTCTGAGAGTTTCACGCCATCAACACTGAAGAGACCTCCGTGCACCACGAATATTTTCCCATTTATAACATGAGCTAACGGTAGGTAACAGAAAACTTCAGCAAATAGATCCACGAACTTTTCACTCAACTTGGACCGAACCTCACCCTCAAAACCATATATTTTGTTCATGCTCTTGCTTTCATGATTCCCTCTGGCTAGATATATGGCTGCAAATTTGCAAATATAAATATGGGTAAACGGCGATTTGCAATTCAATTGGAAATTTTAAACCCCATGGGACAATAGTAGACTATATTAATCCTTGTCAATGAGAGCAAAAGCGATTATAAACTTGAACATCAAAGAAGTATAACAGCAAGTGTTCAGAGCAATTAAAAGAACTTACATGATGGACACATGCACTTGAAAGCAAACAATGTGAGGATGATCTCAACAGAGAATGAGCCTCTGTCCACAAAGTCGCCATTGAAAAGGTAAGGATTCTCCTCAGAAGGAAGACCATTAAGCTCAAAAATATTTAGGAGGTCATAGAACTGCAAAAATAAAATAACGTGTCAAGCACACCCAATTCAACACACTACACAGCCCTTGCTAATGTAAAAGGGAGCAGAAGGCTAGCCAACAAAATCAAGATATGAGAAATAGAAAGAACCACAATAAAATCTAATTTCATAGATATAGCTCGGGAATCGGTTAGTATGTGCAGGGTTTATAGCGATTTCAAGCATGTATATACAAGAAAACTCAAGCCTCTCAGATTTACTTGAGAGAAAAAATTATGTGAGAGGGGGTGAAAACAAAGCCTACCTGACCATGAACATCACCGCAGACCGTGAAATGCTTGCTATTAGGTACACTAATATCAACAAGGGAAGGCAGTGCTAGCAAGATTTGCCTTGTCTGTAAGACGATTTGATATGCATACCTACAAATATTATGGCAACAAGGTATGAACAGATGATCACTGTGTTATTTAAGTTTAACACCACCAAAACAATTTAAAAACGCACCGTTTATGCAATGTTTTTTGGTTCTTGAAATCCTCCATCATCTGTTTCACAAAATCCAAGGTAACTTCCTCTCCCTCAATTCTAGCACCAGAATATTGTGGCTCAACCTCTACAATGAAAATTAAAAGAAGAATATCAGTAAAATTTACTATGAGTTAAAAACCTCTATAACAATGACCACCACTTTTCAATAAATGTTAAATACTAAGAGCCATGGACACCTTATATTGCTAATAGTTAAAATGTAGCAAAAGAGGTATGCCAACTTAAAAACAAAAAAGGAGAAAATCTATGAAATGTTCCACTCCTGTAGAGATAGTTTTGAGATATGCATGAAAACGATCCTAGGATGAGGATTTAACCAGAGAAAAGACACTACTACCACTGAAGCTACCCCACCAATATGTCCCTAATACCACCGAAACCAACACCATGAGTATCTCAGTTGTGGCAAATCCCCGGACCGCCACCACCATTACTGCTGCAACAACTGCTGCTAAAGCCGTTTTGGTGGGCATGGATGATGATCTGGGTTTGTTCCCTATTATGTGACAATAGGTAGAAGAATGATTACTAGTCTAAAGCTACACTCAACCATTTGTCAACTACTGAATCAAAGGCATGGGTGACAGAGCAAACTGCATGCTATAAGACAACGGCAAGATAAGCAAGTAGATGGAGTATACCTATTGTGTGAAAGTCCACAGACTCAGCCACTGAGCGCCTTTCAGAAACAGGTACAGAGATTGCTTCTTCAAATTTCAGTTTCATCACTGCTTTCTCACATTCTCTTAGCTTTCTTGTGGCATCTGGGTCATTAGGAGATATCCTTTTTACCTATAATATAAATAGCAGACTATGTCAGCAATACCATACACAAAGATTTCTCTTATACACAAACCAAACTGGTTTTCTCACATTACTATCAAACTTCCAGGATCTTATCACTTAATCAGATCAAAACGTCAAGTTGTGACCTTTTGGGTGCGTTCAAGCTAGACGCCCACAACATTTCGTACTTAGTATTTTGACATGAGCCGACTCCCTCACTCAAAAAGTTCCGAATAAATAAGAGGTAAGAAACAAGAACTAATGCGCGTAATATAAACAATAACCTGTTGGAAATCCTTCAAGGCATCCTTAAATTTTCCCATGGCAAGATACGCAGCACCCCGCCTGTAATAGCCCTGTGATTCAGTAGATAGTCAGCGAACAAGGCTGAATATACGTGAGAAGAAGAAAAAGCAACATCTTGTCACAGAATGATACCTTAGAATATTTTGAATCAATTTCAATGGCTTTTGATGCATCCAGTATTGCACTCCCATATTCCTCCAGTTTTGTGTGAGCAAATGCACGGTTTGCCCAATACACAGCGTTATTGCCATTGAGTTCAATAGCTTGTGTATATAGATCAATAGCATGGGAGTATTTGTGACCTGTAAGCAACTAACAATATTTAGTGAACTGTTCCTAAATCAAAAGAAAAGGAGAGTCGAAATCAATACTGATTACACAAGATTCTGTTAACGTTAACAAAAAGACACACCTTTAAAAGCTTCGTTGGCCTGATTTTTCATCTCTTCGGCCCTTGAAACATCAGACTTCTCATTCTTAGTCTCCATTTTTCAGAATAAAGTTATCTCTTACTCAATTTCGGCGTCTTAACTATCCGGTGAAGCCAGAACTGATTGACAGAAAGATGGAAAGTTAATGTTTTTATCTCGTCATACCCAAACAACTTGCCTGATGCACAAGAACAATAATCACAACCAGCTGGCCAAATACCATGAGCATCTACTCAAATTCAATACTTAATAGGGAGCTAGTTTTAGAGCGTTAAAAATTGAAATCATACTCAACCTAAAGTTCAAATTTTTTCATAATACAGCCACTAACTTTAGTCATATGTAACGAGATTCATAGCAGGAAGAGAACTCATTCACACAAAATCATTCGTACACATCAATCAAGTTGAAAAAAACACACAGAAAACTAAACCCAGATAAGGAACAGGATGCATGGCAGATGCAAGCGAATTGCTACAGAGTAAAGCGGATATGTGAGTGCAAAAAAGTTGCGAACTTTCATTATTGTGAATCGTTTTCTCAACAGCCCAACAACGAAATTGGACATCATCTACGAAGAATTCATGGCCGTAAGAAGTCGAAAAGATACAAATCCCGTGAAAGATCTGTTGTAAAATCCAGATAAGGGAAAAGCAAAACAGGACAACAAACAGAAGGAAGCCAAACGTGTAGGACGTGTTTTGTCGGAAAATCGCAGAAACTGGAAGATAGATTTATACCTGAAAAGACTCAATCTTTGGCGACAGCGGAAGAGGAAGGGGTTGACAAGTGAGACAGGTTTAAGAGAAGCTCGGAGGGAGTAACCAGAAACCCTAGATTGGTCAATATAGAGTATGCGCTTGAATCTGTGAGAGGGGTTTTTGGAAAATTATTAAACTTTTTTCTCACTAATTATTTACCAGTAAATAATGGGACGAAGAGATGCCGTCGAATCTCAAAAAAAAAAATATTTTTTTTGACATCTGAATATATCATGGACTCATATATCATTCCATATAATATGGAAAAAAAAATATATATACATATGTATTATATTTCTTCGTGTGTCGCCATAAAAGGCTTTGGGTCTAAAAATCATGGATCTCTGAGTTCTAAAGTCAAGTCAAAGATCGATTTATTCCATAGACTAACTATATAGTAAACAATTTTTTTTACTTTTAACTTGTTGTAAAGATGTATTCTTTTACATAAATCCTAGCTAGACAAACAAAAAAAGTTTTAACAACAGCTATGCTGAGAAAAAAAGTTACTCGTGTGACTATAGTTTCAAAATTTACATACATTAGACAAGTTATTTTAGGGACTATAGTTTTTCCGACCGAGAATTTAAATAGGTCTATTATTTTTTAATGATGCTCGAATTTATAACTTATTCTACTTTCTTTCAAGCATCATTTGAGTTCACCTGGTTGAATTACCGATTTTAAAGTTTACTTTTTCTATCCAGACTAAAACAAAATTAAATGAAGAGTTGAAAAATATAATTTTTTAGTCAAAGTGAAATAATAGCAATAAATTTTGTTTGCACGTTTTTATTTTTTAAATAAAGAAATAGTAAAACATCTATTTTATTAACTTAAAGCAGAGGAACGTTGTCCTTCACGATTATTTTGGGTTGGGCATAAGAGTCTGAGAACTTTTTATTTTATCAAAGAGTGTTGTATTCTCATTTTAATTCGAATTGTTTCTTGATGTTTGTTTAATCAAATTGAGAGCCATCCCGATTTGTGTTTTTTGAAAGAGATGGCTTCTCTAAGTACCTTTGCTCATAGAGAACAACACAAATTTGTCACCGTAATTCTTTCAATTATCTCCTTTTTTCCATCGAAGATTTGCTCTATATACAATCATTTTTTTTTTTGGGTGCAACGCTCTATATACAATCTATACACATAAATATACAAACACTTTCGAAATCAAGAAAGCGAAGAAGAGTAATGTTTCTTGATTCTTTATCTTCCATCTCAATGCTTCTTTGTTTCTCTTTCAGCCTACAATTAAACACAAAGAAGACGAATAACAAGTTGGGTTACATCCAAAATAATGTATGGGATGATATAAAAGATTGACGAGAGAATACAATACCGCTTTAATTGCTTTCTCAACCGAATCCCATCCAAACCGGTCAACATAATCTTGAACCGATTTTCTAGCATCAAGACTCATCATCTGTAAAACTCTTCTCTGTTCATCTGTATAATTCGTTCCTCCTCCAACATCCATTCCGATTTTAACGTATTTTCTCACAAAATTGGAGTAAATGTAAGCCGCACCACTGAACATTGGTAATACCAACCACATACAGAACAAAAGCTTCAAGTATGGCCAAAATGGTAACCTGCAAAACGCAAAAAAATTCTTTTAGTCTTTATTACATAATTTTATATATGTATGAATTCGTAACATAATTTACCAGGCAAGGATTCTCCAAACGGATAGCTCGAATATTGTCATGAAGGAGTAAATGATCCAATATGTAAGCCATTGTTGATCATCTAACATCGTTGGACTCTCTATTGCTCGTAACGATGCATACCTACTCATTCATTCCATTGCTTTTTAACCAATGTTCATTTATACATATAAACCACATAATTACAAGTTTAAATTTGATTTCACTTACAGAGGATAGAGAAGCATAACTCCAGGCCTGCATGCACCAAGAATTGAAGATGTTAAAAACTTGAAATGTCTGGAGTTTTTAAAAAAAAAAATCTTCTGAGACATCAAAACTTACCCAATTAGAGCATCAAAACGTTTTGCAATCACAATGATGACACCCATTTTGTTTATTCTTTATTCAGTCTTCTTTCAACAGAAACTTTCTTCTTGTCAATCTCTCTGAACAAACGTCTTTAGCACTATGGCGTTCGATATATACACAAAATTAAGGTTGATTTTCTTCAAGCAAGAATCTTTGTGTGAGTGAAGGTAACAAGTCAGGTAAAGAATCTACAACCCGTTGATACGTTTCATGAACATATTTCTTCTATGTAGGGCAAAAAAAATTAAAGTAATTGTGGGAAAAAATCAGATGAAGGGAAATCTAAAGTCTTGGGTTTAGTATAACTTCCTATGAATTATATTCGGATTTTTTTTTCTTAAACAAGATTCTTTTCTTATTTCACAAGAGTTAACTAGTCTTGAAGAACTTTTTTTTTTTTTGACGTAATCTTGAAGAACTTATGCATTATAATTAATGAAATTGGACGTATTACACAAATTGAGTGTGATATTTGGTCTGTGAGTTTGTGAATTGTAATTCACCTGCAAAATTTGGAGTCTTTAATTAATTTCTGTTTCTTACCTATTTATATACTGACTTTCATTAAATTAGAGTTCTTCAGTGATGTTTTATTTGATCAAGATTATTTTTTTTGTCACTGAGCTAGTAAAAGTAATATTTATATATACTTAATTATTTCTTACATAATCTCTCTTTCTTACACATATTTTTTTGATTAGTATATTATTTGATAAAGATTTTTTTGTCACCGAGCTAGTAAATAAACACCCATTATGATATTACATATTTCACGCTAACTCTCAACAAGAGAACCAGATCTCCAGAACATTCAAATTTCAAAGCATGTTAAGAAAATATACCACGGAATGAAGTCGATCAAAACCCTACCAACTCTCGAGTTCCTTCTTGAACTGATTATGCACAGTTTTAAGCTTAATTTGACATGAATGTGTATGTAGATGTTGTTGCTCGTGAAGAAAATTAATATAGAAGTAAGGACAATGGAAATGATGGGGGTATATGGGCAAAACTCAAAAGAGTTTCCTTTCGTAACTGAAATTAATTAATGCAAATCTATGAAAGGGTTTATGGATAATGACCATGCATACGATACGATTAGTCATCCTCCGTTAGTTTCATCTTCCCTAATTATATTGTCGCATATATGTTTTGTCAAAAAAATAAAATATTGTCGCGCATATGTGATGTCGTTTCTTGCTTAATTAAGTTATATATAATATGATATTAAAAAAAATCCTCAATAATCAAGATGCCGTTGGACGTCACTAACCTAATGTTCAGGAATAAGACTCGAACATAGAATTTGGAAGACGAAACCAATTAAACTATATATATACCCATTTCTATCCAGCAATTATATTTTCTTTTGTGTTTTGCGTTCGCATTCACAAAAAAAAAAAAAATTGGGCTAAAAACACTAATGTGTTATGATTTTTTTTAGCTGGAATGTGAATCATCTTTTAGCATCTGAAGGTGAAAACAAATTCAAAATATATATATTTTTTAAAAAAACTAAACCCTGAAACTCATTCATTGGTTCGCTTGGTAGATGATAAGTTCTAACACTTTATATAACACCATTGTAAAACACGCAAATTCTTATCATATCATGTCAGTTGGATATTGGTTTAATTGGAATATATGATTATTCAAATAATAATAATAATAATAATTCCAGGTTATCTCTTAATATTAACGATATAGGAGTAGGGCAATAAAAAGAAAAGGAGCAAAAAAAAAGGACTATTACCGAAAAAGGAGAATTTCTAAAAGGTTGTTCTGATGAGAAACAGAGCCCATACCTCTCTTTTTTCCCCGAAACATGAAAGAAAAATTGGATGGTCCTCCTTCAATGCTCTCCCACCCAATCCAAACCCAACTCTCTTCTTCTTCTTCTTTTTTTATTTTTTTTTAATTTCCATTTTGATATTTTCTACCTCTTGATTCCCATCAATTTCAAATTTCAATCTAAATGTACACATAGAGAATAAAAAGAATTGGGTATGAGATTTTTGGGAAAATGTAAGACTAGTGGTCCATTTTCCTTCTTTCTTTTTCTTCTATAACATTTCAGTTTGAAAAAAACTACCAAACCTTCTGTTTTCTGCAACTAGATTTTAAATACTTTCAAAGAAATATTCCTCTAAAAGAAAATGTAAACCAAAACAGGAATCAAAACAAAATAAAGTAGGAAGCAGCAGTTAATTGGTACTGAGTTAATAAGAATATATAGTATCTTCAGGCAAGAACAAAATTAATTCTCTTAGATTTCATCTTCCCTGATCTCGCTTCTCCTTCTTTTCTTTCTGATCATAATCTTGCAAACCCACTATGCACTAAATTGACCTAAAATCCAAGTCTGTAATCAAAGGTTCTTCTTCCTTTTTCTTCATTCAATCCTTGAATCTTGGAGTGACCAAATTTAGGTTTTTTTTCTTCATTTAATCCTAAAAAGTTAAAACCCCATTTCTTTTAATCAAAGGTTTTTCCTTCTCTCCATTGAAATCTCAGAAACTTGGATAGTAGCTATAGTAGTTTGAGTGCAAAATCTCTCTCTCTTGTGTGTGTAGTGTTTGATTATGTTTGGTGCTTTTATATATACTTTTTATAGGGTTTATATATATAATGGAGGGTGGTGCGAGTAATGAAGTAGCAGAGGGCAGCAAGAAGATAGGGAGAGGGAAGATAGAGATAAAGAGGATAGAGAACACTACGAATCGTCAAGTCACTTTCTGCAAACGACGCAATGGTTTGCTCAAGAAAGCTTATGAGCTCTCTGTCTTGTGTGATGCTGAGGTTGCTCTTGTCATCTTCTCCACTCGAGGTCGTCTCTACGAGTACGCCAACAACAGGTAATATACATCTATTCACTTCTTTAGATCTTGGTTTTCTTCTCTTTCTTTTTGGCAATAAAATTTTCGAATTTTTTTTTTATTATGGATTTTCATCAATCTTTATGGTTTCTCTCTCAGTGAGTAAGTTTCTCTGAGCCTCAATTCTCTATTGGAAAACTCTGATTTATATGTGTGTACCAAAATTAGGGTTTGTTAAAACTCGGAACCCTAGTTTTGTTTGGGGGAAAATTCTGATCTCTTTTCTTCTCTCTCTGTGTGAAAAGCTGTGAGGTCTTCTATGATAAATTAATTAGCATCAACATACCTTGTTCCAGAATCATTTTTTTTTTCTTCTATTAAATCCTTAAAACAGCATCTATATGTATCTATGTCAGTCAGTTTCTACAAGACACTTCGATCAATTTGATGACCCATCAGGTTTATTTCTGCAGATTGATCAGTAGGTTTCCATCAGAGTAATGAAAAAGTAGGGTTCTAGACAAAATATGATATTATATGTTATGTATTGGCTATAAAGCTAAGTAGATTCCTTAAAAATTGATACACTAGGGGGAAACTAGGGTGTTTGTCTTCTGACACTTCTATAAATCTTTCGGTGATTTGGTCTGTTAAATCAAGAAATATTTTGGGGACAAAGCTTGTTGTTGAGTCACTAATTAATCTCATCCATCAATCAAGAAAAACAAAATTTTATCAGAAAAATTGACTTTTTGATTATTATTTTCCCCACTCCAAGTTGGGGACTTGTCATTTCCATTTCTCTATAAATTTCCAGCTATTAACAGCTCATTTTCATTTCAACATTTTGATTCTTTGTCTGTTTCTTAATGATAATTGTTTTAGATTTTTTTTTTTTTTAGAAATATTATAGAGTTTTTTTGGGGTAAATTAATATTATAGAGTTGAGGGTGTTATATGACTATAATCTATTATTTTAGTCAACTCTTATCCCATAAATAAAAATAGAAAATTTGTAATTACAACGTGAATTTCACAACGAATAAAGAATCTTTTTATTTTTCACTAACGTCTAAATATCAATATTTAGTAACTGTGTATGTGACATGACTTATAAAAGTATGTTTAATTAAATACCCAACTAATCTGATTAACAAAAGAGGAATGCATTAGGTATGTAGAAAATTGTATTTTCTAGGTTTCTATTTTCAAATGTGTAGCTTAAATTTATACTCTCTTTCTTGTTTCAAACATCCTCATTCCTCATGCTTTAATGTCTTTTGATATCTTTCAACCTCAACTTTCCATCATACAACACAATGTGAATTAAATGGTGAAAATAAAAACGTAACATATACAAACATATTACTTTTTCAGTTTTGCTAAGGATTTATGAATTTCACGTTCTTGGTTAAAACAATATTTGCCTCAATATATCAAAAAAGTAATAATAACAATTGCCTCAATATTCACATACACATCACACATGTTGTAATGCTAACCTACACTTCAGGTATGATTTTTATCTATCTATGATAGAAAAAAAACATAAATGTTATATATAAGAAATCTAAATTCACTTAAAGCTCACTCTTTTTTTTTTTGTCTAGTAGTGTTTTTAAACCCAATTAGACACTACTAGCCTAAAATCTAATTTGGATTTTGTGTTATATGAAATTTTGGACACATTGGTAGACAAATTCAATTCTTGATAAGCTTATAATAAGGTTTCATATTGATGGAGTTTCTTGTTTCTCTTACTACCAAAAATAATAAAATTAAATTAAATTAGACATCACTACATTAGTACCCATATAGTCCTTCAAACAACAAACACCAAATGACTAATACCTAACGTCGTAAATTAATGAACCCGGTCTTAATATATCAAAGGATCCATCAATGCAATTTTTGGTCAAATCGATCACCAAATATATTAAGCATGCGTAGAAAATAATATAGATGTGTTTGATAGGATGTACAATATGTATTTAATTGCTTATAGCCTTCTAATTAACCGCCTCTCGTATTTTTTATATATTATAATAGAATATATCATTAACGAAGAGCATATGAGATTCAATTTCCATCCTTTTTTTCTCTCCGATTTGCTAGTTCTTTTTCTTTCTCTTGTATTTTTCAAATTAGGACTACAGTTTTTTTTGGGGATTAAACTTGGGTCTTCTTGAACTTTGATTATACATATATAATTAAAAAAAATTGTGAAATGTCGCTGTTTTTAATAGGCAATAGCAAAAATATGCCAAAAAGGAGAACCAATCATATGGTACGTAGTAGCCTAGTCCAATAACCCTCTTTTGTCGTTGAATTTAAGGTTTTTAGCCGGACAAAACTTTTCTGTTTTTTTTTTTTTTTTCAACATTTTCTTCGTTAACTTAAACTTCCAAAGTATAAATAGAAGGAATTAAGACTGTTAGTATGTTACAACACAAATTGAAACCAAAACAACAAAGAACATATATATCATCATAGAAGATGGATAACGAATTTGGGACAAATCTTAAATGTGTTAAAATAATCTTCACGGCAAAACCGAAGAGTTTGAACTTAGTCACTTTCGAATGTGACGTTGAAGGAGAATCCCTACTTCCGATATTCGTAGAAACGAAGTCGTTTGCCTCTTCTGGTCCCGTGCAGACCGCTACGCAAGAAAACAAGTCGGTAGAGAATTTCACAAGGTTTCTCGGCAATAAGCTCGGGATAAGGACACCTCTCGGCGAGGTTTTTGGAGTCTGTGGATTATGCTTGAGCAAACATTTAGCTTTGATGATTGAGCAGCGAGCATGATGGGGGAAGGGTGGCGGAGACAACTGGTACCGGTGGCTGAACCGAAGGGGAGGAGGAGCGATGGTGAGAAACCGAAGAAACGCCGGACAGACGAACGCGTCGTCATATTGGGCCAAGCCCACAGTAAAGAGAAGCCGGATATGATGCACGTCTTCGAGGAGACGGAGAAAGCAGGACCGGCCAATTGCTTCGCCAGCGAAACCCTTAATAGCTTGGAAGCAGTTTGTCCTCGAAACTATCTGAAGCTGATCGAAGGGAGACATAGCGACAGCAGATCCAGTGGATTAGGCTCGAGCAAACACTTAAATTCGATGAATGAGCAGTGAGCTTGTTGGTAGGGTGGCAGAGGCAGCTGATACCGGTGGCTGAACCGAAGGGGTGGAGGAGTGACGGTGGGTAACCGAAGAAATGCCGGACATACGAAAAACATCGTCATATTGGGCCAAGCCCACGATAAAGAGTCACCGGAAATGTTGCACGTCTTTGAGGAGACGGAGTAAGCAGGACTGGCCGATTGCTTTGGTCTTCACCGAAGAAACCCTTAATAGCTTTTCAGGAGCAGTTTGTCCTCGCCACTGCCTAAGACTACTCGAAGGGGACCGCAGCGAAATCAACAGCAAATCCGGCATAAGTAAAGGCCAGAGACCCAAAGGAGAGTTTGACGCAACAGGCGGCGAAATAAGACGGAGTGAAACCGGCGGATCTATAAGAGGCAGCAAGGAGGACGATAGAGCAAGCGAGGGTGGTGAAGTAGAGTACGACGGAGGTGGAGATGATGCGAAGGCGGCGGTGAGAGGGCGACTCGAGTTCGGAGAACCACCGGCTGGGTCTCCGGCGAAGGAAACCAGAACAATAGCACTTACCACAGCAGCAACGAGGAAGAAACTGGGCCTGCTCTGGAAGCTCTCGTCGAAGGAGGAAGGAGCTGCGCACAAGGAGGAGGATCTCGCCGGTGACACGAGGGACCGACGCGATGAGGGCATGGAGATGGAAGATGAGTCGTGGAAAGAATGGAAGGATGAAAAGGCGGTTGATTCCAGTGGGTCTGGTGGAACAGGTGGGTCCGGCGCCTCTCCTTCTGCTTGAAGAGGAGATACCGACAAAGGAGCTGCGTCAACTGAGGCTGGCGAGGACGGCTGAGGAGATTTCTCAGCACACGGTGTAAGGGCGAATGCGCGCCGGTGGCTTCTCGATTCCCAGCGTGAGGCTGGTCATCGGTGGGGACAGGACGGTCGCCGGTGAAAACCGACGCCGTTGGAGAGAAACTAAAACTTACCTCGGAGTTCGTGCCTAGGAGCGTTGCGGCTAGGGCGATATGCGTCGTTTTTAAACTTTTCTGTTTCAAAACCTTAATATCCTCCCTAACACACCTATTTTTATTATAATATATAATTTGCTTAATATCGAAAGGTAAAAAAATATTAAAATCAGTCTCTTAAACTATTTCATTTTATCTCCGTTAGTGTTATAGTTTTGTTTTGTGGGTTTAAGTTTGAAAATTGACTTTTCCTTTGTGTGGATGTTGATGAAATCGTACGATGAAAAGTGTGAGAGGAACGATCGAAAGGTACAAGAAAGCTTGCTCCGACGCCGTTAATCCTCCTTCCGTCACCGAAGCTAATACTCAGGTAAGCTTCATCAATGAATTAATTCACCTTTTTCTGATTAAGTTTTCGCTATTTTTTTCTTCTTTACAATATTTCATTTTCATTTTCTGACTTTGACCTATTGTGTCAATCATGGATCGAAATTGATGAAGTACTATCAGCAAGAGTCGTCTAAGCTTCGGAGACAAATTCGGGACATTCAGAATCTGAACAGACACATTCTTGGTGAATCTCTTGGTTCCTTGAACCTCAAGGAACTCAAGAACCTCGAAGGTAGGCTTGAGAAAGGCATCAGTCGCGTCCGCTCCAAGAAGGTTAATTACTATAGTTTCATTCAATCCCCTATGCTTGGATATATTGTGTTCACGACTTTTATCTGATTCTTGCTCGTTATGTTTTTTTTTTTCCAGCACGAGATGTTAGTTGCAGAGATAGAGTACATGCAGAAAAGGGTAAAACCTATCTTCCTCAGCAAGTAACTTCACTCCTACTTTATACACAAGTTGTCTTTCTAATCCTCGCTTTCCTTTTTTTGTTGTTTTCATGTAGGAAATCGAGCTGCAAAACGATAACATGTATCTCCGATCCAAGGTCTTATATACCTTTTTTTAGCATTTTGAATTATTATTCTTTTCGGTAATTAAGCAATGTTTTAAACGTGAAAAATTATATATATACTTCTGCAGATTACTGAAAGGGCGGGACTACAGCGGCAGGAATCGAGTGTGATACATCAAGGGACGGTTTACGAGTCGGGTGTATCATCTTCTCATCAGTCGGAGCAGTATAACCGGAGTTATATTCCGGTTAATCTGCTCGAACCAAATCAGAATCCCTCCGACCAAAACCAACCACCTCTCCAACTCCAACTTGTTTAATTAAGCCTAATTAATTAAAATATAAGCTTCTTTCCTCGTCTGAGATCGATCTTATGCATATATATACTCATGCTACACTTACGGTTAAAAACTTAAAATGCAGACGGGTAACGATTTGAGAGGGACCTAAGTTACATATATTTTGATTATTTATATGTATGTGAACCATCCAGCCAATAATTTCAAAACAAGAGATTTAACCCCAAAAAACAGGGTCTTGTCATAAAAATCTCTGAGTAATTCATGTTGCTTTCCATTCTATTTGCCTATTTAAATCAAATTGTGTCGCTGTGACCTAAAAAATATATGCAATTTTTATTGAGATGCAAAAGCTGCCTACGCATGGTCCATCCCGGTTACATGCAGAAGATTTTCTGCATGGGATCCTAAGTAATATATAGAATTACTTTCTCATATAAGAAAAAGATATATGAGAAAGTAGGCAGTCTCATACCGCCTACCGTTCCCCTCCCGTTCTCATACCGCAGAGGACAGTCTCTTTTTTTCCTCTTATCAGCTCAAGATTTCCACTTTCTAATGAAACTAATGCAAGAATTTACACGAGAGAGATCGTACATCGTACCTCACGATTACTAATCTCTAGACAAGGCCACTGAAATGCAAAACGGTTGTGGATTTGAGAGTCTTGCCTAATTACTTCAATGAATCAAGATCTTAATCCAGCGACATGTGATGAAGGGACAAGAGGATTGTGTAAGGTCTTTGTCAACGAGTAATCAAAGCTGGTGGTACAAGTCCTCGGATTAACACTCTGCAGTTCGTGCAATGAGAGTTGGAAGGTATCTTAGTGCGGATATATAGGAAAGGAATGCGATTGATATTCACGCTTCGAGTATAGTTCCGCCAGTAAAGAAATTTATACCTGAAAACCAAAGCGCAGTGATGAGGAAAGAAGCTTAATATGAGAAATTGATATAGTCTCTGCAACAACAGCTTTAGCATATTGAGAAATGAGAACCATTTCACAATAAAATAAAAGAAGAAGATAAATTGGTCTTGTTGTATCCTAAGATGGAACTACTAATAAAACCTTGTGTCATAATGTTTTGGATATTACAAAACAATTGACCCGGTTAAATCATTTTTCATTCCACGCAGAAACCTGAAACTACTTACAAAAATGTTGGTGGTGAGTTTAACACTCTTTGAATTAAGATCAGTTCGACTACCAACTTCTCAAGCCCATCAAGGCCCGAGCTCGTCACCAGCATCGCCGAGTTCCGAGATTTGCGGAATATTTCCCAATCTCGGAGGGATTTTAGGAAATCTTCATTTTCTTAATGGAACTAGGAAAATGAAGTTATTTTTTTTCTGATAGAACTAGGAAAAAGAAATCATCCTGTTTTTAGCTAGCTTAGAACCTTATAAATAGGAGGGCTCCTCATTCGTAATATTCATCCCATAACTCATTCACGAGACCTAAGAGACTAAGAACTCCAACTTCATAACTTTTATTCTTCTAGTTCTCTTTTACCGATTAAAGTCTCTCGACTTAATCCGTTTTTTACTTTGCCGAGTTTGATCTAATAAAACGAGATTTGATCCATTGAGTTTACTGTTTAACCCCTTGTGTGATCTTCGGGATCAACAATTGACACTAGAAGGAGGGGTCGAACCTCCGACCTTAACAAAACGTTCGGATCTCGTAGAGAAAACTCGGCAATGGCGGGATCACCAACCAGCTCGGTGCATAGTGATGATAACAACAACACTGCTAATGCCGCAACGGCTCAACTCGACCAACTCGCTCTCATGCAGGCTATAGCTAAGCAACTCGGGGAACTGACCAAAAGAAACAACGAATGATTCGACGCGATGGTCGCTGCCCAAACCGAGCTCCGAGATCAGCTCAGCGAATTCCGACAAAGCCAAACAACTCCCCAACCTCCGACCTTAGGATCCATCGGCAATCACGGGATACACCTCACCGATCAGGCATCTCTGGATAAAGAGATCGAAAGCTTCAAAGCCTAACTCCGGGATATGAACTCCAAGTTACACCAGGCCACTAGCTCGGCACCCGAGATCGACCGTGTGATTCAAGAGACCCAGAAAACTCCATTCACGCCACGGGTCCTCAACACACCAGTCCGGCGTTTAGAGAAAATCAAGATCACACCATACGAATGCAACTCCGACCCTTGCCACTTCATGACTTCGTTCATAATTATGATGAACCGCTCCCAATTCCAATCCGAGGAGGAAAAATATGCTACAAAGTGCCAACTCTTCGTGAAGAATCTCGGCGGAACCGCGCTTGATTGGTTCTCACAACTCGAAGCAAACTCAGTCGACAATTACACCGAACTCACGACCAAATTCCTCAAACGCTTCACGATGTTCATCAAGAAGAAGACAAAGAACGCCGAACTATGGGCCCTCGAACAAGGACAGACCGAACCTTCGAGAGACTTTATGGACCGATTCAAGTTAGTAGTAACCCATTGTACCATCGATGATGATGCCGCGATCGAGGCCCTCTACAAAGCAACATGGTACAAATCGGACTTTCACAAGGATATCCATCGTAACCGACCTTTTACCTTGGAAGACGCATTGCACAAGTCACACACGTATATCCTCGAGGAGGAAGAAGAGGCTGCCAAAGATGAACAATATGCCCTCAAACATTATTACTAGTTCGCCATTCGATCAAAAAAAAAAAAAAAAGAACGTTCACCGAGCTACTTTGAGAGACTTTATGGACCGATTCAAGTTAGTAGTAACCCATTGTACCATCGATGATGATGCCGCGATCGAGGCCCTCTACAAAGCAACATGGTACAAATCGGACTTTCACAAGGAGATCCATCGTAACCGACCTTTTACCTTGGAAGACGCATTGCACAAGTCACACACGTATATCCTCGAGGAGGAGGAAGAGGCTGCCAAAGATGAACAATATGCCCTCAAACACTATTACTAGTTCGCCATTCGATCAAAAAAAAAAAAAAGAACGCTCACCGAGCTACTCTGTCACGCTCACCGAGCTACTCCGTCACTCTCACCGAGCTACTCCGTCACGCTCACCGAGCTACTCCGTCACGCTCACCGAGCTACTCCGTCACGCTCACCGAGCTCGTTTTCATCATCGATATGAACTATGAATGGCTTGATCCCTTTTGGGGGTACGTAGGCAACCTACCTCGGGTCCAGCTATGATTCTAAAAAAAAAAAATTCTCAACTCCTAAAAGCCGAACTATCGCAGTTCGCCGAACTCTTCAGTTCACATAAACAGTCTGAAACGACTAAGTAATAAAAGCCAAACTATCGCAGTTCGCCGAACTCTTTAGTTCGCATAACAGTCTGAAATGACTAAGCAAAGCAAAAACCGAGCTATCATAGTTCGCCGAACTCAAAACAGTTCGTATCTTCTTAGGCCGAACTTCTTAGTTCGCACTTAAAACCAGACGATCGATAAACACTCCTCAGGGATGCAAATGATTAGAAAGCCGAGATCTGTCTCGCAAAAACCGGGACCTTTTCCCGCATTTCGTCCTCAGACCATCCGAACCAAGTAAGCCGAATTACCTCGCACATTCGGATTCGATTTGGGGACCCGGAGTATCTTGAGATGAGCAAACCTTCGCAGTCTCATGCTAAGCTCTCGGGGTGAAGCCGAACGACACATTCTCGCAAAATTAAGCCGATTTCCCAATAATCGCAAATTTCATAAGCCGATTTCTCAACAATCGCAAATTTCATAAGTCGATTTCTCAACAATCGCAAATCAATAAGCCGATCCTCAGCGATCTAGCATTGATCAAAAACCGAGTCCATCTAACGTACCCCGGCTAAGACTGTATTATGTACGACACCAATTTGGTACGTGGGGGACTCGAGAGGATCGTATCATTTTACGACCTTACGCGGATTAATAAACAATCCCGCTTCCAAAAAAATCCTAAGCCGAACTTTTCAGTTCGTACTACAGTCGAAATCGACTAAGTAATATAAGCCGAACTCTTCAGTTCGCACTACGATCGAACTTAGTGAAGTACAATAAGCCAAGCTCACATAATTCGCAAGCTTTTCCGCGAACCACGAATGAATTGATCCTTTCCAAGGGTACGTAGGCAGCCTCTCCAAGGCGCAGCTATAAAACCAATACCAAAAGACGCTCTTCCTAAAACGGCTCATCGATCCCGACGTTCAACCAACCTCGCAAAAAAAACTCGCAGAAGTTGCTGAACTTCGCTGAAGACAAGGTCTTCAAGAGATCAAAACAAGATGTCGATCTCAATTCCCACCGAGTTAAAGAATTCTCCATGAACTTCGCCGAACTGGGGGATTTATTGTTGGTGGTGAGTTTAGCACTCCCCGGTTTAACTCGGTTTGAATTAAGATCAGCCCAACTATCAACTTCTCAAGCCCATCAAGGCCCGAGCTCGTCACCAGCATCGCCGACCTCCGAGATTTGCAGAATATTTCCCGATCTCAGAGGGATTTTAGGAAATCTTCCTTTTCCCAATGGAACTAGGAAAAGAAAGTTATTTTTTTCCTGATGGAACTAGGAAAAGGAAATCATCATGTTTTTAGCTAGCTTGGAACTTCTCATTCATAATATTCATCCCATAACTCATTCACGAGACCTAAGAGATTAAGAGCTCAAACTTCATAGCTTTTATTCTTCTAGTTCTTTTTTACCGATTAAAGTCTCTCGACTTAATCCGTTTTGTACTTTACCGAGTTTAATCTAATAAAACGAGATTCGATCCATTGAGTTTACTGTTTAACCCCTTGTGTGATCTTCGGGATCAACAAAAAATGGCAGAAGATATTACAAGAAAATGGAGCTAAGAGACGTACCATCTTCGGAGTCATCTCAATACCATTCTCTGACTCTCAAGGAGGACTCGTATCACTTTGTCAGCACATTCATGACTTAGTACATTGGTGCATTTCTCACCATGATCATTTATAATAATAGTAAACCAAAATTTCATGTTACAAAAGCAACAAAAACACATAAAAGACCTAACTTTTACTGCAACAGAGCAACCAAACCAGTTACATGTCCTGTCAGTTAAATGAGTGAAAACTCTCATAGCTAAATGTTGTTTTGTTGCTGCATGTGTTCTGGCATCTGTCTTAATCTGTACAAGATGTAGGTTAAAGCAGGCAACTTTCTTTCAAAACGATAAGAAACCATTTCTTAGTGAACAAATCAAGCCTAAGAATCTATCAATGCATCCAATTTACTAAGGAAACAAAAGGGTGAAATCCTTGAAGAATAGTAAATTCATGTAACTATAGATCCATCAAAAGAGGAAAGATGATAATTTTACTCCCCCAAGAGGAAGCAAATCTATCTTTATATGACACTAGCAGCATTGATAGTTTAATGATTCAATCCAATTCGAAGTCAATTAGTTACAAGCTGCAGATCCCATAACAAGTCCGAGAATTTGCCTTCAAAACAACACGAAGCTTTCATCGAAAGCCGGAGAGATTGAAGGCAATTTTATAATTTGGGGAATGATTAATTATCGTGTTGCAGAAGATGTTAATTGAAGAAGAAGAAGAAGCGCTTCGAGGAGAAGACGGCATGAATTCTAAGTTTGAAAACGCTAAACGGAGCACAGTTTGGAATTTTTTCAGATTAATTAATTAATTAACGCATTGAATAAAAAGGATTTTATGACCACCCAATTAAGGAAAACGGGACTGTGTTTCGAATTCAGCCTTTAAACACTTGCTAATCCCTCGCCGGTCGTCGGCACAAAGTTCCCGGATCGTTGAGAGATATCTTAGCTCGTATCATCTTCTGTATTTACGAATCTTGTTAGCGTTCACGCTTAAGTTTAGAAATTGGTTTAGGCAAGTATACGTAATCTAGCTCCTTGGATTGATATGATTTGGTTTATTGCATTGCATATGCATGCGAGAATGTGGTTTGACATCTTGCTTAATGTGGAATGTCTGATTTGGTGAATGTCTTTTATCATCTTGATTTTATACATTTTTAGAGATATTAAGATTTCTGTTACTAATGAGATTCTCTATATGCTCTATATATATACATTATCAAGATGAACAAGTTTCAATTGCATATATTTTCCACAGAAGAATGTTGCATGAACTTATAATGAGCAACAGTCTATGTGGACAGATCACTCTTTCGTGGCATAAGCTGCAAATCCCCATGTGTTGAGACATCTTAATTATGAAAGAAATGTTTTCTTTTTTTTTCAATTCTTAATTCAGTTTTGCAGGTTAATTATTACACTTAACTAGCAAAGACTTTACCACTTAACACTCTGTTTATGTTGAAGGCATGAGAGAGGGCGCAGATCTCTTTTACAAAGGCTGATCAATGATAATGTCATGGAGAATGATTTCAAACAACCAGGTGGTTCCTTACACTATGCTACTTACAATTTTCATATCCTCAGAAAATGCAGAGACCATTGTTATCAGTTTTCACATGGATTGTGTTGAGATTATTAAAAAGGTAGCATCAGTCATAAGATCATATATAGAGCAAGAGAAAAGAAGAACTTGGGATAGAGATATTCCTAAACATCTAAAGATGCTGTCTCCTTATAACCATGACACTACTAACTCAATATCATCATTAATGCAATTTTTCTGACATTAGTAGAGAGAGTCATTAAAGGTAATATTCATTGGTGGGTAGAACTTGGGGTTTGAAACTTGAATGCATGGAGACCATCTTGCAATATTTACTCCACGAGTTTATTACAGTAACAACACCTCTGATGTACTGCCCCTTCTTTAATGCTATACCTTAATGTTTGGTCTTTCTCTCTCTCTCTCATGGACTTGTCTTTTCTGGAAATGCATCCAGTTGTGAGCCACATCACTTTGGCCTGATTTTAAAATTTGCTTATGAACAATTTAATGGAGCAGTTATGACTTATGACATTGTGTTGGTCTCTAGGCATATGTCAATGTATATTTAGACTCTTTTCTTCTTTTGATATTAATGTGAATTTATTATCCTATTTATAGCTTCATGTTCGTGTTATTATCAAACAAAATGCAATGCGTCTGTCTTCGTTCAGATTTATTTGCATGGAATGCATTTTATTTGGACGCTCTTGAACAATGATTGAGAAACAGGGGAAGTAATAAAACTTATTTAAGATCAAGAAAATTTTGAAACAGCAACATCAAATATAAAGAAGTATCCATCATGATAAATATTACTAGAAGCTAGAGGACACTTAAAACTCTTCTGAGCACACTCACAACATAGGATAATTAATTAAGATTGTTTTTAATACAAACCAACAAACAACTGAGAAATGAAACCCTCTTCTTTTCAGANTTAAAAAAAAAAAATTCTCAACTCTTAAAAGCCGAACTATCGCAGTTCGCCGAACTCTTCAGTTCACATAAACAGTCTGAAACGACTAAGTAATAAAAGCCAAACTATCGCAGTTCGTCGAACTCTTTAGTTCGCATAACAGTCTGAAATGACTAAGCAAAGCAAAAGCCGAGCTATCATAGTTCGCCGAACTCAAAACAGTTCGTATCTTCTTAGGCCGAACTTCTTAGTTCGCACTTAAAACCATCGCGGTTTCACACATCGACGTCCTGGCCAGACGATCGATAAACACTCCTCAGGGATGCAAATGATTAGAAAGCCGAGATCCGTCTCGCAAAAGCCGGGACCTTTTCCCGTATTTCGTCCTCAGACCATCCAAACCAAGTAAGCCGAATTACCTCGCACATTCGGATTCGATTTGGGGACCCGGAGTATCTTGAGATGAGCAAACCTTCGCAGTCTCATGCTAAGCTCTCGGGGTGAAGCCGAACGACACATTCTCGCAAAATTAAGCCGATTTCCCAATAATCGCAAATTTCATAAGCCGATTTCCCAGCAATCGCAAATTTCATAAGCTGATTTCTCAACAATCGCAAATCAATAAGCCGATTCTCAGCGATCGTCGATCTAGCATTGATTGAAAACCGAGTCCATCTAACGTACCCCGGCTAAGACTGTATTATGTACGGCACCAATTTGGTACGTGGGAGACTCGAGAGGATCGTATCATTTTACGACCTTACGCGGATTAATAAACAATCCCGCTTCCAAAAAAATCCTAAGCCGAACTTTTCAGTTCCTGATAGAACTAGAAAAAGGAAATCATCATGTTTTTAGCTAACTTGGAACCTTATAAATAGGAAGGTTCCTCATTCATAATATTCATCCCATAACTCATTCACGAGACCTAAGAGATTAAGAGCTCCAACTTCATAGCTTTTATTCTTCTTGTTCTCTTTTACCGATTAAAGTCTCTCGACTTAATCCGTTTTGTACTTTACCGAGTTTGATCTAATAAAACGAGATTCGATCCATTGAGTTTACTGTTTAACCCCTTGTGTGATCTTCGGGATCAACAAGAAATGGCAGAAGATATTACAAGAAAATGGAGCTAAGAGACGTACCATCTTCGGAGTCATCTCAATACCATTCTCTGACTCTCAAGGAGGACTCGTATCACTTTGTCAGCACATTCATGACTTAGTACATTGGTGCATTTCTCACCATGATCATTTATAATAATAGTAAACCAAAATTTCATGTTACAAAAGCAACAAAAACACATAAAAGACCTAACTTTGACTGCAACAGAGCAACCAAACCAGATACATGTCCTGTCAGTTAAATGAGTGAAAATCTCATAGCTAAATGTTGTTTTGTTGCTGCATGTGTTCTGGCATCTGTCTTAATCTGTACAAGATGTAGGTTAAAGCAGGCAACTTTCTTTCAAAACGAGAAGAAACCATTTCTTAGTGAACAAATCAAGCCTAAGAATCTATCAATGCATCCAATTTACTAAGGAAACAAAAGGGTGAAATCCTTGAAGAATAGTAAATTCATGTAACTATAGATCCATCAAAAGAGGAAAGATGATAATTTTACTCCCCCAAGAGGAAGCAAATCTATCTTTATATGACACTAGCAGCATTGATAGTTTAATGATTCAATCCAATTCGAAGTCAATTCGTTACAAGCTGCAGATCCCATAACAAGTCCGAGAATTTGCCTTCAAAACAACACGAAGCTTTCATCGAAAGCCGGAGAGATTGAAGGCAATTTTATAATTTGGGGAATGATTAATTATCGTGTTGCAGAAGATGTTAATTGAAGAAGAAGAAGAAGCGCTTCGAGGAGAAGACGGCATGAATTCTAAGTTTGAAAACGCTAAACGGAGCACAGTTTGGAATTTTTTCAGATTAATTAATTAATTAACGCATTGAATAAAAAGGATTTTATGACCACCCAATTAAGGAAAACGGGACTGTGTTTCGAATTCAGCCTTTAAACACTTGCTAATCCCTCGCCGGTCGTCGGCACAAAGTTCCCGGATCGTCGAGAGATATCTTAGCTCGTATCATCTTCTGTATTTACGAATCTTGTTAGCGTTCACGCTTAAGTTTAGAAATTGGTTTAGGCAAGTATACGTAATCTAGCTCCTTGGATTGATATGATTTGGTTTATTGCATTGCATATGCATGCGAGAATGTGGTTTGACATCTTGCTTAATGTGGAATGTCTGATTTGGTGAATGTCTTTTATCATCTTGATTTTATACATTTTTAGAGATATTAAGATTTCTGTTACTAATGAGATTCTCTATATGCTCTATATATATACATTATCAAGATGAACAAGTTTCAATTGCATATATTTTCCACAGAAGAATGTTGCATGAACTTATAATGAGCAACAGTCTATGTGGACAGATCACTCTTTCGTGGCATAAGCTGCAAATCCCCATGTGTTGAGACATCTTAATTATGAAAGAAATGTTTTCTTTTTTTTTCAATTCTTAATTCAGTTTTGCAGGTTAATTATTACACTTAACTAGCAAAGACTTTACCACTTAACACTCTGTTTATGTTGAAGGCATGAGAGAGGGCGCAGATCTCTTTTACAAAGGCTGATCAATGATAATGTCATGGAGAATGATTTCAAACAACCAGGTGGTTCCTTACACTATGCTACTTACAATTTTCATATCCTCAGAAAATGCAGAGACCATTGTTATCAGTTTTCACATGGATTGTGTTGAGATTATTAAAAAGGTAGCATCAGTCATAAGATCATATATAGAGCAAGAGAAAAGAAGAACTTGGGATAGAGATATTCCTAAACATCTAAAGATGCTGTCTCCTTATAACCATGACACTACTAACTCAATATCATCATTAATGCAATTTTTCTGACATTAGTAGAGAGAGTCATTAAAGGTAATATTCATTGGTGGGTAGAACTTGGGGTTTGAAACTTGAATGCATGGAGACCATCTTGCAATATTTACTCCACGAGTTTATTACAGTAACAACACCTCTGATGTACTGCCCCTTCTTTAATGCTATACCTTAATGTTTGGTCTTTCTCTCTCTCTCTCATGGACTTGTCTTTTCTGGAAATGCATCCAGTTGTGAGCCACATCACTTTGGCCTGATTTTAAAATTTGCTTATGAACAATTTAATGGAGCAGTTATGACTTATGACATTGTGTTGGTCTCTAGGCATATGTCAATGTATATTTAGACTCTTTTCTTCTTTTGATATTAATGTGAATTTATTATCCTATTTATAGCTTCATGTTCGTGTTATTATCAAACAAAATGCAATGCGTCTGTCTTCGTTCAGATTTATTTGCATGGAATGCATTTTATTTGGACGCTCTTGAACAATGATTGAGAAACAGGGGAAGTAATAAAACTTATTTAAGATCAAGAAAATTTTGAAACAGCAACATCAAATATAAAGAAGTATCCATCATGATAAATATTACTAGAAGCTAGAGGACACTTAAAACTCTTCTGAGCACACTCACAACATAGGATAATTAATTAAGATTGTTTTTAATACAAACCAACAAACAACTGAGAAATGAAACCCTCTTCTTTTCAGATTCTGGGCTTTAGACGACCTTCATTGGCAAGCTTGAATGTATGGGCCTGCTTTGTGGCTGCCTTGGTTGAAGAAAGTCCTGCAACAAAGTGGTCTCTGACTTGAGGGGTTGTGAAAGGGAACCCATTGTTGACCATGGAGTTTAGCCAAGACGCTGTGCCTTCACGGTAGAGAGCTCCAATGGCATCGGTGCGGGTGTTGGAAAGTGCCTGAAGAAGGTTCATGTGAGGATCAAACCCTGGGATGCTACTGGGAGTACTGACCGTGCCAAAAGCTCCTCCAACAGTGCCCCACCAGCCAAGCAGACCCCATATCAGTGTAGGGTGGTTTCTCCAGTAACTGCACAAAGATAATAATAAAGACTCATGAAGTGTGAGACCATCATATATATGTCTTAAATGTAAGTGTTAGGTAGATGAATATTTGTCACTTACTCGCATGTTCCAGTGATTGGTGGAAAAGGAGCAGGAACGAAAGGAGTTCCAGGAGTGCCAGGGTCAATGATAGGAGTTGGTGGGCTTCCTCCAATGATGGGTGTGCCTGGGTCATCAATGGGTGTTGGTGGAGTCACAACGACCGGAGTACTTGGTGGAGGAGATGAGTAATATCCACCAGAAGGAGGATTTGAAGGCGTAGGGTATGAAGGTGTCGAAGGGTGTGAAGGTGTGGAAGGGTGTGAAGGCGTGGAAGGGTGTGAAGGTGGGTCGTGAGGTGGGGTTCCACAGTTGCAAGGAGGCGTGTGAGATGGAGTTGGAGTGTGATGAGATGGAGTTGGAGTGTGATGAGATGGAGTTGGAGTGTGAGATGGAGTTGGAGTGTGAGATGGAGTTGAAGGAGATGGGTCGTAAGGTGGGCTTCCACAGTTAGAAGGAGGTGTATGTGATGGAGTCGAAGGAGTTGGGGTGTATCCTCCGTGTGATGGAGGAGTTCCTGCATGTCAAACAAAAAGAAAGAGTCATCAAGTAAAGAATAGCTAAAATCAAGATTCTTATTACATCAAAATGCATAAAAAGCTGCAAGTGTGTGTATGTTTTTTTGCTTACCTGCATTTGGGTCAGGAGGAGAGTAGTATGTTTTCGCATCCTCAAACCTTATGGAAGCAACAGAAGCAAACAGCTGCTGTGAGAGTAAAGCAGCAAAGAGAGCCCAAATGGTGAAACTCTTCATCCCTCTCATTTCTGAAAACATCAACTGGTAAATTCAGAGAGAAAGCAGAAGTTTTTTTTGTTTGCAAACGGTGTTGCGTGGTCCTTGGTGGTAGAATGAAACCGGAAACTAGGGTTTATAAATAGAGGGAATGAAGCATAAGGGGTTTTTGAAAGTTTCGAAGTAAATACAAACAGGTGGAGGAGTGTGTGGTTAGTTGATGTCTTGCAGGTGCATTTACACTATCCCATTTAATACCCCTGGTGATTGCAATAACACTTTCAATTCTGCAAACAAAAAAAGAAAAAAATAAGAGTTAAATTAATCTTTCATGGCTTGGACGCGTATGAGAAGCTGTCTCCCGTATAAATGATTTCTCTCTCTATTAGTATTACTATTTACGTTTCAATCAAAATTAATTAACTCAGTCTACGTTGTTTACGTTTATTGCAGGACATTTTTGTATCTAAAATGCAAACTAGCTCTAATATCATGTGAAGCTAATTAATCCAAGTAAGTTTCCATTCTTTAGTGCTTAAAATGTAGGGCAAGTCTCAAGAATCTAGGTAGACTAACGTAGATCCTTTTGTTTTGTGCTTCTCTAAGATTAGCTAAGGAGATACTTTAATTAGTTGTCACTTGACGTTAAAAGAGAGGTCAAGCTACATATATTACACCTAAATAAGAGGTCACTTCTCTCTTGGGAAAAATGTTAAAAAATACCTCAACTATTTAATTTTTGCCAGAAACTCACACAACTTTTTTGCGTTGCCAGAAACCCATACAAACTATTTTTTCTATCCATAAAAATACCCAAACTTTTTAAAGTTTCATTTTTCCCCTACGATTTCACGTCCGTTAACGGACGTAACAGAATCGATAAACTGCGTTAATTTTCTGTAACACGTGCTAATTACTGTCGGATTAATACCATTGTTACCCTTAGAAAAAAATCCCCAAATTGATTTGGGGAAGAAACACAAAACCCTAATTTTTTCTCTCCCTCTTTCAGAAATCGAGTGAACATCGGTTGGAAAATGTGGTTGGTAGTCTAAATCGAGGCGGAAACAGTGCGTGTTATGTTATAGAAGACTGTTAAGAGATTTTTTACTGTAAGAACAAAAAAAGTCGCCTTCTTCTTCTCTCTCTCGAAGCGACGATGGAGACGATCTCTTGGGAAGATCGACATCTTATTGCGCTGATTTGGTGGGATTCACAGGGAAGAATTGATCTTTACAGATTTGGTTCTGAGTCAGGGGAGCTGATTCTGGGAGGATCGCATATCAACAATCAAGATTTGAAATTAAGTGCGGAAGCTTTAACGGGGGCAGATATAAAAGAGGGAAGAGGTGATGTCGAACAGCATCACAACAACTTTTCCTCTCTCATTACTTTTCTTTCTCAGTTCACCGGCTCTCTTACAAAGGTGTTGCAGATGTCTCAAAGCAATTTGATCGGCAGAATGGGTCGGGAAAGACAGATGAGGTTTCGATAAAGCGGATGAAGATCACGGTTCCCCGGTTTGACAATTCCAGTCTCATTGAAGGTTACTCCAGAACCCTAATTGGTCGGTGTATGAATCCACATATGCAAGACATGAAGGCGCTACTTTACATGTTACCGAGGATATGGAAAGTTGAAGAGAGGGTTGAAGGTGCAGACTTGGGTTTGGGTCGGTTTCAATTTGATTTCGATCGCGAAGAGGACATCACGGAAATCATGAAAATGGAGCCCTTTCATTTTGACGGTCAGGGAGCGGTGTCTTACAAAGCTGCGACGGCATACGGAAACAATGGCTTTCTATCTTTTAATTTCGGTCGAGTTTATGCTTTCATCTTATATATATTTAGTTTGTCGGGTTGCTAAACTACTCTTATGTAAAGCCATTATCGCTATTGGGAAAAAAGTCAAAAAACCATATTTTATCTTTAATTTTTTCCTTACAATTTCTCTCTCACTTTCCTCTCCATTAGCGTACGAACTTGAGTTCTTCTCATCATGAATCAGATTTCTTCAAGCTGATCTTCTATCTTTCGATCATCTTTTAGTTTCTGAGTTCCCCCTTTCTTCCTATTTCTATTTCCTGTAACAATGGCGATAAAGAAATGATAAAGAACGGACTTTCTGGTAATTCTCATAACTCTCATCATAAGGGGAAAGGGAAGATGTATGAACAAAGAGATGGTTCGAGGCAAAATTATCTGGAAGAGGAATCACGTCAAAACAGAGGAAGAGCATAACACAAAGAGAAGGGGGAAAAATTAGGGTTTGTTCTTTCCCCAAATCGATTTAAGCTATTTTGAGCAATTCTCTGAGGGTAGAAATGTGTTACGAAAAATTAACACAGTTTATCGATTCGGCCCGTTAACGGACGTGAAATCATAGGGGGGAAAATGGAACTTTAAAAAATTTGGATATTTTTATGGATCGAAAAAATAGTTTGTGTGGGTTTCTGACAACGTAAAAAGTTTGTGTTGGTTTCTGGCAAAAATTAATTAGTTTAGGTATTTTTTGGCATTTTTCCTCTTCTCTCTTCTATGTTTCGTTTTATGGATAGCAAAACCCAAGATTGGATAGAAAATTAGAAATCATTGGGGTTTTTTTTTTGGTCGAAAAAAATCATTGGTTTATAGATAGTGTTTTTCAAGTTTTTAATTAGCATAATTTATGGTTTTTTTGCTATTTATTTGATTTTCACCTACATATATAGTTTGCATTCAAGTGACATTTAAGTTTTAGTAACAATAAGAGAGGTAAATAGTATATACAGCGAGGCCATTAGTAGCACGTGGAGATGCAGAGAGAGAAGAGGACCCACAATGAAGAAAAATGAGGATATTAAAAAAAATTATTAGAGATTAAAAAATATGAAAAAGAGAGATAAATATATGTAATATTGTGGTAGGTTTTGGTGGGTATGGAAAAATTATAACCAGCTCTGATGCTTCACAAAATAATTCACTTCTTATACTGTATATCCTCTCTGGATTTGCTCCTCTGGCTTCTGCATTTTCTTATACTATTGTAATGTGAATAATTTGTTAAGCCCATGATATTGACGTTTCTACGCTGGTATCTTTTCGCATTTTAAGTTATTTAAATCTTTTTACATTTGAGATAATTCTCTATTTCTTAATAAATAAACTAAAAACAAAACAAAAAAGTCTACTCAACGACATTTCCACCATTTCAGTTCAAAGCCCGCTAAAACACCAACTGATTTTGTCTGTCACTTGGTTCAACAAACGACAAACTGTTTTGCCGCTAGTATCATTTGATATTTAAAACAAGTGATTACATTTCTTTGCAAATGATCTATATTATTTCAAAATTTAATTGCTTAATTGCTCTTCTTTTCAGGACTGAATTAAACTTACTAGTTAGTTCTCCAAGAAAATGGCCTAGTAAACCGTACACAATATACTCAGACATATTGATTAGGGCCATAGAGATTATGATCAATTTTGTTAGTACAAATTTATGAGTAATGTCCTTTACCCATGTAGACACCATGTTATGGCATGACATGTAATTTGTAATTTTGAAGAGAAAGTGCTAAACGACCATTTCCATTTTCTAATACCAACTAAACCTACCGGTTTTGAGAGTATAACAAGATTCAAGACGTGACGTGGCATATGAAACTATATATGTTAGTTTTTTTTTTTTGGTCTAACTATATATGTTAGTTGGTATATCAATTCAAACCCGTTGATACGTAAAGATGCCTTTGGCTTCTACTGTAGATGATTGCTTTTGTTATTAGGATATATACAGAATATATATATATATATATATATATATCTAATCTTCTTCTCTTATTGTATTAGGCTTGTAATGTGTTTATATTGGTCGACCGATCGATAGGTCAAAGTAATCGAAAGGTGAATTTGGTTCGAAACAAATACCTCCGTATTGTCGATGTGGTTAAATCGGTGAAATCCATCAAAAATGTTAAGCGGTAAATGAAATTTGATTGGAATAGTTAGGTAATTTCTACTAATGGTTAAAACGGTTCAATCTAAATTACTCCAAAACTAGGGCAACAACACACACACGGTTTAATGGCGATGTCAAATCACCTTTATTTACCGCGATCGAGATAACCTCGATTTGTCCGATATCGAGGACAAACCGATAAATTTCCGATGACGGTTCTCGTTTTCTCGAAAATCTCTTGGTAATGATTTATTATCTTGCCGCGTGTTAGCCCAATTTCTGTGGTAATATTATCATTCCATTTCCGACAACATACCGAGAAATATCGGCATCGGAAATTTCTAATCTATATTACCGAAGAATTTTTTTTATTTCGCGCAAGCTTCGTCTCTTCTCCATGAAGACTCTCTTCCCCTATCTCTCATCATCATCATCGATCTACCCTCCCTCATATCACTCAAACTTGGTTTACTCTAAGGTATCATCATCATCAATCTCTCCTTCTTCATTTTCTTGTAAATTTATGGGTATATGGTTAGGATAAATTTGGTTTATGCAAGCTATTTGTAGATGTAAACGATTTAGTTGTTGTTTCATTGATTTTGCAGATTTTTGACTTGTTTTTGTAGTTATCATGTTATGTAGATATGTTGGATTTTTTTTTTTGATTTGGAAAAATATACAATTTTTGGTAGTTTTGTGTAAGAGATGAAGCTACTTGTGGGTTAGTGTAATTTTTTTGGAAGATATGAAGATAATTGTGGGTTATTGTAATTATTGTGGAAGATATGAAGTTTGGTTCGTTGTCAAAAAAATTTCGGTGAAGTCAAAAAAAATTCGGTGAAGTCAAAAAATTTCAGACTTGTCAAAAAATTCTCAAACAATTTTTTTTTATTTGTAAAATAACTTCGATTGAGATTATGGGTTATTGAAATTATTGTGGGTTATTGTAGTGTTATTAATATTTTGTTTACTAATTATTTAGAAATTATTAACACATTTGGTTTTCTACAGGTTATGGAAGCGGGAAGTTGGCGTGGATATGTTAACACGAACCAATTTTCGGACTTGCACCTAGGAGAGGGCTCTGGCGCGGGGATCATGGCCGACGATACGCAAGCTCCAAGTCAACATGTTGAGGGAGATGGAATACCCCCTCTAATTCCCACTCCAAATCCCGGACCAATGCCGCCTCCTTCAACGAATCCTCTCCAACACATGACCTTAGATGAGTTGCTTTTCGCACCGGGACGAGAGAATCTCCCAAAGCTCCATCCACAACGACTGAATGGCGTGGGCTGGTAATATCAAATATAAATTTTTATTTTTTACGTTTCATTCATTATTGTTTAAAATGTTGACATCAATTTATTTAACTACTTTAACTTGATTTCCAAATGTCCTCAAGGTTCTCTTACACAAAAGGGATTACAAAAGCTATCAAGAAAATCATGGAGCATGATTTTCCTTTCGCTGCACTGAATTGGACATTGCTAGATGGCGATACAAAAGAACGATGGTTCAAGGCATTCGCGGTACGTTTTTGAAAACATTAATGTCTTTATTATTTGCATATCTAATTTTTAACTAAGTCTTTATGTTTTGTAGCAACGGTATGATTGGGATCACGCACACACAACTTATGTGCGTGTTATGTGCGTGAAGAGTTTGAAGACATTTGTGCAACCCGCTTGCTTGACAAGGTTTACGATTGGAAGCAATTGTATTTAAGGAAGACGGAGAAGCCGAGGTGGATGCTTGGTTCGGTTTGGTTGGGGTTTATCGCTTATTGGACAACCGAGGTTAATGACAAACGGGCAAAGAAAAACTCCAAAAACCGAAGGAGTGATCGAGGTGGTTTCGGAATGGTGAAACACACTTGCGGATCCGCGCCGTATGTCCGCAAAAACGAAACTATGGTAAACCTTTTTATTTTATTTTAGTTTACATACATTTTTAATTTTTAGTTATCATATTATATGTTTGGATTTGATAATTACGTTTTCTAAATTTTAGCGGGATTCGGTCACCGGGGAACTTCCCGACATGGTGACTTTTATGGAGGAGACCCATAAACGCAAATCCGACGGGAAGTTCGTCGACAAAAAAGCAAAACATATTGCTCGAAGGTGTAGAGAGTTCGAGCAAGAGAAACTAACCCAATTGTCTCAAGGACAAGAAACTCCCGGGGATCTCGAACTCACTCAAGCGGAATTGAATGCCATATATCGCTCGGTAAATTCACTTTACAATTTAAATTTTTAATATTTATTTTTGAATAGAATTTTATATATTCTTACAATTTAACGGGATTTTTAGGAGGTCAAAGTTAAAAAAGGACGTCGTTACGGTTACGGACGGATGGACATTGATGATGAAGGCGCGGTCCAAGTCACGAGACTCAATCCGGACAAGTTAATTATGATACGTTCGTCCAAACGCAACAAGAGCTTGCGGAAACTAAGAGAGAACTTGAGGGCATGAAAGCTATTGTCAAAGATGTCCCGTATTGGGTTGGTCTCATGGCACAATGTTTTCCTGACCGCGTCCCGCCTTCTCGTGCCGCAGCCCAACCCGCAGCCCAACCCGAACCCGGAACCCGCAACGAAGATGGAACCGACTTTGGTTCATATGAACTTTAATTTTCTTTGTTATTTCGAACTACTATTCCGTTTTATTTTCGAACTACTTTTTGGATTGTAAAATTTTAAAACTAAGTGTTTCGGATTTCGGTTTATATTTAATATAATTTTGGTTATGTTTATATTGATTTTTTGTATTTCGGTTTACAATAAAATTGGGAAAACAGAAATTTTTTGTTTTTTCTTTAATTCCCTCGGAAAATCCTCGGAACATTAATAAAAAATGTCTCAGAACATTCTCGGTAATTATCGACAAATTACCGACAACGTTGACAATTTCCGACCAAATTGTTACCGGAATTTCATCGGAATTTTCCGATTGGTTTCCAACAACATTCAATTTTATTTTTTTCTCGGAATACTCTAGGTAATGAATTCTCGGAAAATTCTCGAAAAATTTCCGGCCAAACATATCGACGGATTTTCATCGGAATTTTCTGAGTGAAGTCCGAGTACAATTGTGGTCGGAATTCGTCGTCGGTAAATCATTCAATTTCCCGATGAATTTCCGACAACTTTTTACCGACGATTTACCGACGACGCCGTTTTACCGATAAATTTCCGAGAACCACCTATTTCCGACACGCTACTTCCGACAATTATTGGATCGTCGGAATTCTATCGGAAGAGACGATTTCCGATGAATTTTCGATGATAGTTGTCGTCGGAATTTGTGATGTTTTTTTTGTAGTGTTTTGGTAACTAAACCTAATCTGCAATGGATAGATCTTTGCAAAAAATAAGGAGTAAAAGCATAAGCACTACACCTAGAGGCGAGAGCCACATATTCATAGAAAATAAGCATGTGTGACATGTAGTTCTAGAGCCATCACATCATGGTTTCTAGTAGTAAGTTGCTCATGTTCTTTATTTTCTTGAGTTTACAAGCAATGATGTGTAATGAAGCACTGTCAAGCAATCTATTAATTAGCAACGAGTTTCTCTTTGTAATTCAATAAACAGAAATACTGCAGACTATTTGAAGAAAAGCAACTATGTATGATGAAAACCCGATATCAAATGCATTCATAGCCTAAAAGCCAAAGATTCATCAATCACCCCCAAAAAAAGATATCCAACAACCAAAAGCATCGCAAACTCGAGACCAAAGCCAGAAAAAATCTTGGGCCCCTATATTTGAATATAACACAAGTAACGTCAAATACACATACACACACAGTGGTGGATCGGATCTAGAAATATATTTACTGGGGCACATATATATATGGAATAGGATATCTAAGTTTAAGAATTCAGTTTTTGGTACGATTAGGTTCACTTTTCGGATTTCGGATTTGGAAAACATGTATGGATTATAGCATATTTAAGTTATGTTTGGGTTCGATTCCAATTTGGATAAAAATATTTAATTTAGTTGATATTATTATTTTGAATATATTATATTATCTATATACATTTACAATCTAAAATCTCTCTTTTTATGAATTTTGGTTTAGTTGGTTCGGTTGAACAAAATTTGATTTTGACTCGGATTCGGTTTTCTTTATTCAGTATAAACTCTTTTTACAATTCGAATTATTATGACTCAGTTTGGTTTCGAGTTGATGAATGTGGTTCGGTTCGGTTTTTCGTAAACCCCTAAATTATAAAATATATGTTAAAATAATAAAAAATAATAAGACAAAGTGATACAAGTATATATACACAATAAGAACAAAGCAATTAATCTAAAACCTTAACAATATTTATGTAAGAAACCAAATGTTTATTTATTCATGTAGCAATGTCGTTGTATATTTAATATATTTTTTAATTGAATGTATTATATTATTTGTGGGTAAAAATCAATTTAATGAAGTTAGAACTTTTATTTGAACTTTTAGGAGGGCAAAAACAGATAATTTAGTGGGGGCATTTAATATTGGTCTAAGTAATTAACAAAGAAAATAATAATCTGACTGCCCCCATGCTGGTGTAAGTGGCTCCGCCCCTGCATACACATACACTAAATAGGAAAAATCGGAGTACCATAATGGAACACGGCAATGGGAAGACAGCGATGATGGCAGAGACGATGAGAGAACACGGAGAATTCAGAATCAACGGGCGAATTTGACGACAGATGGGTGAAAGGAAAAGCAAAGAAGAGATGAGAATTCTTGTCAAGTTAAACGGCACGACTTCTACTTCATGTATACTGGAACAGCACGTAGTTAAAATGTTGAATTACGGAAACACCCCTTCGTATCAATGGTTTTTCAGAACAAAGAAAGCCCAATGGCCCAAGCAGATATGACAAAGAACCAGCTTGAATCACAAAATATCAAAGCCCAAAGGCAATTGGTAGCCCATAAAATATTAAGAAGAGAGTAGGAGCATGCCCAATTTGAGAAGCGAGAATACGCCGATTCGTTATACTAATGCAGAGAGCCAGATTTGCATCATAATTGAGGAGGCGAGACGAGGTTGTCTGACCCGAAAGCTTGAGATCCTATTTCTGATCTGATGGTCCACTTCCCTAAAGATCGATTTGAAAGAGTTGCAGTGTAAGCGACGATTACGCGAAGCTTTTTCTGAGCTGTGCTTTCACTTGCAAGTCGGAAGAGTTGACTGACTCAATTGCAGAAGAACCTGATCCCAATCTCTAGGAGATTGGAAACTTAGAGAGTTCCAAATCCACCAGTTATAAATTGGAAGAGATGATTCTGGCAGTTGATTACACACAAGACATAGAGGATTCGAGGTAAGGTAAGGCCCCATTGTATAATCCCACCCCTTCTCTTTTTATAACGGATAAAAACCGAAATCCAGCTAGCGGATTTGCGTTCCTCGGGGCGAATCAGATTTCTCTGGATTTCAATTTCCTTAACGGATTTGGTTAACAGTAGCATTGTCGGATTTCTTCGATTGGTTTTCTCGTTCTTATTATTTGGTTCATTCTTGAAGAAGAAATTAAGGATGGAGTAAACCAATATCAATTTAAGGTAATCAGCGAGTGTAATGAAATTACTAACAATCAAGACCTAAGCAAAAAATTACACTAGAGCAGGGGCGGACCTAAATGGAGTTCAAGCGTTACAGATTAAATTCAGATATCAGGTATTGCTCTTACGAGTTGATCTGTGGCTGATTTGGTCAAAGTCCCTTTTTTGTTTATCGACCCCTCTATAGTTTCATTTAGTGAATGACTTGTTTTAAATAATTTGTTTTCTTTTTCCTCTTGATAAAAGCGCTATTTATTTAATTTTGTCTTTGTGATACAATTAAGAGAAATTGTTCAAAATGACACTTTTTGGAAATTTTATGACCAAACTATCACTCTAATAAAAAAGCTCAATTTTTAGTATTCATTAAAGAGACAAAAGATAATTTTGCCCATAGGATTTGAGATATTGCGCTGAGTCAATTTCATCACCGACGATTTCATTAATCATCACCGACGATTTCATCGCCGACGATCGATCAGGTTATCGGCGAAGATTGTGTTGCCGGAATCCTCAGCCGTCGTCACGCCTCAATATTGCAGGTTCCTTTTTGACTATTTTGTCTTTCTCTGTTTCGATTTTATGGCTTCGATTTTCGGTTTCGATTCTCGGTTTCTTTTGTATAATGCTTCTGCGAAATCGAATTGGAATGTATTGCCGGAATTGAATAGTAAGGAACAATACTAGCTCATTTTATGAACAAATCAAATGCTCTTGCGAAAACTTTGAGTTTACAGGTTAGCTAAGTTGTATCAGATCAAATTTAGCTTAGGTTATTAAGTTAGTGAAACGAGCTAGTATTGTTCCTTACTATTTGGGAATTTGATTTGTTCTCAAAGTTGAATCTGAAAGATTCAGTGTGCTTTTTGATTTGATGGAGTTCAGGGTGGGNTTTGAGATATCGCGCTAAGTCAATTTTATCACCGACGATTTCATTAATCATCACCGACGATTTCATCGCCGGCGATCGATCAGGTTATCGGCGAAGACTGTGTTGCCGGAATCTTCAGCCGTCGTCACGCCTCAATATTGCAGGTTCCTTTTTGACTATTTTGTCTTTCTCTGTTTCGATTTTATGGCTTCGATTTTCGGTTTCGATTTTATGGTTTCGATTCTCGGTTTCTTTTGTATAATGCTTCTGCGAAATCAAATTGGAATGTATTGCCGGAATTGAATAGTAAGGAACAATACTAGCTCATTTTATGAACAAACAAATGCTTTTACGAAAACTTTGAGTTTACAGGTTAGCTAAGCTGTATCAGATCAAATTTAGTTTAGGTTATTAAGTTAGTGAAACGAGCTAGTATTGTTCCTTACTATTTGGGAATTTGATTTGTTCTCAAAGTTGAATCTGAAAGATTCAATGTGCTTTTTGATTTGATGGAGTTCAGGGTGGGAATTCATTGTTGATTTGCTAACGTCACAATCATTTAGGAATGTCTTCGTAAACCCTTGGATAGACACACAATCAGATCTGTTTGTGGAAGATGATATGTTTGTTCCTTAGGCAGAATGCTCTGTTTGTTTCATTGCTTTGTAGAGACTGAAAGTTTCAGTGTACTTTGTGTTTTGATGGAGTTTAGGTGTGGAATTCATTGTTGATACGCTAAGTAAGGTGATCTGTTGCGCTTGTGAAATATGGTTGAGATTTATTGTGTCTGTGGAGAGTGGAGAATAAACGAAAATCTTCAGTGGGATTTTGTATTGGATACAAAACGAGGATCAACAATGTTTGAGTTTGATGAAAATCTCAATTACAATGATTTGTTTGAGATGGTTGTTGAAGACTTTGAGATTGATTGCTCAATTAAGAATGCTACACTTAGCTATGGACTCCCATTGAAGATGAGGTTTATGGTAGAGAAATCTCCTCCTGTGTTTTTTAAAAACGATCGCCAACTGAGAAGTTTCATCAACAACATAAAAGGAAATCCTGAACTGATTCTTTTGTATGTAACGGTTAATAAAAAAGAATGTGTACATTACTTCTTAGCTTCGTTATAAATATTCGCTTCATACTTTATAGTTCAGTTACAACACTTTTAATCTACGGTTTTCTTTTGTTTTCTTCTTCAGGTGACTGACATATGTAACATTCAATCAAAGACTTTATGTAACGAAGAGATTTGTGAAGTAGAGAACACCCAACAGACAAACGCGTTGCGAACTGTAAATGGTTATTCTCATGTCAGTGCTTTATTTACGCATGGAAATCAACATGTAATATAGTACTTTTATAATTCGTTTCTTCATTATACATTTTTCTATTTTTGTTCATTTAAGAAGACTTTCCTAAATACGTTATATATGGTCCTAAATGGTTCCTATATATGTTTCATTTTCAAGAAAGGATCATTTTTCATCATTTGTATTTTCTTTCTTTCTTTGTGTAGCCAAACAACAACACATGTTCGGATGCTTCATTTACGCATGGAAATCAACATGTATTATAGTACTTTCATAATTCCTCTCTGCATGATACTTTTTTCTGTTTCTTGTTCATTTAAGAACACTTTCCTAAATACGTTATATCAAATTTCTTTCTTTCTTTGTGCAGGCACTTCATAGATCAAATGGAAGTGGCAATTCAACATCTGATGCAATCAAAAGCACATGTTCAACTGCTGATCTTTTGCGTCCTGCTCCAGATCTTTCTCCTCCTAGTATAAGTATTTCACATTCCACTTGAGGTTTTGATGATTTATACGTGAACAGACACTTTAAGAACAAAGATTAGTTAATGCTTCACATGAGAGAATGGGCATTAGAGTGGAAGTTTGAGTTCAGGTCTCTCTGGTCAAACAAGACAATGGTGATATTAGGTTGTGTTGATGGTAATTGCACCTGGAGGATGCGTGCATCAAAACTCCCTTCTTCTGATTACTTTGTGGTGAAGAAGTATAATCATAAACATCTCTGTGATACGACACACAGACACGCCAACCATAGGCAAGCCTCTGCCAAAGTTCTTGGTACTTTACTCTGTAGCAACTATGGAGAAAAGAAATATGGATTCAAACCAAAACAAATTATGGAGCAAGTCAGAGTTGGCCATGGCGTACACATTGACTACAAACAAGCTTGGAAAGTGAAAGAGTACGCCCATAATTTTTGATAAGAGGGACTCCCGAGGATAGCTATTACAACCTCTCAAAATGGTTGTTTCAGGTTAATGAGAAAAACCCTGGATCAAAGGTTTATGTTGAGTTGGATGATGATGGAAAATTTAAATACACTTTTGTTGCCTTTGGTCAATCGATAAGAGGTTTTGAGCTGATGAGAAGAGTGATTGCTGTAGATGGTACTTTCCTCAAGGGAAAGTTTAAGGGAACGGTGCTTGGAGCTAGTGCACAAGACGGTAACTTTTCGTTATACCCTCTAGCATTTGGGATAGCAGAAAACGAACACGCGTGGATCTGGTTTTTTAGAGGGCTCAAGAATGTGATCCCATATGCGTCTGATTTTGTGTTTGTTTCAGATAGAGCTCCAGTCATTGCAAAAGCACTTTCAATGATTTATCCACTTGCACATCACGGTATTTGTTGAATTCATCTCTTGAGGAATATTAAACCAAAGTTTGGGAAAACTGGATTGTTGCCACTCGTAGAAGCTGCATCTGATGCTTATACCCGTCATGAGTTTTGTGGAATCTTCAGTGACATAAGAAGAAGAAGCCCAAAATTAGCTGATTATTTAGAAGGTTCTGATTTTGCAAAGTGGGCTCGCTCTTATGCACCTGTGAACCGGTACAATATTATGACAACCAACATTGCAGAGTCGCTGAATTCGATGTTGAACTTGCCTCGTGAGTTGCCTATAATTTCTCTCCTTGAGACCATTAGGTTAACTCTGACAACGTGGTTTCATGAACGTCGGGAAAAGCTTCTAAACACAAAAATCTTGTCACACCACGTGTAGTAAAGGAGATGTTAGGAAGGTATGATGCTGCAATGAAACTTGATGTTTTCCAAGTGGACCGGTATGAGTTTGAGGTCAAAGATGAAACCCGGAAATACATTGTTCACCTGGAAAACAAGTAGTGCACTTGCTACGTTTTTGACATCGAGAGGATCCCTTGTATTCATGCTATTGCTGCTGCTAAGCGCACAAAAAAGGATGAGAACAAGTACGTTGATGAGATGTACTTAACGGAAACATGGGCTAAAGCATATGCTGAGAGCATACATCCATGTGGAGATTTAACGACCTGTGTTTTTCCAGATTCTTTATCTGAATATTCATGTGCACCACCTACTACTAAGCCAAGCAGTGGGAGACCTCCGAAAATGAGAAATAGATCAGCGGGAGAGTTTGGTGTACCCGGTTCAAAGTCTCAAGGACACAAGTGCATTAGATGTTGCAGAGGAGGGCACAACAAGAGTACGTGCAAAGTACCTATATGATAGTTTTATTACATTCAAACGAACACACAATAGAGATTACATTCAAAGTGATTTTACGAAACTTTCCAAACGTTTTATGAAGCTTATCAAACGATTTAGTATAATTTACATCCTAAACAAGATTATGATTTTTTTTCCATTTGTTGTTATGAAATTTCTGTTTTTTGGTTCACTTAAGAACACTTTCCTAAATAAGTTATATATGTTCCTAAATGGTTCCTATATGCGTTTCATTTCCAAGAAATGATCATTTTTCATTATTTGTATCTTTTTTTATTTCTTTGTGTATCCAAAAAACAACACATATGTTCTGATGCTTCATTTATGCATGGGAAATCAACATGAAATATCGTTTTCTGTTTTTGTTCATTTCGGAACACTTTCTGAAATACGTTATATTTGTTCCTAAATACGATTCATTTTCAAGAAAGGATCAGTTTTCATCATTTATATCTTTCTTTATTTCTTTGTGTAGACAAAACAACAACACATTTGTTCTGATGCTTCATTTACGCATGGGAAATCAACACGATTCATTTGTTCCTAAATACGATTCATTTTCAAGAAAGGATCAGTTTTCATCATTTATATCTTTCTTTATTTCTTTGTGTAGACAAAACAACAACACATTTGTTATATTTGTTCCTAAATACGATTCATTTTCAAGAAAGGATCAGTTTTCATCATTTATATATTTCTTTATTTGTTTGTGTAGACAAAACAACAACACATTTGTTCTGATGCTTCATTTACGCATGGGAAATCAACAGGAAATATCGTTTTCTGTTTTTGTTCAGTTCGGAAAACTTTCCGAAATACGTTATATATGTTCCTAAATACGATTCATTTTCAAGAAAATATCAGTTTTCATTATTTATATCTTTCTTTATTTCTTTGTGTAGACAAAACAACAACACATTTGTTCTGATGCTTCATTTACTCAACAGGAAATATCGTTTTTTTAATAGTTTTCTGTTTTTCTTCATTTAAGAAACATTTCCGAAATACCTTATATATGTTCCTAAATACGATTCATTTCCAAGAAATGATCATTTTTCATCATTTGTATCTTTATTTATTTCTGTGTATCCAAAAAAACAACACATATGTTCTGATGCTTCATTTACGCATGGGAAATCAACAGGAAATATCGTTTTATGTTTTTGTTCATTTCGGAAAACTTTCCGAAATACGTTATATTTGTTCCTAAATACGATTCATTTTCAAGAAAATATCAGTTTTCATTATTTATAGTTTTATGTTTTTCTTCATTTAAGAAACATTTCCGAAATACCTTATATATGTTCCTAAATGGAAATCAAGACAATAAAGATGCAGATTGCATAAAACTACAATATTTCGAGTACTAACTTAACAATAGAAATTAAAACATAACATACAAAAGTTACAAAGGGTAGGTCCGGACATAAAATAAAAGAAAACCAAAGGGTTGCTCTCTGGAAGTAAAAAGTTTTTGTTCATTTCGGAAAACTTTCCGAAATATGTTATATATTTTCCTAAATACGTTATATTCATCATTTGTATCTTTCTCTATCCATTGTATTTTTCATCATTTGTTCATTTCGGAAGATTTTCCGAAATACGCTATATATGTTCCTAAAATACGTTTCATTTTCAAGATGATCATTTTCATTTCCAAGGTTTGCACTTTCATTTTCAAGAAAGGATCATTTCATTTCTTTCCTAAATACGTTATATATATATATGCAGCCATTAAACACTACACCAGTTTGGAGTAATCACAAAATGTATCGTAATAACAAAATGATATCGTAAGAAGCTTTCATAACACTGACATTTCAGGAAGCTTTGCAGTAATCAAAGAGATCGCACGGCAGCTTGCTTCTTATGTCGTGCGCATTTGCATCAGCAATATTGGACATGTCCTTAATCCCCATTGAATGGCATTCAATCATCTTCAACACGAAAAGAGCACAGTTCCCAACAACATTGGTCCTAGGGATATCTTTTCCTTTGAGTTCCTCAACCTCATAAGGAACTCGATCCTCATCCATAACAGCTTTGTTTGAAGCAACACACATAAGAACTGGAATCATCTCTGCACAAATAACAAAGTTATATACAGAATTACATGACCAACAAAGAAAAATTAAAACCAAGATAAACCTAATTGATATAAAGTAGAGTTATACCTGCAAATTGTGTCACATGATCAAGAACAATATCCGTTTCCTCTGTCGGATGCCCACACATTGCTATCGTGACTTTGTGCTTCTTCAGATTTATCGCCATCCCTATCCAATGATTGCTCTTGAAATTCAAGCCATATATAACATCAACATCGGTTCCCCATATTTTACTTGGATGCATCTTCCCACTCGGGACTCTAACAATATCATCTGTAAAGCCATGATTTTTTTGATCCTTTTTAGCTTTTTTGAAGCTTTCATAGCTTGATGACAGTATCTTAAAGAATTCTTGGTTGATGAATGTAGCTCGTGGGAGATGGTTGTTGTGGAAGTATGCAGCATAGTTATTATTTCTCATTGCCAACATTGATAGTGTTGCCGAAATGTGCTGCATAAAGGTACAGGGAAAAAAAAAGTTATACAAAAGAAATACTTAAAAACACAGAATCTATGGCATTTTGATACTTTAGGAAAGATTCCTACGCATTTAGGAATGCCTTCGTAAAACCAGTTTTTAAAGTAATTACCTCATCTGTCATAGGATTTTCCGGATTCTCTAGTTTAGTAAACCATGATGCTGATACAGACTTTCCATCAAT
>PKMM01040874.1:411068-439070 GCA_002933915.1 Eutrema heterophyllum
GTTGCATTTCAAGAAAACTTATCTCGAGTTACGAAAACTTTCCTAAATTAATTATATATGTTCCTAAATTATTCCTAAATACGTTGCATTTCTAGGAAATCATAATTTTATAGTTTGTTTTGTTCAGGTGACTGACAGATGCAATGTTCTTGCTCATGCGAATCTTGATTGCAGCATTCAATCAAAGAATTTTATGCAATGAAGAGATTTGTGAAGTAGAGAAAACCCAACACACAAACGCGTCGCGAACTGTAAATGGTACTTTTATAATTCGTCTCTGCATTATACTTTTTCTTGTTTCTTGTACATTTAAGAAAACTTTCCTAAATACGGATGATAATCAACAGTTGATATAGTCTTTTAGAGTTTTTCTTGTATCTTGTTCATTTACGGAGGCTTTCCTAAATTAGTTATATATGTTCCGAAATGGTTCCTAAATACGTTTCATTTCAAGGAGATGATCATTTTTCAACATTTGCGTAGCCAAACAAAAACACATGAATTAAGTGAAATCATACTTTTCTGTTTCTTGTTCATTTAAGAAAACTTTTCTAAATACGATATATATGTTCTGAAATGGTTCCTAAATACGTTTCATTTACGAAGGCTTTCCTAAATTAGTTATATATTTTCCGAAATGGTTCCTAAATAGGTTTCATTTCAAAGAAATGATCATTTTTCATCATTTGTATCTTTCTTTCTTTGCGTAGCCAAACAAAAACACATGTTCTGATAATTTGATGCTTCATTTACGGATGATAATCAACAGTTAATATAGTCTTTTAGAGTTTTTTCTTGTTTCTTGTTCATTTACGAAGGTTTTCCTAAATTAGTTATATATGTTCCGAAATGGTTCCTAAATATGTTTCATTTCAAGGAAGTGATCATTTCAACATTTTGCCTTGTCATAAGTCAAGTCTTCATATTGTCTTTAAATGAAATTAATATAGGCTTATCGATAGAATGAATTGTATATTTCTAAAGTCACAATTTTCATATAGGAAGACCTGTAGATTCTGAGATTTTATCACCACCCAACTCTTCAAAGAGATCACACGCCAGATTGCTTCTTATGTCATCCGAAGTATCATCAGTAAGCTTTGACATGTCTGTAATCCCCATTGAATGGCATTCAATCATCTTCAACACGAAAAGAGCACAATTCTCCACATAATTGGTCTTAGGGATACTCTTCCCTTCTAGTTTGTCAACTTTATAAGCAACTCGTTCATTGTCAGTAACTGCTTTGTTTGCAGCAACACACATCAGAACGGGTATCATCTCTGCACCATTTTAAAAACCTTTTTTAGGAACTTTTAAAATATAAAAAATTCTCAACTAACAATTGATTAACAAGCCTAAATACTTACCTGCAAAATGTTGCACATGAGTAAGGACTGAATCAGCTTGCTCTGTTGGATGCCCACAACTGATTCTAGTGATTGTGTGCTTCTTCACATTGATTACCATTCCAATCCAATGCCTGCTTTTCTTCTAAAAGGTAAGTCCGTAGATGACTTCAACATCTGTCCCCCAGGCTTTGTTTGGATGATCTTTCCCATTTACGACTTCAACACAACCTCCAATAAATATGGGACTCGGCTCACGTTTGAATCTATCGTAGCTGCACGACAGCGCGTTGAAGAACGATGTTTTGATGAATGCATCTTGAGGGAGATGGTGTTTATGGAAGTATGCTTCATAATTATGCCTTCTCAAAGCAAACAATGATAACGTCGCATCTATTTGCTGCATAAACGTTGAGCATAACAGGAAATAAGGCTTTTTGAAATTTTAGGAAAACATCACAATCATTTTAGGAATGCTTTCTTAAACCCAAAACAAGTAAACAATTTTTCACTAACTAATGATCACATGTTCGCTCAGAGACACTTCTGGAGTTTCTAAAAAAGTAAACCATGATGGAAGTACATCACGACCATCGATTCTGACTCTGCATAAATTAAATGAAACAAGTTAGGGAGTAACAAGTTTTTAAGATTTGAACAAATGGAAAGGTGAAATAAATACTAACCTTTCTCCGCTTTTTTTCATCCAATCATCCATCCTTTCAAATTTATCGATTTCAGGAGTTAGAAATGGATCTATTACCGGATGTACTGGAGGCGTTACACATAACTACGGGTTGCTTGGTGCGTGATACAGAGTCCTCTTAGGATGAGATCTTTTCATTTTGCGATCATTCCGCATTGTAAACGCAAGCCTATCTATTGGCAAATCATCAAACTTTTGTAAAGGATTAGGACTCGCTGCTGCCTTTCTTTTCTTAGCCCGAACCAAGAGGTCATCATCTTTTTTAGTTTCATCTCCTTTCCTTTTCTGATGAGTAACAAGAACATTCTTGTTTGTTGTCCGAGTATTCTCCTATTTTTTGGTTTCAGTTTTTTTCCTTTGTTTAGGAGCAACACTAGCCTTCCTCTTTGATGCATCCACCTTTTTTTCCGTCTCATTTGACCAACATAAAAATAAAAAAGTTAATTAATAGCATACCACAATTCATGGTTAATGATGATTCAAGAATGCCTTCATAACTATGTAATAAGCTTACTAAACCGTTACATAAATGTTTTAGGAAACGCTTTGAAGAAACAATACCTCTACTTGAGAAACCCAGGCACCATTCACCCACTCCATGTAAATCTGGATTTCTTCAAGCCGAAATTCTCGGACTTGCTGAGACAAGAACATTCTAACACCATATCTTTTGTCGCTCATTATTTTCATCACTTTGGCTTTCCACAAGTCGCCGTTAAAAAAGATGTAGACGCAGTCCAATAGTTGTGGACCCTTCCAACTTCCTTCAATATCCGGCAATGGAGGACGAATATGTTCCTTTCTGACACTCTCCATGATTTTTTTCAGCTTCGTCTTTTGATCCACAAAATGTTTTGAGTACTCTACAGTATATATATCAACACCCTTGTTTGTTAATTTCTTTGTTACTGTTGCTGGAAACCATCCGCCATCTTTAGATTTTACCTCCACAGGAGCACCCACTTGTATGTGAGTCTCAGAATGTGTATAAAAAAAGGATCTGTTCTGAGCCAATGGATCTACATCAGACTACAAATACAAAACATTTTTATGAACATTAAAATCATATGTGTTAAGAAAGATTCGACCAATTGCGTTAAATATACAAGTGAAACAACCTAGAAATCTTATATCAACAGTTGAATCTCCTTGTCGGGTCGAATCATGTGTCTGGGTCACCTTCTGTGTTTGTGTTTCCTAAAGTTTGTAAAATCATAGATTGAGATTCAGTGAGATCTATCTTTTGGCTAACAGAATTTTTGAACACTATTGTGAATAATGGATCACATAATTTGTTTGTTTTACCCATTCCCTATGAACCAATATATCCTCAATGTTGAATTGGAAGATTTCTAGTGTATGCTTAATGAGGACAGAGACTTTTCCATTCTTAATAATCGTATTTACAGTTCCTCTACGCCAGCAGCCTTTGTGACACACAACAACTTCTTGATTTATAGATAAATCTTCCAAACTTACATGATGACTCCGATAATCATTTGGATATGGTGGTGTATCCAAAGATGATTGGATCTGAGTCAGATCTTCTGCAATAGGCTGCATATACATTTCATACAGGGTTAATGGCGTATCAGTTTTGTTTTGTGTAAAACAACTTTAGTATGGTTTTCTATATATTTCAGAAGCTTTCTCAAATTTTTAAGAAGTCTTTCCTAAATTCTAAGATGGAGAGTTTAGTATGGTTTTCTACATATTTAGGAAGCTTTCTCGAAGTTTTAAGAATTATTTCCTAATTTCTAATATAGAGAGTTTGAATTGAAACAAAAACCTCAAAACATTACATGCTCATTCATGTTGGGCTGAGGCGGGCTAAAGGAATTGATCTGATCCAAACCATCTGTCTTAGACTGCAAGAACGAAATATGAAAACCGTTATTTCAAAACAGTCTTATAATGGTTTTCTACATATTTAGGAAGCTTTTTCGAAGTTTTAAGAAGTCTTTCCTAAATTCTAAGATAGAGAGAGTTTAGTATGGTTTTCTACATATTTAGGAAGCTTTTTCGAAGTTTTAAGAAGTATTTCCTAAATTCTAAGATAGAGAGAGTTTAGTATGATTTTCTACATATTTAGGAAGCTTTCTCGAAGTTTTAAGAAATCTTTCCTAAATTCTAAGATAGAGTTTGAAATGAAACGAAAACCTCAAAACATTACCTGCTCATTCGTATTGGCCTGAGACTGGCTACATAAATTTATCTGATCCAAACCATCTGTTTGTGAGAAATTGCCTTCATCATTTGTTTTTTCTTGACGTGTAGGAGGATTCTCGTTTATTCCCAGAACTTCCTCTATTGTTGTCAAGCGACTATTGATCGTACGGAACCCATCTTCGAATGTCTGGAAGAGTTTGGCCAGCTTCGATATGAAAGACTCTTTTGAATCAGATAGTCCATCTCTATTCGCGTTTATTTGCTCCATGGAAAACTTCACAATTGGGTCTAATCAATAAAAACCAGTTTCGAAACCAATATTAGATCAAATCAAAACAAGTGATTTAAGAACACAAATCCATCCATGAGTTTCTTCTTACTCTTTTAAGATTCACGACATCCCCAAACATTACGAAACCCCAAATTTGAGATTTATTCGATTGAAGAACAATTGTTGACATCCCAAAACAAATGAAGTTTCTTTCCATCAACAATCGAATCTAGACACTTAAAATCAGACACTTAAAATGCGATTAGAGACAAAATCGAAGCTAGACAAAGATGAACGAAATCTATAAATCGAGTTTTGAATCAAATTTTCATGCAATATCTAGTTCGGACTATGAGAAGCTTCGAGTTTGGGCTAGTTATCGTAATGCGAGTTACAATAACTGGTCGAGTTTCCCCAATATGAGGAAGGTCTAGAGAAAGAGGATTTGAGATTTTTGATCGAAGAAGATAAAATACCTCGATTTTGGGCTATGAGAAGCTTCGAGATCAGAGAATGGCGTCGGGAAAGCTTCGAGATCAGAGAATGACGTCGGGAAAGCTTCGAGATTAGAGAATGATAGCTCCGGGAACAATTTGTCGGCGAGATGAAGATAAGAAAGTTTTTCCGACGAGATGAAGAATGGCGTCGGGAATAATCAAATTTTTATTTGTGTTTGTTCAAGGTTAAATGAGTCTTTTTCCCTTTTAATGAATGCTAGTTTTGGGATTTTCACCCTTGTGTGCTAAATTATTGAATTTTAAGTTTTTTTGTGCTATTTTGTAGAATTGCCCTATAATAAAAGGTTGATTAACGTATTAAAAAAGGACAGAAATGTGTCTTAAAAAAAAGTAATATACAACTTACGTAGAATTTTTTTGTTTAAGTTATACAAAAGATTAAAAGAAAAAAAACTATATATTAAAGTTATTTGTGAAAGTGTTGTGCTGACTGACTTGAGAAGCTGTGAGAACAGAACATGATACAGCTGTAGGAACATGACGTGTTACAGAAGCAGCTGATGTATCAGTTGGAAGTAGCACACAAAGTGATACAAGGAAGCAGTACAAAGCAAATAATGACGTGGAGCTAAAGCGTGAGCTGTGGGATCATGACGTGTTACATATGCTGACAGAGTCGACATATATGGTGTGCAGTTCAGACAGAGATATTTGACAGAACTAGCACAGGCACTGAGACATAAAGTGACTCAGAACAGGAAAAAAGAAATAAGTGATTATTTCCTTATTGGTGGCGTGTCTTTTGTTTTAGGAAACATGGCCATGTGATTTAGAAGCCCATGAGGATGAAGAAATCATGTGGGCTTCAGTAGACTTAGGGTTTTGACCCTTAACTATATAAACCAAGAGACGGCCAGAGAAACAGTGCGCGTCTAGGGTTTATCAAAAGATGCACACGGGTGTGTGTGGCGCCGCCCCATCATACATGATTTGTAGATCCGTTGGTGATGGTTGATGGAGTACAAGCACATCTGTAAGATGGTGTTTGTATCGGTTGTAGCCGAGCGGTAGTCTTTGTAGAGATACCGTGTCCACAGTCCGTCCATCTAGAAAAGAATGATAGGCATCGTAGTGCTGGATACCATATACAATTGTACGTTGTAATCTTGTTCTAGTGGATTCGTTCTGAACTAGGTCCCGTGGATGTAGGGAGACTGAACCTTGTTAAAAAATTATGTGTTATTTAGTTTATATTCATACATACTCGTACGTATATTATAACACATAGATCTAGCCGCAAATATGAACTTTCAATTGGTATCAAAGCGGGTTTTCGACAGAATTCGGTTCTTAATTCGGGTATGATCTTGGATTTGTGGCTAGCGGAGAAATTTTGAAGCGGATGAGAAAGACGAGCTCCACACTGTGAAAGATGATAATCATATTGAAAGCATCACATGAGAAGGAGTTTTTGAGATGTATGATTTGTCGACGAATTGCTTATCTCATAGATGGTCTGGTCTGTAATACGGATCTCGCTGAGAATAATGGTCTAAAACTGCTTCTGGTTCAAATTGTTTTTGCCGTCGTAAGCCAACATAGAAGCAGAATCATGGGCTTTAGTCATTTGTTTGAATTAGGCCCAACCAGAAATTATTCTGGATTTGTCAAAGGCCCGTGTGATTGGGATTAATCTAACTCAAGTTTCTAGTGACGTCAGGATCAAAACTTCATATAACCCATTGTCTTAATTTAAAATTTCAAATGACCCGAGCAAAAAAGAATTTCTTTTTTCTTTATTTTTTCTGTCGAAATGCAATGAAAAGACAAAATAACCAAGCTCAAATCAACTTATTTACGACCCAACCACAAAAATCCGACCCGACACTTGACCCATACCGCATAAAGCGGATAAAACCGACCCAGATCGTCCACTCGTCTTCATAACGGTTCCCACGATAAAATTGAAATCAAAAATCAGTACAACTAGGGGATAACTAGGCCACTATATATCTTGTGATCCATCAAATTTCCATCCTCCACGTTAAGTTAAATCTCTTTAATGTCGTAGAATTGGGGGATTTTGAAACTTGATTTTGATTTTGGCGATCCTAGAAACTATGGCGCCGCGTACAAAGTTTCCATCAGTAGGAGTAGATGGGAATCCTTTACCGCTTCCTTCTGCGAATCCAGCGATTGAAGCAGAAAAAGGGTTTACGAAGATGAGGAAACCGAGAGTGAAGAAGAAAGGAGTTCGGACACTGAAGGATCCGAAGGTGAAGAAGAAGCTAGAGTTCCAGAGGAGGAAGGAGGTTTGGGAGAGGACAGAGACGAACAGGATGACGAACACTTGGTATGTGACTTCAAACTTGGAGAGTAACACTTGGTATTAGTGGTATTATTAGTGGTATAAGTGGGAGTAATACTTGGTATAACTGGCAGCAGAAAAAGTAACACTAGTAGATAGTGGTATAACTGGGAGTAATACTTGGTATAACTGGCAGCAGAAAAAGTAATACTTGGTATAACTGGAATGATAAAAACAGTAATACGTATTATCTTTATGATTTGCAGGATTATGCTGAGCCAACAAGATTATTACCAGAGATGTACTTCGACCAAACCCAGTATGAGAAGAAAATTAAGCTTCCTTCAAGGTGTCACCTTAAGAAGGCAGTAGATACCTTAACTGAAAAGCTTAATGCGAGGGAGTTAAAATGGTTTCGTAAGCATCCACAGTTTAAGCATTTCTTTCACATGCGTTTGGAGACAAAGCATAAGGTTCAAGGGATGTGGATGCTATTTGTTCATGGTGCTGTTACTTTAAAGAAGCGGGAAGCTTGGTTTGTTGTGAACGGTGTTCCTATACGGTATTCACTCAGAGAACACGGTATCCTCTCTGGTTTATACTGTCATAATTATCCATCATTGGATTGGAGAAGTTTGGGCGGTTTAGAGTTTGCGAGGAGGAATTTCCCCTTAGGGTCAACCATAACCTATGAAGTTGTGGAGCATAAGTTCTTGAACATGAAACCTTGCAGTGATAGGTTGAACATGGCTGTCCTATATTTCTTAAGTTCGGTGATTATTGGGAACGAAAAGCAAGGGGAGAAAATAACCGGTAAAGGAGCACCAAGTGTAGAGCCCTTCTTTATTAGAGCGGTTAACGACCTAGGATTGTGTCGTACGTTTCCGTGGGGACGTCTTTCTTTTGAGGACAATCTGGAGAAAATGAATAAATTGTACACAAAATTTGAAGGAGAAGTCACGAGAGAGCAATGGGTTTATCCTTGTTTCACTATTCCTTTGGAGGTAAATCAGCAATTAAGAAATTGCTAATGTGTTTTGATCTTAGTTTGAAATGGCTAATGTGTTTTGTTTAAATAATTTGTAGATTCTGGCGTTTGAGACGATTCCAGATTTGAAGTTGAAGTACCGAGAGTGTAAGGAAGGTGCAAGTGCTATTTGTCCGAGGATGTGCACGACTAGATTCCAGAAGCATTCGGTGTCGGGTTTTTCACTTTCTGAGTTATATGACACACTGGGAACAACTAAGGTTAGTAATACTAATAATACTACTAGTAATACTAGAAAAACTACTAGTAATACTGGTCTTGTTAGTTAGTAATACTAGAAAAACTACTAGTAATACTGGTCTTGTTAGTTAGTAATACTAGAAATAGTACTAGTAATACTGGTCATGTTAGTTAGTAATACTAGAAAAACTACTAGTAATACTGGTCTTGTTAGTTAGTAATACTAGAAAAACTACTAGTAATACTGGTCTTGTTAGTTAGTAATACTAGAAATCTTGTCTTGTAAAATCTTACAGTATTTTTTGTATAATCACAGGACATACATAGTGTTTTGCGCCCAACTTCTGGTGAGCGAGCCCTTTGTGCTGAAATCTTTGATGAGGAGCTGAACAACGATCGAGATAGTGATGACTACATCGTTCAAAGTTGGACGAATAGGATTTTTGGTGAGAAGAAGCGTGTGTTTCTTCAAGATTTGTACGACACTGATGTCCATGCCCTAAAGAAAGCTGCGGCTGAGAAAGAGGTTGATGAGCAAGACGGTGGTGAGGAAGAGGCGCCTAATGTGGAGGAAGAGCCGCAGGTGGTGTCTAATGATGAATTGGAAAAGATGAAGAAAGATATGTTCGATCTAAAGGAAGGAATGTTGAAGATGACTAAAAGTATGGAAGATGGTTTTCTACGTTTGACAAACTTGATGAGTGGGCAGGACAAAAGGCTAAAGGTAGTGGAATCATTTGTGAAGTCGCAAAGTACGTATGATAGCCATTTTGATCCTGTTAGTTACTCCGGTGGTGGTGGTACACCTGGTGGTTATGGTGGTACAACTGCTGGTGACGGTGGTACAACTCCTTGTGACGGTGGTACAACTCCTGGTGGTGGTGATGCTGGTATTACTGATGCTGTGGAGACACCAGCTGGTGGTGGTGATGCTGCTATGACACCAATTGCTGATGTGGAGACACCAACTGGTGGTGTTGATGCTGCTATGGAGACACCAACGGCTGCTGGTGGTGATGCTGCTATGGAGACACCAACTGCTCCTCTGGAGACACCAACGGCTGCTGGTGTTGATGCTGCTGGCCAGTCAGAGCCTGTAAAAGAAGGTGAAGAAGGGGAAGAAGAGGAAGAAGGTGAAGAAGACAGTGAGAAAGAGGCGGCTGAAGAAGACAGTGAGGAAGGAGGTGAAGAAGGGAAAGAAGGTGAAGAAGGTAAGAAGGATGAAGTAGTTGGTGAAAAGAGGAAGATTAAGCCATCAGATGCAAGGAAGCATCCCTACACCACTTTGACGGAGGAAAAGAAGAAGAAGAAGAGGAAGATAGCAAAATCCACGAAAGAATGATCCAACTCTATGTGTTACAGTATTTACCAAACTCTATCTATTTATATTTGAAGTATGTGTTTCGGTTTTTAACTAGTTATGCACAAAAACTGGTAATACTATGAAAAACTGGTATAATACTACTTCTAATACTAGGTAAAACTGGTAATACTATGTATGCTGGTAAAACTGGTAATACTTCAACCCCAACTCGATCTTCACTTCTTTTGCTTCAATCATTTTTGAAATTTCTAACCCATTTCATATGATTTTGCACCATCATATTTGCAGAAACATATTTTACTAGAGTTTCACTTAGTAAAGTATATCACACTAACAATGAAAATTCAACCATTAGTATTACAAATAAAATAACCAGTATTACTTAGTTTTACAAACAGATTGTAAAAAATAAAATTTCCAAATCATGCATCACTTGGGAATCCTACTTCATCACAACCACCACCACTTGGGCCAGCTACTTCAGCACCTACTTGAACCACCGCTTCGGACACCACTTGAACCGCCTTCGCCTTCTTCTTTCGTTGTTTCTCTCCTACCGATGGTAAAACTGGTAATACTATGTATGCTGGTAAAACTGGTAATACTTCAACCCCAACTCGATCTTCACTTCTTTTGCTTCAATCACATGTCATTAAAAAACTTGTTTAATCGATTCATAAAAATAGCCATATCTTCTTTAAGGATAGCGATCTCTTCATCCTTCTGTTTCAGCTCCAAACGGATTTGCCCAATGAGAAACTCATGGTTTGCCATTTCTCTCCACCTCTTCGTGTTCTCGTCAACCTCTGTCGTTAATTTTTCCACCTCTTCTTCCATAGAACGATCCCAAGGTTTCCTAAGGTGGAAGCCATCATTCTACACAGAAATACAAATGCTGATTATACTGGTAATACTAGCTAAAACCAGTAATACTAGGTTAAAAACTTGTAAAACTACTTGACAAATAACAAACAAATGCCGTGAATAAAAAATCACCTGAAATACTTGACAAGTAAAGTATCTCTTTTCGGCCAGCATCTCGTGGATTATGGGGGCACCACATGGACACTTCTTGGGGATCCCATATCCCCCATCTGCCACAGCTTCTAATTGTCGAAAAGCCTTCTTCGACCTCTTCATGTCTGCATAGTAAGGATCCATGACAACAATTGTGTTTGAAAGAAAGAAGAGAAGAGAAAGAATCGAAAGAAGAGAACGATTTCAAGGAATTGCGAGCTCGTGTGCAATGGGGAGGGAAATCGGAAAATCGGAAACCCAATCGGAGAGAAACCCAATCGGAGAATCGGAAACCCAATCGGAGAGAAACCCTAGAAATCGCGATTTGGGGAGCTCTGTTTTTTTTTTTTTGTGTCGTGTTAATTTGGGAAAAAAGGTGTTGAAGACAAAATGTTGTGTCGTGTGTGTGTGTTAATTCATAAAACACATGTGTTCAAATTATAGAACACGTGCGATTGATATAAAAACGTGTGCTTTAAATATCACATAGTAATACTGCTTTAAATATCACATAGTGTTGCAGTGTAACAAATAGAACTCATAGTGTTCCTTTTGACGATTTACCAACTTATCCAGTTCTACCTACTTAAAAAAAAAATATTTCAGTAGTCCAGTTCATTTTTGAAATTTCTAACACATTTCATATGATTGTGCACCATCATATTTGCAAAAACACATTTTACTAGAGTTTCACTTAGTAAAGTCTATCACACTAACAAAACATTCTTTAAAAGTACTATGTTGTTCTAAGGTGATTGTGGGAGAATAATCATATATATAATTTTTTTTTTAAATACTTTTGTTAAGTAAATTAACAATGAGATGTTCTTATGCCACATATAATTGAAACACATAAATAATTGAAACACATATATAAATGATCGTAACAATGAAAATTCAACCCTTAGTATTCCTTTTGACGATTTACCTACTTATCCAGTTCTACCTACTTAAAAAAAAAATATTTCAGTAGTCCAGTTCATTTTTGAAATTTCTAACACATTTCATATGATTGTGCACCATCATATTTGCAAAAACACATTTTACTAGAGTTTCACTTAGTAAAGTCTATCACACTAACAAAACATTCTTTAAAAGTACTATGTTGTTCTAAGGTGATTGTGGGAGAATAATCATATATATAATTTTTTTTTTAAATACTTTTGTTAAGTAAATTAACAATGAGATGTTCTTATGCCACATATAATTGAAACACATAAATAATTGAAACACATATATAAATGATCGTAACAATGAAAATTCAACCCTTAGTATTCCTTTTGACGATTTACCTACTTATCCAGTTCTACCTACTTAAAAAAAAAATATTTCAGTAGTCCAGTTCATTTTTGAAATTTCTAACACATTTCATATGATTGTGCACCATCATATTTGCAAAAACACATTTTACTAGAGTTTCACTTAGTAAAGTCTATCACACTAACAAAACATTCTTTAAAAGTACTATGTTGTTCTAAGGTGATTGTGGGAGAATAATCATATATATAATTTTTTTTTTAAATACTTTTGTTAAGTAAATTAACAATGAGATGTTCTTATGCCACATATAATTGAAACACATAAATAATTGAAACACACATATAAATGATCGTAACAATGAAAATTCAACCCTTAGTATTCCTTTTGACGATTTACCTACTTATCCAGTTCTACCTACTTAAAAAAAAAAAATTTCAGTAGTCCAGTTCATTTTTGAAATTTCTAACCCATTTCATATGATTTTGCACCATCATATTTGCAGAAACACATTTTACTAGAGTTTCACTTAGTAAAGTATATCACACTAACAATGAAAATTCAACCCTTAGTGTTCCTTTTGACGATTTACCTACTTATCCAGTTCTACCTACTTAAAAAAAATAAATTTCAGTAGTCCAGTTCATTTTTGAAATTTCTAACCCATTTCATATGATTTTGCACCATCATATTTGCAGAAACACATTTTACTAGAGTTTCACTTAGTAAAGTATATCACACTAACAATGAAAATTCAACCCTTAGTATTACAAATAAAATAACCAGTATTACTTAGTTTTACAAACAGATTGTAACAAATAAAATTTCCAAATCATGCATCACTTGGGAATCCTACTTCATCACAACCACCACCACTTGGGCCAGCTACTTCAGCACCTACTTGAACCACCGCTTCGGACACCACTTGAACCGCCTTCGCCTTCTTCTTTCGTTGTTTCTCTCCTACCGATGGCTTCCTTCTTACTTCACGTCTTCCCTTTCTGTTTTTTTTCTTCTTCGGAGGTAAAATGTTTTTTTCTTTTATATTTGCAGGAATATTCCAGTCAGAGCTATGGGGCACTAGATAAATGGTCTTGCAATACATGGAAACCCACTCGTCAACGTAATATTTTGGCGAACACAACTCATGTATCTCGATGTTATGCCCTCTCTCTTCTTCCCTCATGAGTCTGTACAATGCGGATATCGCATGGGCACAAGGATACTTGTCAATATCAAAAGTCTTGCAACTGCATGTCAAGTGTCGCAAATCCACCATATACTGCTTCCCATCCCGTCCAACCGTACTAAATTCCTTCATGTATATGTTTAGCTCAGTCGCAATCAAATGAGACGCTTCCGCACATCTCTCGTGCAATATTTCATTCACCCGCGGCACTAACATCCTCCCGGTGTTTCCGTAGATAACGCTCTCCTTCCTATGTTTGCTAAACCATTCGGAAATTTTCTCGACTATCGCATCTATCATAGGCAACAAGTTGTAGTGTCTTGCCTCCTCCATCACTTTGTTCAGAGACTCTACACAATTACTTGTGTCGATGTTGTACCTTGCTCCGGGAAAATAGCACCTCGCCCATTTTTCGACCTCAACGCTACCATCTAGGTATTCGGCTACTCTAGGATATCGTCTTCTAAAATCGTCATACCTTATTACGAATTCATGCTCTGAATAAATCTGAGCAATATCCCTGAACATCTGCGCAACCACTTCTTTGTTGGCGTTCGAAACTTTTAGCCTTACATTTTGGGACAAATGGAAGATACAGTACCCATGTGTAGACTCGGGGTACACCTCCTTCACCGCCTTTATGAGGCTGTTGTTTCTGTCACTCACAAATACCAGCTCCTTATGATCCTTAATAACGGTTTTAAGAGTTGTGAAAAACCAGTTCCAACTTGCATCATTTTCACCATCCGTTACAGCAAATGCAATCGGATAGGTGTGACGGTTAGGATCTTGAGCTGTAGCAATCATTAGCACACCACCGTAAGAAGTCTTCAAAAAAGTGGAATCCACAATAAGAACTTTCCTCATCGATTCAAACCCTTCAATACAAGCTCCTAGTGCGATGAATACATATGTATTCGATTCTCGATTCTTGCATACTTGAACCTTCCTTCCGTATCCAACTCCACCTCTGTTTTTGTTCCAAAATTCACTTGCTCTAGCATATGCAAATAACAGTACAACTGCTTGTATATTTCTTCTGGATCACCACGCAACTCGTTAGTAGCATCATTCCTTCCCCTCCAACAGGTAGTATATGATGGTGCGACACCAAATTTTCTTTGAACCAAACCCATGAGATGTTTAGCACTTGGAATCTGCATTATACCTGGATAGTCTTCTTTCAAAAGACCAGCAACTAATCCCGCTGTGGCACTGTTTCTATTCGCGCTGCTTGTACTAGAACTAGCCCAAGAGCATGTGTGACAGCTTTTGTATACTTGTACACGAAAGCACTCTGAGTTCTTCACCTTCATAGTTCGTAAATACCATTCACACCCTTTTCTATGTTGACGACATTTCAACACATATCTATCTCTCTCACTCTTGATTGTTGTGAAGGCAAAACAACTTTTATGCGCACCTCTCTCAACAAAAGCTTTCACTTCCTTCTTATTATTGAATTCTTGACCTTCTTTCAAATCCAAACCATCTTCCCATCTCTGACCAAACTGATCCATTCCTTCCTCATCACCTGGAATATATATATTCATGCTCCGTATTGTTATCCATACTCCTATCCGAAGAGTAATCCATTCCGTTATTTTCATCATCACTTGAAGATATATTTTCAAAATCGTCGCGACCATCATTATCCACTGCCTCATACTGTTCTTCCAATGGTGTTTCGTAAAAAGTAAGAGCACCATCATTGACACAACATGTACGAACCCCTTCCTCATAATTAAAACCAACTGAACTACCTGAAACTACACTCTTCCCCTTCTCCAACTGATTCCTTCTTGAAACTAGACTTTTCTCCACATGCAATACACTTTTACATTTATTTGCATCCATCGACGTTAGATAAACATAAACGTCATCATCATCGACGATATATGATTTCCTCAAAGGTCTCGTGTCCAATGGTATGAAACTCAATTTTAGTTCTGCCGTAGATGAATTTATCCCAGCTTTCTTGCATACACTTTTTAATAACATCGAATAACTAATCTCCTCCGCAGATAAACTCTTGAACAATAGTGGGTACATGCGATCTTCTGCTGAAATCCATTCATCCCCATTTCCGTTCTTTACATAATGTCCTCCGTAATCAAAATATATGCTTGTGCTCATTGTATCCTGAAAAAATGGTAAACTACGTATGCTGGTTACACTGGTAATACTGGAAATACTGGTAATACTACGTATGCTGGTTATACTGGTAATACTGGAAATACTGGTAATACTACGTATGCTGGTTATACTGATTATACTGGTAACACTGGTAATACTACGTATGCTGGTTATACAAGTAATACTGGTAATATTGGTAATACTACGTATGCTGGTTATACTGATTATACTGGTAATACTGGTAATACTACGTATGTTGGTTATACTGATTATACTGGTAATACTGGTAATACTATGTATGCTGGTTATACTGATTATACTGGTAATACTGGTAATACTACGTATGCTGGTTATGCTGATTATACTGGTAATACTGGTAATACTACGTATGCTGGTTATACTGATTATGCTTACTAGTAGTATCCAGTTCTTCCAACTTGCGGATTCCCCAACTTGCATTACTATCCGAGCTACTAAAGCTGGTTAAGCTATAACATAGTAGAACGCACCTCAATTGAATTCAATGGCGGATTGGGCTTCAATTGAACAAATGTGCTTCGGATTGGGATCAATGGTGATGGTCGGATCAATGGTGATGTCGCGGACCACGGGAAGAAGAAGAAGATCCGACTGAGCTTCAATTGAACAAATGTGGAGAATCCGCCGGAGATTTCGCCGGGAATAAGAGAAGAAGAGATTGTCGTCGACGACGGGATACTCGACTATGTACGGTAAGAGATCGCGATTGGATTTTATTTTTTCTTTTTCTTTTATTTTCTAATTAATTATTAGTGAGGTTAATTTAGTAATTTCGCAATTAAGTGAGGGTTATAGGGTTATATGAGATTTTTTTTGGTGTTGGAGGTTGGTATTGGAGAGAAAGGGTTGTATAAAAATTGGATCTCTTTTTGGAAGAAAAAGGGAAAACAATGAAATATTGAACCTCTCCAAGTTCTAGAACTTCGACAGCCATCGCGAGGGAAGACGCAGATGAGAAGCTCTGATTTCTGGAGTTGTTTTCGACTACAAGAAGATGGGAAGCACGGACTTCATCATTTAAAAAAAAAAAAAAAAAAAAAAATCTATGGAGCTTCTGTGTTGGGAAGACGAAGTTCAACGATTCTGGAGATATTGCTCATTGTGTGGTGAATGGAGTTTCATTATTTGTTGAAACTGATACGAGATCTCTGCATTACGTACATAAAACATCAATAATATAGTTCAACTCCAGAAGCTAGATTTGCAGGGATGATGATTTAATTATTATCTCTAAATCTGATTTGGTACTTGTTGTGACGGGTGTGATTTGCAGACAAAGGCTGTCTCTGTTACTTCTCTTGTCGTTCATTAAGCTTGTGGTTTTTGTTTGGTTGTAATCAGGCTCTTACGCTAAGAGGTTTCTGTATGAGAATGGTGGGGTTGAGCTTCATTGACGAACTAATGGTTTCAGCAAATAAGAAAGAAAAAAAATAGCAAAGGCTGTTTTTGAGAAAGAGAGAAGAACACAAAGACTCATTGTTGTTAAAGCTTAGAAGCAGATGTTTAAGTGGAATCTACGTATTGTCTAGCTCCCTTGTGACGAATCAATAAAGAGAAAGAAAAAAAAAAATAAGCCATATGAATAGAGAACGATTGGTTTGGTGTCTGGATAAGAAGCTTTTGTTTCAGCTTGGACTCTTGGCTCAGGTTCATCAGGTGGTGAGTTTTTCGAAGGTGTTTTGTCTTTTGTATGGAGCTTCAAGGAATCCTAGCTTAAGGTGGAGCTGCTAATATCAAAAGTCTTAAGCAAAGAAGAGGATGGAGGAGCTAAGGATGAGATGGTAGATTGATAAATTCTGGTCTCTTCTTGAGGTGTGCTTCGATGGTGTGTCTCATGGGCAAAAGGCTGATGTAAGGTGAAATTACAAGTCGTAGGGGAAGTTGAAGACGACATCAGAAGACTGACTTTGCCGTGCTCTGATTCTCCTGTCATAATCGAGAGTTCTTCTCTCAAATCTGATGCAAAAAATTGAGAAGATAAGAACTCAGAATCTGGAGTGTCATGTTCTGAATCGAGTACAAAAATCTGCAATGGTTTGTGTTGGGTCAATGGAACATGGACAATTTTGAGTGGTGATATTTATGTTTTAGAACCTTCTCATACTGGTTTAGAGTTCTAAACGAAGAAGAAGAAATTGGGTTTTGAGATTGTGACTGGAATTATGAGTTGCGAGAGAAGATGAAGACGTGCCGTATAACTCACTGGAGGTGACGAGTCACTAATATATCGAAAAGTGACAGGTGCAGCCAAGTTAATGATTTTAAGAATTACGAGCTTGTTTTTTTTTTTTTTGTGTTGATAGTTGAATCCAGGTTTGTGTTTGTGAAAGTTTGGGCTTCTAGTAGACTTCTTTGAGCTTGAAAATTGAACTTATTTGTCAAAGCATCTACTAGATGTGAACAAAGAAACTACTTTTAATCTGTTATGAAGCAATGCTCTCTATATTGGTGATTAGAAAGTTGTGGAAAGAAAGATTTTGCGACAAGAATGAGTGTTAAAGATAGATACTTCCTGGCACGTTTACAGTTTCAGAGTAGAAGACAGGTTGTCTCTGTACAAGTCCAGTTCACGACAAGTTGAGATCAAAAAGGGGATTTGTTGCTTCTTAAGCAAAGAAGATTGGAGAATCATCTCGAGGCTTGGCTGACTGGTGGAGTTTAACTGTCTGTGTGGCTATCAAGAGGGTCTTTTATAAAAGTGGAGGTTCCAGTCGGAATCATGTCTAAGCTGTTTTTGTCATCATGACAGTTTCCGACGACAGTGAAGTCGATAAAGCACGACGTGAGACGAAGGAGAAGAAGAAAGTCTGAGATTAAGTGGCAACGGACCGATGGTCTATGAAATTCTCAGGAAGACACGAGTTACTGACGTATCAAGGGATGCCTGACGAGGTAGAAGTAAGTTGTAAAGATAGAGACGGATTTAAGTCACCGCCGTGGGTTACAGAGTGTTGATCGGAATCGCAAGTTTCAGATCTTTTATGCTTCTCTGGTTTTCACAATCGAGTGACGAAGGAGAAGAAATGAAAATCAGAGAGAGAGGGGGAGAGAGATCGGAATTCATCTTCTCGGGTTCATCTTTCAAGTATCTCTACCAGGCTTACGATGGAGATTTTGTGTTTTTTTTTGTGGGCTACTATTAAATCAACGTGAAGAGTTCTCAGAGATTTTACAAGGCCTGATTAAGATGTATATGACTTTGCTGACAAAACCACAAAATTCAGACGAATTTGTGGAGCTTCTGTGAATGACGAGTTGAGTGTGAGCTTCTGTTGCTTCCGGAGTCAGAAGAGGAACCGTCAATGAAGAATCATGGGCCTGATATAGTTATGACGGATGAGTTCATGATTACAGTTGTGAAAATGTGGGCATCTAGTCAATTTGTTTGGGCATGTGAACTGAGTTTATCTGTCAAGACATTTACTGAACCAGAACAAGATAGAAATTTCTCTATTCCACCAGAGAGTCTACGCGGGTCAAATTGAAGCAGGGATAAATCAGGACATGGGTTTATCATGAAACAATGGAGAGCTACAAAGGAACAACATCAAAATAGAGGGTAACTCATGGAAGGTTAAGAAGTGGCTGAAATAGGTTCAGGTTAGAGGTTCAATGACACTGTCAGGATGTTCATGTATTCTGTTAAAACAGACAGAGAGAAAACAGTCACTTCAGAGAAAGGTAAATTGTGATGCTACCCTATGGATGGTTTTTGATTGGATTCAACTGGTGTTGGAATTCATTTGCTGGATTTTTGAGAAAATGACAGAGTCATAATCTGTGTTGGCTGGCGTATTACATGGAAAGAGCGAGATGGTTAAGTGAAAGTTTCTCTGAGATTTTACAAGTCTGAGGTAATAAAGAAGTTGCAGGTTTTTTGAGTATCCGAAAGAAGATCTTGTAGCTGTTGAGAGCAAACATTCTCAGTGAAAATACTTGAACCTGTGAATTGAAATTAAGAAGCATATCTGTCTATGATGCACGAGACTAAAAAGATTCAGGAGGTAGAAGTATGAAGCTTCTAATCAAAGACATGTTTTTTTATTTAAAGAAATGTCTCTGATGGAAAGTCTGCAGTAATAAGAAATAAGTGAAGGCCTGCAGCATAACAAGCACGAACCCTTGACAGTGAATGTTGTTCAACAGCTAGATTTTAGTAGAGCTTCATTTTCTGAACTTTGTATGGCAGTTTAAGACTGAGTCTCATATGATGGTGATTGGCTTTGCTTCAAGAAATTTTCTGCATATGATGAATTGGTTCAAGGTCTGGTGAGGTTTTGGTGATTAAACCTTGATGGCATCTTGAAAAGAAGATAATTGTGTGTTTATGGATGTTGAGACATCGGTTCAGGTGTTAGGATTTCAGAAAAAAATTGCAGCTGATGGTGAAGGTATAACATGAATGTTTCAGGGCATGAATTACGGCTGATGTGTGATGCTAAGAAGGAGAAAAGCAAGGGTAAGTATGAAACGAAGTTGATGCATATTGTTTAAACAGAGAAAGAGGCTTAAAGAGGTTGATGAAAAAGATTTTGTCATAAAGAAGAGTCTCAAGTGTTGTAAATTCACGTTGTGGTTGCAGAAGTCAGAAAAGCCAAGGGTATTTAACAGAATCTGCATGTCTTAAGCATCTTCAGTCTCAGATTGGGGTGAAAGATAGAAGCAACCCTGAAGAATTAAGGTTGTGGGTGAAAATGTACAAGTAGAAGAAGCAGACAGAACTCATCTTTAGAGCTACGGTTTCAGGGTCAAATATGTTCCGATCGAACTGAAACTTTGTGTCAAGCTTCGTGGCACTGTTTTCTTGAGGATCAACGATGGGATCGTAATTTCAACGGCTGGTTTGAGATTTATTCATGCATTTCCGAGACAGATCTGTACAGAGAAGGCTGCGACCAGTCTGACAAGAAAATAGGTTTGGATCATGAAACAATAGCATCTTGAGCTGAATTTTTGCAGGAGCATTCTGGACATATGGAACTATTTTCTGGCGAAAGGAAAGCTCATTTGAAGTTTGGATGAAAGATGGGCGTTTTATTGAAGATAGTTTTTGTGCATCAAAGGTATATTTCAGTTTGTGCTACAGTTTGTGTTCTACGGTCTATGTGATTTCTCTAGAACTGCTACCACATCAGTAAGAGACTGTTCTGTGCGTACGGCAACCTTAGATCTTGTTTCTATTGGCGACAGCAGTAACTTATTGATGTTGGGTTAGCTGCTTCTAAGCTAAGTCACCTAATGGTCATCAGATTCAGATGTGGAGTGTCATGCTTATGACAAGAAGACTGTCCTATTCTTCGAGAAGGAATACAATTCTCTTGGGTGTCAAAGAAGATGTGGGTAAAGATCTCCAGGTGTTGTGATGAAGCTCCGCTGAGATATATGTGACTTTGGTTGGTTTTAACTTAGTTGTGCACTCAAGCAGGGGGAGATGAAGTCTTGATGAGATACATGAAAGTAAGCATATGTAATGCACAGTTTGGTTTCAGGGAGAGTAAGGTTGTGTGAATTGTCGATGTCTGGATTACTCTTGTGTAGCTTGAGTATCAAACTAAGCTAAAAAGGGAGAGATGATGTTAGATCTTATGAGCGAAGTGTTGATACATCAGACTTCATGAGAATATGTGACAAGAAGCATGGCTAAGTGTTGACTGATCTCAGCAAGTCAAAGAGTGAGTTCCAGAGAAATAACACAAGCTGATGATATAAGATTGAGGGAGAGTTGGCAAGATCATCAGAATGCATGTATACGGGAAAGCTTTCTACAACTCAGTAAACAAGGGAGAGATTGTAAGTGTGGTGTTTGACTGAGTTTAGGAAGTGGTGGAACGTGTGTGACACAACTATAAAGGAGTGTAAGATTTGATACATCAGGCGATGTAGTATTGGTTGTGTGCTTGAGCTCTTCAACTCAGTTATCAAGGGAGAGATTGAAAGTGTTGTGCTGACTGACTTGAGAAGTTGTCAGAACATAAAAAATTATATGTGTTATTTAGTTTATGCTCATACATACTCGTACGTATATTATAACACATAGATCTAGCCGCAAATATGAACTTTCAATTTGTGATTAGAAGAAATTTTTGTTTGGTCTGCCAGTACACTAGAGTGATGGTAAGCGAAATATTTAGGATTCGCAACTCGATCCGTCTAAAAATTTTGAAAAACCTGGAAGCATGACACGTGATCTAGTTTGTTAAATCAAACTCAAATAGTTGAATGTCTTTAGTACACAACAAAATCAAATTTTTAACGAAAGAAGATATAATACAAATGTTTTGAGCGAGGCAATGAAGTTAGTCTGTATCCCAAGGGTAAATATTTGAACAACCTATTCTCATTGTCATAGAAGAAAAACTCCCTTGCTTAGAAACCGCTATTGGTAACCACACTTCCATGGTCGAAAGGAAAACAACTCTATATATAATAAGTCATGCTCCATATATATAATTACTTTAAAAAATTAAGACTTAGATATTATAATTACAAAATATATGAATTAATTTGACACTTTTAATTAATATCCTATCCTATCATAATTTTATACGTATATGTTCTCTAAACCAAAATTCTTTCGATGAATTTTTCCTCGATCACTAACACACACACACACATATATATATATATATATAAATCTAACAACTAAAATTCTCTAAATCTAATCTTAATCTCCGATTTTTATATTTTTATCATAATAATATTTTTTTTGATGTTCTTTTATAATTATATAATGTGTTTATATTGTTTAACCGCTAATGCACCCGCTAGTCAACCAATCATAATTATCCTGCAAACGCACCCGTTTGAAACCGCAACCACCCGCTTCCGCAAACTCCTACATTCTTACCCGTACCCGCTGTGTTTAAACCAGTAAAGCCCTAAGAAGTTGTCAAGAATGGGTTGATAGCCCAATAAATGAAAAATTAAAAAGAAAATGCAGTCAAGAATAAGTCTCTATACTATCTACATGGGGTCAATTATATACTTTTTAACCAAATTAGACTCCAATTAATCCTTTAAAACAAAAAATTTACCCTCCAACGTTTTATATTTAAAGATAAAACAGTTATTTTATAAATTTAACCGGGTTTAATTGAACATGCTCTGCTCAACGTGGGTTCGCCACTAAACGCTATTAGCTGCTGAAATGCTCGTTTCTACTTGGCAACTAATTGATTGATGATAACACCAGACACGTTTGGTGCTTATGGAGAGAATATCTCTCAGATGATCAAAAAAGAGCATGTGGTTTGATGACTTGATGCAATGCAATCTTTGGAGGCATTTTTTTGTTTCCCTTGACTTTTCATTACAAATCAGAAGGTTCGATAAGAATTACTGTCTTGTTTGTACAAAACTTCAGTCAGTCAAGACATGTGTTCAAAATATCTGTGATGGCAGCTGTGACGTAAGAGAGAGAGACGTCATTGTAATTTGTAAATCTATGGATTGATGACGTAAGCAATAAGAGAGAATAATTAAGTTCAATCTTAGTGGCTAACTTAAAGCTCTCTTATAGGAACATTCAGTAAATCAGATTATCAGTATTGAACGAGGACAAAAAAGTACGAAAATGAAACTTTTTTTTTGTCGTACGAAAATGTTTTTTTTTTTGGCCGGCCGAAATTGAATAATTAATACAATAATTTGGTCCAACGTCCCATAAAACCACTCGCTTTTCTTGCATTATCTGACAAATGTTGCGCCGTATTTGTCTTATTGTTTTTAGGATTCTCACTTTCTCAGAATCCTTATAGAAATGCTGAAATTATATTCTTTGACGCGTTCCCATCACCAGTTATAGCTACAAAAGAAATTCCGTAAACATATCATACTAATACTTATCAAATGCATCAAGAGAACCAAAATTTTATCAATTCAATGCTCCTTTATTTTCTTGTCAGACCAATTATCTGTAATTACTCATAGATGACTACTGAGTACTTTTTTTTTTATGAAACATTTAGGTTGACCGTTGACCCTTGCTTCAATATTACAACTTTCAAAATATCAAATAAAGTCAATAAAAAAAGCATTCATGATTTTCTAAAGTTTAAACATTTGAACAATTTAATAACATAAACCGACGTCAGGTCTGACTGAAGACTATCATATTTCTCTGCTTCGATTTCATTCGACAAGAACGCAACCATTGGGATCATGGACTATCATTCTACTAGAACTAGTCGTGCGTTCTATGTTCTGAGGAACCTTTTTGCAGACTTGAGCATGAGATTCAGCTTCTTGTTGAAACTTCTTGACCATTTCTTCAAGCTCCAGTTTTCTAAACTCCACATTTTCTTCTTGCTCTGGCTCCTTGAGTCCAAGATAGAGCAACGCAGCGACCACTAGCACCAAACCTGAAAAGAAAATAATGACTGTGAAAAGCGCAAAGGCTTGTGGAGAATCTTGAGCTCCCGATATGCCATCTACGTTGATTCCAAATAGACCAGTCACTATTATAAGCAAGAGACCAACTCCTCCAAAGATTCCTAGGTTGTGTGTAACCGTGAGGCTCCCGTCCTAATCAAGCCCAATCATACGTTCAAATCAAAAACTAAGAAGGCTTGCAGAGTTATTGATGTACTCGGTTTTTACTGCTTTCTAACATATGTTTTTGTGTTGGTTTTGAGTCTTTTATTGAGTCAAAGTGTGTTTTTAGAGTCTTTTAGTCTTTTATCGAGTCTTTACAGGTTTTAGGTTGATTTGGAGGAAAACAAGGCATTTTGGTTGCAAAAGGTAAAACTGGGAATGTAGAGTCATGCAGAAGCGTATGAAGTTTGGCATTCGTTGAAGGTTTTACCACCAATAGATCGAGCTAAAATTTTGACACAAGCTATATCTGTGAATTAGCTTTCATTTTCAAGTGGTTTGAAGAAAATCCAACGGTGCGATCAAGAGTTATACCCGATTTACTGAAGACAGATCAATCTGCCTCGCAGAAGAAGCATGCGCAGAACATGGAGGCTTGCATCGATCGATGCAACATGACAGAGATTTCAAAATCGACCGATGCAAGAATAGAACGAGAAAACAACAGGAGAAGGAGAGAGATGGCTAACTTACCAGCAAATCGTGATCTCCAAAATCCACTCGTAGATGACGATGATCAGATAGAGTATGACGCGGAAGGGAATCCCATAAACCCTCTTCTCCATGCTCGTGACGATGTCATCGATCCAGACGATGTCGCTGCTGCTGCTCAGAGACAAGCTGAGGAATTTCAGAGACAAGCTGCTGAAGCACAACAGAGACAGATGCATGCTCGAAATGCTGCGAACCAGACTGCACAAGCCCAGAGGAATGCTCGACAACCTCCTCCACACCAAGCAATTGGTGCTGTCGACACTCCTCATGCGTTCTATCAAGACATGGCTGATATTCGCCCACCGCATATTCAGAGGCAAGACTTTGAGATCAAGTATCATATCATCTCTTTTGTCCAGCAGCATCTGTTCTATGGGAAAGCTTCAGAAAATCCCATGGATCATATAGAGACATTCGAAGAGATTAGCAGCACGACAAGGTCGAATGGAGTCCCTGCGGACTTCTTGAAGTGCAAGCTCTTCTCTTGGTCTTTGAGCGATAGAGCACTGAGGTGGCTCAAAATTTTAGCTCCCGGTTCGTTGACCTTTTGGGAAGCAACCAGATCAGTTTTCCTGGATCAATTCTACACCAAATCTAAAACAGCCTCACTCAGGATTAAGATCACTCAGTTTCAGCAGAATGTGGGTGAGCCATTCAATGAAGCTTGAAAAAGATTCAGAGAATACCTCAGAGAGTGTCCTCATCATGGCTACTCAGATGAGCATGTGCTAAATATCTTCTATGATGGAGTCGACTGGGACTTCAAGAACTCTCTGAATGCAGCTAGCAATGGTGATTTCATGACAAGGACCAAGCAATTGTGATGCGACGATTATACGACCGAGAAAGAAAAGAAAAACAACTAAATGTAATTTGGCAAATAGAAAGTGACAATCTTTAAACTCCCAATCTATTGTTAGTGTGCTATTGTTTCCTGTGTTGGGAACTGATGGAGTATGTGTTAAAAAGATAGATACGTGGAGGGTGCTTCTATGAGAGGTTCTTGAGCAGGTGATTCATCAAGTAATCGTGGAGAATAGTTTATTTAAATCTGGTGAACAGAAATAGGATATGCGAAAGCTACACGTAACAACTTGCGATTTTTATTTACAAAAAAAACAATATTTACTATGATTTTTGTTGTCCACGATTGAATATGTAGGATTTACGAATGAGATGCAAATTTATTTGCGAGCTGGCAGTTTTAGATCTACTCTGATTAGACTATACTCATACATATGTTATAGAAGTTGTTACAAAAATATTAAGGCCTAATTAACACAATGAATAATTAGGGAGGGGGCAGTTGCAAGTTGTTTAAAATTTGAAACCAACTCTGATAACATGATGAGAATTTAGGAATTGGAAGGTGTTGTATTGCTCTCATGAGAAGTATTATTAGGACTAGATACATATTTATACTAAACATCTAATAGATACAAATCTCTATAATATCTAAATAATAACTATACAATATTTATCAATAATATTATGGATCTACTTAAAGATCCTTCTATACACCCCTTCAAACTCAAGGGGATAATGGAAAAATGCGGAATTAGCGGCTTGATGTTAACTTTGAATTGATGGAACGAGGAGTCTTTAGATCGAGTCATCGTCTCTCATACCTTTTTTGAAAAAAAATTGAGCTATATTGTCCTCTTCTAATCTCTATAATCCATCTAGCAATGAGATTACTATCCTACCCTTAATGAAGAGAAATTGGTCATCTCTTCTCCTCTTATTCTCCCTTGAATTTCTCATATCTTCATTAAAATCTCATCATCTCATCTCCCCATCTTCATCACTCTTAAATTGTTTTTTTTTTAAATAATAAAAAACAAAAAAAAAAACAAAAAGAACCTCATCTCCGACGAACCAAAGGAGGAACGAAAGATCCTCCACCACCGTCGACGACCTCCTCCACCTCCGGCGACGTCACCTTCGCCGCCATTGCACCGCCGGAGCTGCATTGAGGTCCAAAATCGAGGTTTGTTTGGTTGCATTGAATCATGGATGTAAATTTTGGGGATTTTGGGGAAATTTGGGTTTTAGGGAAATTTGAGGATTTTGGGGAAATTTGGGTGTTTAACGAATGTTTCTGGGTTGAATATGACTCTATATTGGCTAACAAATGCATTACAGTGGTTGAATCGTAGTGAATTGTAAATTTTTGAAATCTCAAAACGGACTGGATCTGGGTTAGGGATAATAGTACAACTAGTAAAACTAGTAATACTGTGAGATGATGTATAACTAGTAAAACTAGTAAATAACTGGGAATAAATAGTGTATAACTGGGAATAATTAGGGTATAACTGTGAACAAAAAACAGTATTGAATGAGTTTTTTGGTATTGGTTTGGCAGGATAAAATGAGCAGCAACGTTAACATACATTATAAATGCGAAGGTCGCATTAATGGTCTAGTGTTCAAGACATCAGTTGAGGAGATAACAATGTCCATGGTAGAAGCTATGTTATACAAGAAGCTTAAGTTAGATGAAAGTAAGGTTAAATTGCAATTGAGTTACATTGCTAGGTTGGATGGATGTGAGGAAAAGTCGTTTATTTGTGATGATGAGGATCTGTTGGTGTATCTAACGCATTTTGATAATGAGAACTATAGAAGTGTTTTGAATGTGGAGTTGTTGAGTAAATCGGAACTGCCCGAGCAACAGTCGAGAGCGGGGAAAAGCTCTTATGGTATGAACTATGTAGATTCGCAACGCAAAGATGATGGAAGCGGAGAAATAGGACCCAATGCCATTACGTTGTATGTTGACAACGGAGAAGGAAATCAAGAAGAAGAGGATGACGACGATGATAATGATGATGATGAAGATGATGAATGTGAGGGTAATAGTGTGGATTCATCGGATATGCGTGATTATTATGTTGAGGAACCACCTGTTGTTGAATGTAGTCAGAGTTTAGAGCCATGGGATGACGGTTTGGATTTGAGTATTCGTCAAGAATTTCCTAGTAAGAATGCCGTAGTAGAGTTGGTTCATAGAGGCGCATTTGTTAACTCTTTCGGGTATGTTATAAAAAAATCGGATACCGGGCGATGGATGGCCAAATGTGCTCAACAAATTTGTAAATGGAGTGTACGAGCAGCAAAGATCCCAAACTTGGATGGTTTCTCGATTAGAACGTACACGAAGATGCACACATGCAACCGCGCTAGTCAGAGTGAAGAAGGCAGCGTGAAGAGGAAAGGAACAGTACATCTAGTCGCATCTATTGTGAGTGAGGCATATCCCGGGAAACTCGAGACTCCAACTCCTAGAGTCATCATGGAACTTGTGAAGAGCAGAGTTGGTGTAGAGGTATCATACTCCACGGCTTTGAGAGGGAAAAATCAAGCAATTTGCGATTTGCGTGGGAGCCCGGAAGATAACTACAGGATGTTGTATCGTTATTTGTACGTGTTAGAGGAGCTGAATCAGGGTACGAAAACGG
>PKMM01040874.1:448495-475883 GCA_002933915.1 Eutrema heterophyllum
CCGATGGAACACGCTTATTGATCTGCTCCAGCAGTAGATCAAAAGCATCTCTACCCTACGGATAATTCATCAAAACATTCCTATTATGTGCTCTGGCGATTAATGTTTTTGTGAACTTGTACGCTTTGTATTTGGGAAGTAGGAGGCTCTCAATCAAAATCAACATAGCGAGAGAGAACCTCTCCTCAACTGAATCTACGTTAGTCTCACGCAGCACATCAATGAGTTGTTTCGTTGTATGCATGTTTTCAAAATTTCCCCAATTAAACTCACACTGTTCGGATTCTTCTGCTTCTTCTTCTGGTTTCCACTCACTACACTTCAAGCCTGTGACCATATGAAACTCCCTTATTGAAAATCTCATAGGTTGTGCTCCGAAGTGGAACCACAACTCTTTCTTTTTCTTCGTGATCAATGATTTATAATTTATCTAATGTTTGTTTTAAGAATATTTTGTTTTTGTTAAGATTTCCCTATCTTTATATGATTTTGTATTATTCTCATTTTTTGTTATTTTGGTATTGTGTTCGAACTATGTTATTTTAATTTTAACAATATATTACGAATGTTTTAATTTTAAAATACTTTTCAAAGTTGGCAATGTTTACAAATTTACGCAATATTTATTAAATATTATTTCTTACTCAATTCAATACAATATATTGTTATTTAAAATATATAGTTAAAATTATATTTATAAAACTTAACAATACTTAGTATTTCATATTTTTCGTTATTGAATCTTAGATGAGTTAATAGTTATTATCATATTGTTGAATATGACTGATACTTATAATATTTTATTTATGAAATCATATATATAATAGCAGAGTTCTCTCTCTATCTAGAATGTCCACATCAGCAAAACCACAAACTTTAACATTAAAGCATATTTTAAATATTCATTTAATACATGTCTATTTATATTTATTATTAATTTTATTTAATACAAATTAAAAATACAAACAAACTTAGTGTAAATAAATAGAAAAATGTGACAATTCAATATTAAGAATTAAAGAAAAATGAAATACTAATTGGATAAAAAAATAATGAAATATTTTATTGAAAACGATATATTGTTAGATTTTCAACCAAAAACTTGAATTGAAGATTCATCCTATTTAATATGTTAGAATGTGCTTATGAAATTAAGAGTGTAAAATAGATTTTATTATATATAGTGAAAAATAATTTACTCAATTTTGGTCCACGAATATATAATTTTTATAATGAAATTTACATCATTTGAGAGTCACAAAGTCTAGAACATGTAAATAGAACAAAGATAAAAACAAATAAATAAAATTATGGATAAACAATAGTATAGAAAATAAAAAATATAGATTTAAAAAGGGACAAATGATTATAAATAGTCAAAACTAAATAAAAAACGAGTGTTAGGAGATCAGAAATTCAAAAGAAAATTAAGAATAATTAAGTTTTCGGAAATCTCTCTACAAATTTGTTCAATAAAATGTGAAAGTAGGTCAAAAATATCTTTTTTTTCTTTGCTTATATATATCATAGATGGAAGTCGAGTATTTACAAGTAAACTTCATTGGAACCATATAAGAAAAGCTTGATATATTTACATGGCTTGAAATTTTTAAAGTGTTATGATATTGTATGTTTTTAAAATATATAAATATATATAAATTTCAAAACTAAAATAGTTATAAAAAAAACAATGCTCGAGAATATTCAAACACTACCACAACAAAAGAGACATGTAAAGAGTGATACAAGTTATTTTGTACCATATCGCGAGTGGATATGCGATTTTACACTATAATTCAAAAGAAACACATGATTGAGAATTATTTTTTCGTATCAAATTTTAATAGTTTGATAGATTTGAAAAGAAACGAAATATTTAAAACATGCTAAGTTTTGGGAAGAAAAAATCATGGATGAAGTCCACAGTTTAACCTTTTTAATAAAAAAAAAATGGATTGCATGTCATGGTGTTTTTGTATGTGCCATATATTATGATGAATAACACACCAACAATTCTTTTTCTTTTTAAAGTATCTAAGTGCACAAGTACATTATATCATGCAGTTTTTAAAACACACAATTTTTAGCAAAAGAGAATCAAATCAAAACTTATATCAAGCTATTTTTGGTATTTAGTATATTGAGTTAGTTCCAATTTCTTATCATCCATGTATTATTAACGTGTAATCAATATAAACATAGTAACAAAAAATGAAAAACAATTGTGGCACAAAAAAATATCGTCAAACAATGTTGACAGCACAAAGAAATACGGAACACATACTATCATAAAAATGGTGGCAATTATAATATTTATTTTAACCATAAACATAAGGAAAATAGTATGTAGGTTATGCTAAAAAAATATATATATAAATCTAGAAGAATACAAATATTGAATTTATTTAATTAAATCTTTACCAAAATATTAAACTAGAATAAAAGCGTAAAACAAAAATTCTTAAAATGAAATCTAAAAATACTTAATATCTAGCTATGGATAATTTTAAATTAGGTATTAGGAAAGAGAAAAAAAAACCAAAATATCCTTAACATTTTAGATAATTACAAAAATGTCATTGATCACAATGATCATTTTCCATTGTTGGGTTGCCGGTGACACTGTTTATAAAACGACTAGTGTTACTATTCATCAAAAGTCGACAACCACTGTTCATCGCCTGAAAAACATGTTGTTAACATGCTAACAATAATTAACATGATAACGATTATTCCGTTAACGTTTTATATAAAATGTTAACGTGCTAACAATAATAGCATGTTATATAGTATCGTTAACATTGTCCATCTGATACCACTGATACTATTCACCTGATGGTTAAGTATTTGGTTATCATGATAACTATCATAGTATCGCGATAAGTTTACATGTTATGTGTTACCCGCATGTTTATCATGTTAATTCGGTTATCGTATCATATAAAATATGAAATATCAATTAAAATTACGAATTAATGATATAATAATTTAGTTATCATATCATAAAAATATGAAATTGTCATGTTAACCCAATTATCATATCATAAATTATCATGTTCAAATAGTTATCATATCACAGAAATATATGAAATATGAAAATATAAAAATTATCGTGAGAACCTAGTTATCATATCATAGAAAACATGTGTTATTGATTAACTAACTTTGTTATCATACATCTAGTTATCAAAACCCATAAAAAATGAAATTGAATACAACCACAGTGACCACCGTCGCCACCACCATCACCAACACGATCACTGCCACCAACACTGTTACACTCACCGACACCATCACCATCATTCGCCGGTATTATCGTCACCATCGTCACCATTGTCACCGCCGTAACCGCCATCGCCACCGTCATCGTCTTTACCGTCATTACCACCGTTTTCGTCGCCATTGTCGTCACGGACACCAACCTCCATCTCCATCGTCATTCTTCTTCTTCTTCTGTTCTTATTCTTCTTCTATGATACAAATGTAATTAGTTATATAACATAAGGGTAAAATGAAATTTTGATGGTAAAGAGTAGATGATAAATAGTGACCATGAGAGAGAACTAATTTTTGGGTTATTGAAAGCCTTGCATTGGTATTACCCTATATAATAACTAAAAAATATTTTTAAAATTTACTTACGAATTCAAAAATATGTTTTCCAATAAAAAAATACCTTTTATTATTCCAAATCACAGTCAACCACATAAATCACGAAAATGTCATATGCAGTTTTCCAATTTTTATATAATACACAATTTCACGCAATGTTATAGAAAAAAATAATAATAATGTCATAGTATAAATTCGTAGTGTATGATATGTTCCGAATTTCAAAATATGTAAACGAGGAGTAAAAATTATATCAAAAATAATTCATTATACCATCTGCATATTAAAATTCAAATAATTTTTTTTTAAAAAACATTAACCCTGCGCGTGCACGGGTCAAAAATCTAGTTCCAAGATTATTTTCAATAATTTTCTCATAATAAAATAAATCTAATCAATCAATGTGTGATTTATTTAATTCAAAGGACGTCAAAAAAAAAAATATATATATATATATTTAATTCAATGTTTTTTTTTCTGATAACATAGGGTAAATCCCAGACCCAAATGTTTGATAGAGATATGATCTCTAAGCGTTGACGATGGTGATATGTGCACATTTATGATGATATTTTTGCAAGTTTTTTTTTTTTTTTTTTTTTTGAATGAATGTTAAATTTATTCGCACCAAAAAAATATTGTTTTTTACAATGATTATGACTAGTGTCCGTTACTTGCCATTGGAAGTAATATCATTGAAATCTGAGAAGCTGAAATCTGGTAAAATTAGAAGAAAAAAAAATTTCCGAGATATGCCCGTCTATGGAAGTCGGGTGGCAAACCACCGCTGAAGTCCATCGGCGTAGGTGCTATCACCTTGAACTCGAATTGAGCTGAACCTGTTTCTTATCACTTTGTCAATGGTTTTCGCAAGACATGATGACGGGATAGGCATTTCTCCATGCTTTCGACCATTTCTTTCACGCCAAAGGTGGTAGAGTGTTGTTTGAAAGTCATAGCGTATGATGAACCGGTAAATACGATCATAGCCAGCATCATTGAGAAGAGAAAGAACCTGGTCCCAATCTGATGTGAATCGATTTTGCAGAAGTCCTCCCATGAGCCTCCTCCACACCTCTAGTGAATACCGGCAAGCAAAAAAAAGATGGTTTCTTGTTTCTTCCGGTTCATCACACATGATGCAGCTTGTAGTCTGTCCCGAGTTCCAGCTCCTCGTTCTATGAAACGACCACCTTTCTTTTTTTTTTTTTGCATTTAAACTTCTGGAAATAATTAAACAGTACAAGAACAAGTTTTACATACACAAGCTAACATTTCTATAACAGCAAAAACAACAACAACAACAACAAAAACCCCGAGTCCTAGTCATCCCCTCTTCACTGCCTCGATTCCACGATCACGCCTTATCTTTACCTGCATCGACAAAAGTGATGCATCAACATTTGGCTAACCAAACGCTGAGTGAGATTGATCCTCCCAACAACAGGCTACCAACAAGCACAACAATCAGCAATTATCAACACACAGAATTAAATTAACACCAATTAAAACTTCCAGCACAATTAGCAATTCAACTCCATGAAAAACTAAACCAACGCCTAGCAATTCTACTCCAAGAAAAGCTAAACACACAGCCTGAAAAGTAAACACACAACACGCTTTCAAGGCACCACCAAGGACTAGTATCGATCGATACACCCCTGGTATCGATCGATACTAAAACAACACACGTCTATCGACAAAGGACTGGTATCGATCGATACACCTCTGGTATCGATCGATACACCTCTGGTATCGATCGATACTAAAACAACACGAGTCTACCGACAAGGAACTGGTATCGATCGATACTGAAACAACACGTGGTATCGATCGATACTAAAACAACTCCAGTCTACCGACAAGGGACTGGTATCGATCGATACAATTATGGTATCGATCGATACTCCCCTGCGACTCACAACCTTCACGAAATCTAAACCCAGAAATCGCCAAGACAAAGCCCCAAACTCAACAATCAAGCTTAACAAAGCACCACACAAGCTTAATTGCTAACATTTGGTCACAACTCACCTTAGATAGGATGGATCTAGCTCTAGAAGACCTCCCTCTCTTCCCCCTTAGCTCACGCTAAACCACGCTCTTCCAACCTCTTTTTCAAGCTTCTCACCAAGCTTAAACTCTCTTGATCTCGCAAGATCCAAGCTTCACCAAGATCTTCTTTCCCTTTCTCTCTCTCTCTCTCTCTCTCTCTCTCTCTCTCTCTCTCTCTCTCTCTCTCTCTCTCTCACGACCAATTCTGATTTTTCCAAAAGAATGGTTTAACATCCGTAAGAAGAGAAGAGGAAGAAGACAATAAGGAAACCCCGACTGGTATCGATCGATACATGCCAGTATCGATGGATACTACCCCCGAACGGTATCGATCGATACAAGGCTAGTATCGATCGATACTACCCCGGAACAAACCCGAATTAATTATTTCCCCCAATAATCAATTCTTCCGGAACGCGGGCGTTACTCGTTCTACCTCCTGTCGATAGTCGATTTTGTATCGCAAGCCACGTGAAGAAAGCATACTTCGGAGTTGCATAATGAAACCATACGCCTTTGTGCCATTCATGAACCGGCTGTGCATTCCGTAACAGAATTCTTGTACCATGAGTTGTGAACCTTGTTTTGTATTTATCCTCAGCGTATTTCCATAGAGATGTATCGTGCCCTTCTTCCAAGATGACCTTATCTATTTCTGCTTCGATCTGTTTTAATGGGCCTGTACGATGGCTGCGTCTTCTTCTTGACGTTTTTGCCATCGCCACCGTTGCGTCAAATGGAATGCCCAGATCAATATGTCCCCAAGCCAGACCAAATATCAAACCAAAATGAAGTGGTTTGACCATCATGAATTTCAATTTTGTGGAAACGTTGAGCTTCATCTCTGTGTTTCAAAATCTTTTTCCACATCCAAGACCCGGTGCTTGTGTTGCTTTTAATCTCCCATAGAGTTTTATTCCTTAACAGAGCACACTTTATCCATTTCACCCATAGAGATTTCTGTGAGGATGCAATTCTCCACACTAGTTTCAGGCATCCCACTTTATTCGATTCCTTTAAGGACTTTAAACCCAATCCTCCTTCCTGTTTCGGCTTGCACACCTCTAACTAGGAAACCTTTACTTTATTTGGATTCAAGTCTGGCCCTGACCAGAGGAAACCAAAGCAGATTTTGTCCACCTCTTTGATGCAGTTGCTTGGAAGCCGGAAAGCCGCTATCCAAAAGTTTATGAGACTTGTTATGACAGAGCTTAAAAGCTGAAGTATGCCAGCATAAGAGAGGTACCTCGCAGTCCAGGAGCTGATCCGATGTGTTATCTTATCGAGTAGAGGTGTGTAATCTGATGTGGTCATTTGTTTTGTAAGGAGAGGTAAGCCAAGATACCGAACCGGTAGTTGACCCATCGCAAAAGGGAAACTCTGCAAAATCTCTTCTTGTTTTGACTCCGTTAATCCTGCCAAGTAGAGTGTAGATTTCTCCACACTTATTCTCAAACCAGATAACGTTGCAAACTCATCAAAAACTTGGATTATACCCTCCACAGATCGTCTCTGCCCATCTACAAATACCATGAGATCATCAGCAAAGCAGAGATGTGTAAGGTGGATATTCTTACATTTTGGGTGATAGCCAATTTTCCGTTCCTTCGCTGCTTTGTCCAGCAGCTGCGAGAGTACATTCATACAGATTACAAACAAGTATGGAGAGAGGGAACAGCCCTGTCATAACCCTATTTCACTTCTGAAAAATCCCGCGAGTTCACCGTTAACTTGAACCGAAAAAGAAGCCGTCGTGATGCACAGTCTGATCCAATGTATGAAAATTTCAGGGAACTGCAGAGCAGATAGCACGTTCAATAAGAAATCCCACTGGACCGAGTCAAAAGCCTTTGAAATGTCTATCTTCATAGCACACCGAGGAGATACAGAATCTTTGTGGTAATCTTTTACCAGTTCCGTTGCCAAGAGCACATTTCCATTAGTAAACGGTCCTTCACAAAAGCGGATTGGTTAGAAGCAATGAATTTTGGTAATATACCCTTTAAACAATTGGCAAGAAGCTTCGATATGATTTTGTACAGCACGTTGTAGCACGATATTGGCATGTAATCTTTCATTTCTTGAGCGACGTCCTTCTTAGGTATTAGCGCCAAAATCGTTGAATTTAGACCTTTAGGGAGAAAGCCCTTGACAAAAAAAGATTGGATTGCTGCAACAACATCGTTACCAACAATAGACCAAGATGATTTCAAGAACTCACTTGTGTATCCGTCTGGACCAGGGGATTTGTTGTTCGGCATTGAGAATAGCACATTTTTTTTCCGCTCCCGTAATTTCATGAATGAGTTGCGCTTGGTTAGCTTCAGAACATCTGAAGTCCATGAGCTTTTGCAGATTATCGACTGACATACCTTGGAACTCTTGTGGCTTATGAGTTAACAGTTCTTTGAAAAACCGTTATGCTTCCCCTTTGATATCATATCGAGTTTCTCATTTGTCTGATTTGCGCAGTTTTGTAGAACACTTTGTCATTCTGGTCACCAACATTAAGCCAATGGATCTTTGACTTTTGCTTAAGAAATTCCTCTTCCAAATCTGCCAATAAATGCCATCTACTGTAGGCTTGATTCTCCTCTTCCATCGCATCAGGAGATGGATTTGTCAAGTTTTCCTACTGTTTACACAAAGAAGTTCATGTGCCTCTCAAGACCTTCTCGGGAGATCTCCCAGACTCTCCTTTCCCAAGGCACGCAGCTCTGGTTTCAGCATTTTAAGTTTCTTGGACAGCCGGAATAAAGCAGAAGTGGAGACAAATAGAGGTTCGGTCTGCTCCCAGGAAGTGCCAACAATCTCCTGGAATCGCGGCAGAGTAGCGAGGACATTTGTGAACTTAAATGGTTTTCTTACTCGAGCCAGCTCTGACTGCAATTGAATTTTCCCCCTTGCATGATATGAACAACCGCCTGAGTCGAAAACACTATATGAGTGTGGTCGACTTATCAGCCACTAATCATTTATCAAAACTCTGTCCAGTTTTTTGCAGATTAACGCTCCCTCTCGCTTATTGAACCAAGTGAATTTCGGCCCATGGTGCAGAAGATCAATTAGAGAGTAGTGTCGTGTGACGTGTTGAAAGTCACTCATTCCCGGTGAGACTATCATATTAACCTCGTGATTAGAGTGCTCGTCCATTCGTAAGATTTCATTGAAGTCACCACAAATTACCCATGGTTTGCTACGAAACAGAGGAGAGTCCTTGATGATTCCTCATATCTTCCCATAGGTCCCTTCTTTCCTCCAAGAAATTGGAAGCGTAAACAAAAGAACAAAGAAATTCTTCTTCTTCACCCTCAAGAAGAACCCAACATGTAATCATTTGACTACTCTTAAACACCGGAGTTAGCCTTGTGTTTCCTTTCCAGACGACCCAGATGCGTCCCAGTCTATTGTGCTCATAATTAGACAAAAAATACCAATATAATCTTCAAAAACTGATGAAGCTATTCGATGTGCTTTGTTCTCCTTAACTCTCGTCTCCAACAAACACCCAAACTGCATCGACTGACAATTATTTACCCAACTTCTAATAATTGAATGCTTTGAAACTTTGTTGAATCCTCGCACGTTCCAAAAGAAGCTCGACATTAAAGTTTTTTTTGAAAGATCTGTTTGTTCAAAACACTTGGAGCTTTGTCCTTTCTGTTTTGAGTACTGGTACCTGGATTTGGCTTAGTCTATTTTTTCGATGCTCGCGGGATAGATGGTCGTGTACCCTGGTTCTCCATGTTTACCAATTTGCTTTTTCCAATCGAGTCCTTTCTGGGACTGCAGATTTCACCCTCCTCTCCTCATCCCCGTTTTCTTGGTATGTTGTTTCCCCGTTTTTGTCTTCTTCCACTTCCAAAATTGAGTAGCGAGAAGGAGAAACTTGTATATCAGTTTTTTCTTCTCTACCTTTCTGCTCCATATGGCGTCCAATCTTTGCCGGTGAGATAGAGCACCACTCTCCCGCACCCTCCAATGTTTTCTCAGTTTATTCCAACTGATTTTTCCTCATCAATGAGCACTTCCTCAGCAACCACTATGTTTGACTCGATTTTATCTTCTGGAATCAGAGCAGTTTGTTCAGAGACATCCACCGGCGATTGGGTTCCCTCTGGATAAGATGCTGATTCTCCTGGTATTGGAAGAGTCTTTCCCCCCTCTGCATTTTCCACATCTTCAATAGTTTCTTTCGACTTTGTTACTTTTTTTGTGAGACAGACTTCCTGGAGATGTCCCCATTTTGAGCATATAGCACATTTAGGTGGAAGCCAAGGATAGTTGAAGTCAACTACAGCATCTACTCCTTGTTCTGGCGTGAATCTGAAATTTTTTGGGAAATTCTTTGATAACTCAGCTTCCACAAAGACCTTTGCTTCCTCAAAGCTTTTGCAGAGTTCCGTATCCGGATGCAATTTTTTGGGGTGGCCAACTGCACTTGCTATGTAACTAAGTCCCTTCCAAGAGAACATTTTGTGTGGAACATTCTTAATCGTAATCCACATCGGGATTGATTTTATTTCCTGCTGTTCTTCCTCTATGATGGGCGACCAGTTCGAAACCACCATCGGGATGTCTGCAATATTCCACATACCGCGTCAAAGGATACGAGCACGGTTTGCAGCATCTATGATTCTGAATTTCATTGTCACCCCATCGACTACGAACACATCTATCTTTGTTGTTTTATCTCCAAGCGTCCAAATCTTGTTGACTATAACATGAACCTTTGCCACATGAGGTGCTGTGGAAAGGAATTTGCCGATAATGAAATCCTCCCAGAGGGGAGCTGAATCTTCGAAAATCTCATCGGGTACTGCCACTGTTGGAGCACCATCTACCATCGTGATGTTGATGTCGTGCTTTGTCAGACACGATTTATTCTTCACCACATTCACCCATGTTGATTTCGTCACTGTTCTTGTGGTTTCACCCGAGGTCTCTGACGAAATCGGACCCTCCATCGGAGCTTGGTATCAACGGCGGCGGCGAGCCGTAGAGCGAGAGAAGGAGAAAACCTATTCGCCCTCAAATCGCCTTCTTACCAAAACGCACCGTTTTCACTTAATTCATTTTAATTATTGTTGGATCAAAATAAATTGAAAATTTGCATAGATATTTGAAAATATCTAGTAAAATGAAACAAACGAAAAATCCTAAAACATCTAATAAAAATCAAGAAAGCGCTAGACGCTAAGTGAGCGGTGATACTTTGCAAGTTTACCCTCAACATGCAAAAAATGCAAAATCAAACCTAACATATTAGAATTTAACCCTCGATATAACCCGCCGTCACCATCGTCCATGTTTGTTAAAATTATATTATGTAATGAAACTTACGACTGGATCAATGGATATAATCAAGAGTCAAGCACATAGTAGACTTGTTTAACAACCCAAGGTGGAAGACTTTAGAGTTCTGTGGCTTAAGGCATGACCAATTGTTTGTTTGAGGTGAAAATGAATAATCCCATGTGAAAACAGCTTAGGTGAGAAACAGCCTCATGCGATTGTGTTCAATCATGTACTTGAATATGTATATTCTTTCTCCTACTAGTGAAAAAGATTCTGTAACAAGACTGATATATCCTATTTCACATATTCACTCTAAGAGCGATACAGCTACTCAGCCGCCCACACTTTCATGTATTTAATCATGAAGGTATTCACTATGCATCAAGTGTGGCGTCATCTTATTATCGAGGATATGAGAAATAAGAGTGTTAGCGATCTTTGGGAAGAATTGTGTGCCTGTGTTTGTATAGTATGTAGTTGAGCTCTGTGAACAAGTTGATTGTGGCTTTTCAAGACTACTCACGGCGTGGATAGACAATGTCACATCGAAAGGCACATAAGTTATGCGCATTCTCTGTTTTCTTGCTTTGTTTTTCGTTTAGCAAAACTCTCTGTCGTCTTCACTTGTCAATTCTTCAGCCACCCTAAAGTGAAACTCAAAGCTCAGAAAGACGACCCTCCAGCCACTGGTTTCACAAGATTTCATAGATCAAGAAAACTCTGGTACAGAGCGCAACTCTACTGACTGTTGTTTGCTCAGACATTCATGATAGTGTTGCTGATAAACTACGGTAAGCAAAATCATGAACACATTAATAAACAATAGCTATTTTCTCAAGCTTATCAGCAAAAACAGTAAATCAGTACCCAACAATAAGTTTGTCCCAAAACCTTTTGATAAAGGATCGATTCTTTGCCAAAATGCTTTTCATAGAAAGGTTCCAAGAACCTATACCTTAGTCCCATTATTAAACATCAACATACATTGTCTATTAACCCGAGATCCCAAACTGTGACAAAACAGATTCTCTAGTTCACCTTCTAAGCCGTAAACTTCATACCGAAACAGATGTACACGAAAAACAGCAGAATTACAATTTACAAGATCAGGCTAAAACAAAGAAAGGTTTTAACTTTCAATTTATCTTAGTTGAAATCACGTGGCTCAGGTTCTCTGCAATAGCATTTCTGATCCTCCTCGACCCAGTAAACGCTTCTCCTTCAGAACGCCTCGTCTCCTCCTCAGCTTCTTCATCTTTCTTCATCTCACCATTATCACCAGCAACACCACTCACCCATCCCTCCGGTAAATCATCATCTCCAGAATTCACAAGAAAATTATGCAACAAGCAACCCGTAGTTACGACAAACGGTAGAAACTCGATTGTCTCTGGCTTCCATTTCCTATCAAGAATCCCCCACCGAGCTCGAACCTTAGCGAATGCAATCTCAACATTACGCAATGCAGTGTGAACCACATTGTTGAATTCTGCACGAGACGATTCGAAACTGTCTTCTTCTTCGTTTGAAGAAGACGGATCATAAGGAGTCACAAGCCATGGCAATAACGGAAGACAAGAATCGCCAAGAACGTAACGAGGCACCGATATTCCGTTCCCAAGTTTGCACGGAGCTCCATTCAAAAAGTTTCTAGATTCTGATTCTGATTCCGTTTCTTCTGCAATCGAGAAAAGCTTCGTTTGCCGGAAGATGGCTTCTGGTTTCATCGTGCTCGGCCACCCAGCTGAGATATCTGCGAATCTGCCATTGGAATCAACCAATGCTTGAACAATCAGTGACCCATTCGAACCAAGAAGCTTCCCATCTACCTCGAACCTCTCGAATCCCAACACACCGCAGCAATTCGGGAGCAATCGAGGTGAATAATCAGGTTTGGGATCATCAATTTGCCCTAATTTCTCATTGATGAGCTTACAGACGGTGAAGAAAGAGCGGGAAGCGTCGGGAACGGAGTCGAACCCGAATCGGAGAACGAGAGATTTGTAGGAAGCGTTGTGAGCGAGACGGAAGATTGTAGCCGCGAGGGAGGATAAAGGAAGCGACGGAGAATCGGAAGAGGAAAGGATGGAGAGGAGATGGAAGAAAGTGGATTTTGACATTCGGAAACAAAGATACCAGCGAGGATCGTCGTCTTCTACGGCGGAGGTTAACAAGCGGTGGAACCACGTGGAAGCGGAGGTGGAGGGTGAAGGAGCGATTGGGAGAGATGAGAGGAGGGATTCAAGGCGGAGAGATTGGGATGGAGGGAGGAAGAGATCGTTGGTTTGGAGAAAGGAGCGTGTCACGGCGGCGGCGGAAGAGAGACGGCGAAACAGTGGGTCATTCAGACGGAGTTTGTCGGGTACATTTATTGGATTTCGGTCGGGTTTTCGTTTTTTGGAATTCACGACGGTTGAAAGCAGCGCAGGAGTTCTGCTTGCAACGGAATTCACGGTGGCGGACGAGTTCCCGGCGCCGGCGACCATAGCTTTTCCAACCAGTGATATGGGATCAAGTTGAGGGGAAGGTCAGCAATTTTACCTGAAGATGGACCAAATTAGTTTGAGTACGCGGGTTTTGGTTTAGTTTCGGTTTAAGTATTCCGCTTTTTTGGGTTTTCTCGACTTTTTTAGAAATTTAAAAATCAAAAATAAACCGAATATAAACTGTTCGGTTTTGTATGGTTTTGGTTCCATTTCGAATTTGGATTTTAATCAAATACATTTTTATTATGAGATATAAATATACTTTTTTTGTTTGTTGAAGGATATTAAAATACTTTTTTTTGCCGTATTAAAAATACTTAGTTTGATTTTTTGACTTTTGTCAATGAGGTTTGTATTTCGATTTGATTTTGAATTGTCTTATACATTGAAAGCAGAAATAAACACAAAGCTTAAAGCTTGAACAAAAGAAGGAAAATGTTTAGTCGTGTCTTCTTTGAGGTGAGCCGAACGAGATAAATGATCACATATTTTTTGCAAGTCCCTACTCTTTCACCATTTGGAAGAGGAATTGGCTTTGTGTTGGTTTATTAGGTACCAGACTAGGAGAGGACCATCCGATCGCTAGTTTCATGCAGGTGGAACAACGTTGATTATGTTCTAGTCAGAATAGCATTTCAAACATCGATCTAAAGCATATGGCGAGAGAGGATAGGTAGGAGACACAATCAAGCATGTATGTTATGTCCTAAGTCTCAATCGCGCCATTGACAAGGATGTTTGCTACCGTATTCAATCGCTTTTCCCATCTCAGGAAGAAAGCTCCATCGTCATGCTGCCTCATTGGTTGAACTATCGCCAAATAACACCGATATAAAAATTGACGATTTTGCTCTAGGATCGATGCTCTGTTTTTTTTGCAATTTAAAGTTGCCTTTTATGCTCTGTTTTCTACACCAGTAGTTAAGTTTTTAGTTTTGACTTTCCACAACATTGTAAAAAATTTTATTTTTGTTGATCAATAAATTTAACATTTCAAAAAAAAAAAAAAAAAATGTTTCAGACTTTCATTATTTCACTTGTTAATTCAATAGCAATTACATCAAAATTACATTTACGGAGAAAAGGGAAAACTCTAACAAGTATGACAGGGGGCCCACTATTATTAATCATTGGCATAATGAGTATGACATGAATGTTGCAATTCCTGCTTACTTCCAAATTCTTGACCTACTTCCACCCCCATACCATCTTACCATGCATCTACAAACTAATGTTCTTGTACAAAACGTGCGATAAGCGAGAGTCATGTTTTTCTCTCGCTCTGACACAAAAGCCTCTTGAAGTTTATTGATCTTGTTTTCCAAAAGTTGTTTCTCAGTAAGAAATATCTCACTCTCACATAATCCCCTTGATCCTTCTTTAACTCCAAAATGTCCACTTTAGCTGCTAACAACCTCTTATCCTTGATCAAATGAAGGTTATCATTGCATAATTTAATCAAAGCTTGAATTCAATACCACTTTCTGAGTTGCTGCTTGAATTGCAACAGATTTTATGTGTGTTGCATCCGAATTTCTCTGTGTTACAACAGACTTTTCAAGTTTATCTTTGTTTCAACCAGCGCAGAGAGATGAATAATTGCTTCAGCAAAGATCTGGCAGCTCATTCTTGATTTGCCGATGATGTATTGCAAGATAAAAAAAAATTACTTTGGTTCCCCTTATCCATGTGCTGCAATATATCTTGGTGAGACAATGAATTTTTTATTGGATCTTCTTTTCCAAATGTCCAAGTCGTGAACTCTTCTGTTGAACTGCCCACATAGATGTTTTCTTCTTTGTGATTTGTCTTGTAGCGCACATAGAGATCTTCTCGTGTTGCCTGGCGAAAATTTTTAAGAGGTTTCGTGTTCTCAATCATGTCAGCTTCAACTAATCCTTTGTCTTCTCCGTCATATGTATCGTAACTTGGATATTCATTATCTTTGTCATCGTAGATTTAGTCTCCATAGTAATCTACATGCTTGCCAACAAAAATCGAAAGCTCATCGTCGTTGTTGTCACTAAGGTGTACGAACAATCATGACACTATTTGCTGTTTGGTGAAATTAAAGAATGTAATTCTATCATCCGAACAATCGTTTGGTGAAATTTAAACAAATTCAAATTGAAACACTAACAATCCAAGAAGCAACATTCCAACAATCTGAGAAGCAAGAGGATAAAAAATCCGAGAAAGAAACATAGTTCTTCAACTTTCATCTTCGTCCTCATATTCATCTTCGACAATAGATTGGAAAGATGGTAGTGTCTCATCTTCTTCATCAGAGTTTTCTTCGTCCTCTACATATGTGATTAAATTAAGTTAGTGACCTTAATAAGTTATGATCAAATAAGTATAAAAGTTATTAAAAGAATTTGTTTACCCTTTTCATATGCTTCAAATACCCGTAGCCAATTGCGACTGCATATCAAAGCTTGCACGTTTTTGGGAAGAAGCCGACTTCTGTACTTGTTCAAAATGCGAGCTCCAATGCTCAAAGAGGATTCCGAAGCTACTAAGCAGATCGCAAGCCATTGAAGATAGCTCACCATATTTTTTTCCGTTATCTCTCCAATAATGCAGGATGTCCAAATTGATCATGTCTAAGGGCGGTTATTCAAGATACATTTCCAGAGAAGACTTCCCACTAACAACAACACTTGACTTGCGAAAGGCAAAGAAATCCTGAAAGCAAAATAAAAAAATAAACCACCAGAATGTGTTCATCAAAGCATCAAGAAGACAAAAACATTAAGACAAATCAACTTCACATAACCGATAAACTAAACCACACGACAAAAAGACAAAAAAAGAAGTGGACTTCGTAAGACATAAAAAAGACAACGTGTTCATCAAAGCATCAAGAAGACAAAAAAATTAAGACCAATCAACTTCACATAACCGATAAACTAAACCACAAGACAAAAAGACAAAAAAAGGTACTTACATCGTAATTCATAAAACTCCCTTTTTGTTCTCCATCATTTGCATTATGTTGATCAGATTGTCGTGACTGTGTAGATGGTGATGTGGACTTCAGCTTTGTCTCATATGATTCAAAAAGCAAACGTAGTTTACTACGCAAGTTTTCCATCTTTGCTTGACAAGATCTCATATCAAGCTTTCCAAAACAATATTATGCAAGTGAAAGCTTCAACCGTTGATCAAAGACAGCAGACATTGCAAAAATATCACTAACTTCTTCCCAATACTTATCAAACTTCTCTTTCATCGGTACGATCATTTGTTTGACAATTAAATTTGTGCTTGATTCATTCACTTTCAGCCAGTTTTGAATCTTCCAAACCTGCATGAAGTATAAGTTCGAAGTTGGATATGTCGAACCTGACATAAGCCGAGTGATCTCATCAAATGGCTCCAAAAAAATCAGAAATCTCCTTTGCTCGAATCCATTCTTGATATGTAGGAAAGAACTTGTAGTTTTTCCCATCAATCCTTTCAAGGTTGAAAAAGCATCTCGGTACTCGATAGCCCTATCAAGCATTTTGTAAGTTGAATTCCATCTTGTTGGCACATCCAAAAGCAAACCTTTATTCGGGTCTAAACCCACATTATCCACGCATTTTCCAAACAGTATCTCACGAGATTCAGATGATGTAACATACTTGATACTCTCTTTGATTTTATGCAAGGAATTGCCAATAACTTTCAGCCCGTCTTGAACAATAAGGTTAAGTATGTGAGCTGAATATCGAACATGGAAAAACTCCCCTCCACACAGTAAATCCTTCCGCAAAACAAGCTGAGATTTCAAAATTCCTTGCATTGAATCATTGCTAGTGGTGTTGTCTAATGTGATGGAAAAAACCTTTTTGTCAATTCCCCATTCTCTCCATGACTCAAGAAGCTGCATTGCTAAATGCATACATGTATGTGGTGGTGGGAGAGCACAAAATGCTAGGATTTTGTTGTTCAGCTTCCAGTTTCGGTCTATGTAATGTGCCGTGATACACATATAACCTTCATTAGTGATTGCAGACCACAAGTCAGATGTAAAGCTAATTCGTCCAGGAATACTAGCTAGTTCCCTCTTCAACTTAGCTGTCTCATTCTCATAGAACCGGTACATATCTTTTGCGGCTGTATTACGGGAAAAAAACTTAACATCAGCATTCAAGTATTTCCAAACTTCTCTAACTCTTTCATACTCAACGTACGCAAAGGGCAGATCGTGCTGAATAATTGTCTTAGCTACCATCTCACGGAAAGTTTAGCCTCTGCGTTTATCAGCATGTTACCAACATCACCATTTATGGGCGTAAGACTGCATTTGTTACGACGCCTTCTTAAACAATTAGTATCGTTCTTGTGAGAGTCATGCTTATACCTTCTTACAATGCTTACACTGTGCTTTTTGGTCGCCATCTTTCTTAGTAATCACTACAAAATCATCCCACACATCCTACCACGTCCTATTCTCCGTTTTCTTTTTCTGATTTGATGACTTTCCTTTGTCATCATCATCTGATCCAACTTCAGACTCAACAATTTTTTTCTTTTTCTTACTCGGTTGACTTGACTCAGCCTCAAAAACATTTTTCTTCCTCCTATTCACCTCAGATTCTCTGCCTTTGCCATCACTCACCTCAGCCTGATTTCTCTTTCTTGGTTCAGGGGTGAATTCTGTTTGAGACGATTTTCCTTTGCCACCATCAAGTGTAGCATGAAACAGATTTTTCTTCCTCTTATTTTCCTTTGCCATCCTTCAGTTCAGCCACAAAGTGATTTCTCTGTCTCGGTTCAGGGGTGATTTCTATGTCAGCATCATCCTCATCGTCTTCAAGCTGAATGAACCTTCTTTTATGAACTGTATGAGGCTGTGATCTATTAGAATTCTCTTGTTCTTCTTCAGTGTTTAGAGATGCAACAAGTCTAGCGTGTTCAAGTAGGCAAAGTCTTCAAAGTTCTGTCAAAAAGAAAGAAATTATGAGATCATTATATGAATTGTAAGTGCATATTTTAGTATGAACAACTTATGAAAAGCTAACTTATTTACTAACTTATTCAATAAGATCCCATTTATATGAACTGTTTTACAAAAAGTCAACTGGTTTACAACTAGTCCTTTTGTTTACCCTTGCGTATTTTAGTAATGAATGATTGAACAAGAGGAGTGAAGCGAGAGCATTAAGAACATTGATTAAAACACCAAATTGAAGCGATTCATTGCTCATGATGATCAGTTCAGCCACAAATTTATGATACCACATGTGATGATGTGAAGTAAAACTTACCAGGTCCATTGTTCACAAATCACGATGATCACGTCTCACGATCACAAATGCCTTTGTCTTCGTCTCTCAAACTCTCTCACTATCACGATCACGTCTCAACCGAGTTTAAGTTGCCTTTAGGCTAAATTAGGTTAATAATAGTAGGGTTTACCGTAAAAGTGACTCTAATTGGTGCAAAAGGTTTCAACTAATTGTAATTGTAAAAAACCCCATCTATTCAGCCGAGTTTAATAATTAGCCGAGTTTCCCATTTATGTAGACTTGCAAACAGGACGGAAACGTTAAATCACTCTATAATCATCTCATATTTTGCCACATTTAGACGTGATAGCACTTACAATGCCGAGATAGCTTTTGTCTTCAAGAGCAGTTATGAGATTAGAAAGTTCAACGTTGGCATCCGACAAGGTCTGAAGAAGCTCTGCACGAGATTTTGCGGCCAGCTCAACCTTCTTCTTGTAAACATTAAGACACTCTTCCTCTATGTAAAGAAGTAGTTTGTCTCGTTCCTCATCACTCTCACCAACTTCATCCCAGATTTTCTATAAAAAGTTTGTCCGATGAGTTCGTGTAACCATACTTTAAAGGTTAAGTGTGTTGTGCGAAATTACCTGCAACTTATGCAGTAAAGTTCTGCAAGTGATTTCTCCAAGAAGAGGATTTTCTTCCTATGTCACTGCCATTCTTAATCACAAGGTTTCCTGCAGAAAGAGAAACACAAAACATTTTTTAGTGAAGAAATGAAGTAAGAATACATTTAACGAAAACAAAAGTTGCAGCAAGTAGGCTCAGGTTCTCTGAGGAAGAGAATCTTGCTGCATTCTTAGACATCACAACATCAACTTGGCTTTTCAATCTATGAACCTGCGAATGTACAACTCGATTTTCCAGAGAACCTCAGCTCAATTTTGAATCGCATCAGAATCAACATGAAATCGCATCGGAATCGACATGAAATCGCAGCTGCCCATAAAATCGCATCGGAATCGACATGAAATCGCATCGGAATCGTTTTCACATCTGGAAATCGTGAAAATCAATGGATTTTGCGGTTTAGACCGCATAACTGCAAACCCAGGACGGGTCAACCCGCGCAACCCGACTTCCCGCACGGGTCAAGCCCGCGAGGCCCGCTTTTTTTGGACAAAATTTTTGTGTGTCCATGCCCGCTCCGCTGCGGTTCTACTTGGACCGAGCCCGCGGGTCTAAACCCAAATTGACATCTCTAATCAAAATGTATGTTTGTGATCATAGTCTCCTGAAAAAGGAAACTACATTAGCACCTATTGACTTGTCTCAAATACCAATTGTTTCCCGGTTGTGCCACTTGTCTCAGTAATACCAATTGTTTCCTAGTTGTGCCACTTGTGAGTAATATCAATTGTTTCTTGTTGTCCTAGCTATATCTACTAATTGGGTGGATTCGGGCCAAAAACACTAATCTACCTACGATTCAACCACTACAATCCATTAATTACCAATGCAATGTCCTAATCGACCAAAAAACATGGTTACCAACCCAATGTCCATTAATTAAGAACACCAAAAGAATAATGTTTCAAATCCAATTGAAATTCCCAAATTGCAAATCCAATTGAAATCCCTAAATCCAATGGTTTATAGGGCAAAATCTAATAACATAATCGATAGATTTAAATATAAAACACAATAATAGTGGAAGAACTCACCTTAATTTTGAAGATTCAATGGTGGATGAGGAAGGGGAAGATGTGGTGGGATGAAAAAAATTGATGGGGGAGATGGTGTTTTGTAATTGGCCGAAAATGGTTGGTTATGATTGGCCGACAATACTTGTCTCTGATTGGCCGAAAATACTTATTTCTCATTGGTCGATTTTTTTAATGTTTTAATAAAGAAATTAGAAAGGTAAAATCGGAATATCATATTTCATTAATGGTAGATAGGTATGAGAGAATAACTTGGGTAGCATAAATTTTTTTTTAGTTTGAAGGCCATTTGAGCATTTCACCCGATGGAGAATAAAAAGAAGGAAAGCGGAGCTGAAGAACAAGAAGAAAAGAGCGAAAAAAAATCTAAATGAAATTGGGGATTTAGAGATGACTTTGGGTGGGCGAGCCATATGTTTATTGGTTTCGGTAGACGATCCAATTTAGGGATGGTTGGATCAGTAAATATCAAAAATAAGGGAAATAAAGTAATTGACAGCTTTTTGATTTGAAACAAAAAATGGAAAAAAAAATAATGTTTATAACAATGTTATTTGGGCATTTTTTTTACTTCGAAGATCATCATTCCAAAATTTGTTCCTAAGATCCAGTCAAATTCAGGTTGGTTAGTCAGGTTTTGCTTCTTTGATTTCAGAGTGAGAAGTTGATAAGCATCTTTTTCTTTCGGGGATTTATGTATATATCGAATAGATGATTAGAGTTTCATTTTTGTATATTGGGTCTTCGTGTATTTGTGATTTCAGACTATGAACTGATTAGATTGGAGTTTGAATGAATGTATATTGGCTATTCGGAACCTTTAAACTAGCAAGTCACTTGATGCTTTAAAGTATTTCGATGTTTGGTTATGTAAATCTCATTCTGATACTTAAAATACTCATTTTGATCCATAATAGTTGATGTTTAAGGATTCTATACACAAATTAAGAAAACACATAAAATCATAATTTTTTTTATTTTTTCTACATTAAAACTTCATTTATTGTCTAATTAAACACAATTCAACCAATGATAAAAAAGATTGCAGAATATAAATGGTCAAAAGTAAATATAAAAAATTTAATTTTGCATTGAAAATGTAAAACATCAATTAAAATGAAACAAATTTTTTTGTTTAAACATCAACTATTATGGATGGGAGTATAATATATGACATTTTCTTTGACTTAAGAGAAGTGTTAGTTTTAGAGGACTCAGGAAAATTTGGTATTATAATTTTCAATTCACGTGCTATGAGGGATTATAATGCGTCAAAAGTTAACAGGTTTAAACGGATTTGTTTTGTAAAATAAGCCCGTTTATCAAACAATGTTTAACGGGTCTAAACGGATTAGTCCGTTTAAACAGGGTTTCATACATTTGAACGAGTCACCCGTTTAGTCCGTTTAAGTTTAAAATTTTTTTTCGCGACACTGTTTTAATAATTCTCGAGTCGACGTTCTCGTTTAGGGTTTACAGACGAGTTTCAAACGACAGAATGGAATTGAAGAAAGATATCACTCTTATCTTTCTATCGCATTTCAATATTGTTGACCGGTTTTGTACCCGGTTCAATTTAGCTTTCTATTCTGGTTTTTATTTGGTTTTCTCAGCTAACAAAGTAACGTATTAGACCATTGATTCCTTTGGCATTGAGTCGAGGTTCATTGGAGGCGGTCCTTCTTCCCTTGTACCATCTCTTAGTCCATGATTCTTCCATTCTTAAGGTTTACGGAAAACCTCTAGAAAGGAACTTATCCCATTTCTTTTGCTTTTCAGAGAAACTGTTTCAAGACACGATTAGGAGTTTGGGCTTGTGGGTTTGACAGAGAATCGTGAATTAGGACTCCTTCATCTCCGGCATCTTCTCCGGCGGACTTACAGGTCTCTCTCTCACACACTCTGTGTTTATACTAGAAATTGATTCTCTTCCGTTTGTCTATTATTAATTCTTCGACTTAGAGTTCTCAATTGCAAATTTCGACTTAGAGCACCGTGCTATGCAACTCAAATGTGGGCGAAAGAGTTTGGAACAAATGTTTGTAACACAACACCTAATTTGACTTCTCGTTGTGGCTTATGATGCTAATTTGTATGTGTATTAAGATTCTGTGACATTGAACTTTAACTTTTATAACTTGTTGTTGTTGATTTGTAATTGGACATGTTTCAGATCATGGTATCGTGCCGGGCCTTCGTGGTTACAATGGTGGTCACAGTGATGTGGTTGGGGTACAATTTTGCAGAAGGTTATCCGGAAGAAGACCTGGTGGTGAGGCTGCCTGGTCAACCAAAGGTCGGGTTCAAACAATATGCTGGATACGTCAATGTGGACTCGAAAAATGGCCGGAGTCTCTTTTACTACTTCGTGGAAGCCAATAAACAACCCCACACCAAACCCTTAACCCTTTGGCTTAATGGAGGTTTGTCTGTTTCTTGCTTTTGGTTTTTGCCCTGTGACTTTTAGCTATCTACTGAATTCTCCTGTATAAAGGTCAAGATCTAAACTAAACTTCTCTAACTCGTTTGACATTTGAGTATCAATAAGGTGTGATTATTGTGAGCTATGAAATTGAGGTTGGTCTTGCAGGTCCAGGTTGTTCTTCAGTTGGTGGAGGAGCATTCACTGAGTTGGGTCCATTTTACCCAACAGGAGATGGTCGTGGCCTCCGCATTAACTCCAAGTCGTGGAACAAAGGTTTACTCTTTGATAATATAATGTAAAGAGCAGAGAACTATTTGATTCTACATCTGATGCTGTTCTCTCTTATTGTAAAATGTGCAGCCTCGAACCTGCTGTTTGTGGAGTCACCGGCTGGAGTAGGATGGTCGTACTCCAACAGAAGCTCCGACTACAACACCGGGGACGAAACTACTGGTAAAATTTAAAATCCAATTTTCAGCTTATAGAAGAATTTAGAATACTGTTGTTTCTTGACATGCTTTGTATTTGAACAGCCAGCGACATGCTTGTGTTCTTGTTGAGATGGTTCAACAAGTTCCCAGAGTTGAAATCTCGCGACCTCTTTCTCACTGGCGAAAGCTACGCAGGTTTGTCTTCGGTTATTCTGATTCTTAGTTTAAGGAAATGGCTATGAGACTCCCAGTTTTGCTGTTCTTAGTATTCTGAAGATGCAATTCGTTTAGCTCAATTTTTATTTTGAGGATAAAGTTAGCATCAGTGAATTAGGAAGAATATTGGTGGTTTGGACACTTTCTTGCAGGACATTACATACCTCAACTTGCTGATGCAGTACTCAGCTACAATTCACGGTCAACCGGGTTCAAATTCAACGTCAAAGGCATTGCAGTAAGCAAAAGAACCTGCTCCATTAGCTCTTTTGGCTCTTCTGATTACGTTGTGTGTGTGTTTTTTTAAAAATTTCTGATCAGATCGGGAATCCGCTTCTGAAGCTTGACATTGACACTTCAGCTACATACGAGTTCTTCTGGTCGCATGGGATGATCTCCGATGAGCAGAGACTTACAGTCATTAGCCAGTGTGACTTCTCCAGTCTCCAAAACCAAAGCAAGGCATGCGTCGAGGCTCTCACTGAAGTTAGCCTCGTTTCTGAGTACATCAACGTTTATGATGTTCTCCTTGACTTATGTTACCCATCTATTGTCGAGCAAGAGCTGAGGCTCAAGAAAATGGTTAAGCCCCTCTTTCCACCTATTGTTTCACCAACCAAATATTTGTTGATCTGTCTGTTAACTTTAGAAAATGGTTTCAGGCAACTAAGATGAGCATGGGGGTGGATGTCTGTATGACCTACGAAAGAAAGTTCTATTTCAATCTCCCAGAGGTCCAACACGCTCTTCACGCGAACCGCACCCGTCTACCTTATGAATGGTCTATGTGCAGCAAGTAAATCATTTTACCCTCTTTCAGTTTCATTGATCACAAAAATGAAGAAACTCTTTATAACCGGAGTTGATGTATTTTATACTGATTAGTATTGGCTTTTCACTTTGCCTTGTCACAGCCAGGTAAATTACAGTGGCATCGATGGGAACATCAACATGCTTCCGATTCTTAAGCGAATTCTACAGAACAAAACTCCTGTTTGGATCTTCAGGTAAGAATTCTATTAAAGATCCAATTTATCCCCTTCTTCTCATGTATTCTGCAGCTAAACACCCAGCTTGTCGAAATTGCAGTGGAGATCAAGATTCCGTAGTTCCACTTCTTGGTTCAAGAACGCTCATACGAGAACTTGCTCATGACCTCAACTTTAATACCACAGTTCCCTATGGAACTTGGTTCCACAAAGAGCAGGTAAGTTCCCTACACCATTAAACGATGCTAAACGATGCAGAAGCCAAGTTTTCATTTCTCAATCTGATTGCAAACTTGTGAATGTGACTAGGTTGGTGGCTGGGCCACCGAGTATGGAAAGCTACTGACCTTCGCAACGGTGAGAGGAGCGGCTCATATGGTGCCGTATGCGCAGCCCTCACGAGCTCTGTATATGTTCAGTAGCTTTGTGCGTGGCCAGAGATTGCCCAACAAACCACATTCCCCGCTCATGATGAATGAAAGAGAAGAGATCTCTTAATTTATAAGATGGTAGCTTTTTATATTTAGACTATTGTTAATGTATAAGAAGGTAACTTTTTATATTTAGACTATTTATTTATTATATGATCACCATTTGATAAACACAGAAATTGACGTTTATAGAGGTGAAACTAAGTTCTTCTCTATTTCAATGGATACCGAGTGAAATTACAAATTAATTCCAAAATGATTAAGTAAATCAGTCAAAACGAAGAAAAATTAATTTACCCAAAAAAAATAATCATTATTTTTGTTATCAAAGTGATAGTAGAAGGGAGTAATTTCTTATAACCTTTTTCACATCAAACTTGTGGAGTCTTTTAAAAACTAACACTAATTATTTAAAATACTATGATGAGTGCTATCGATATCCGTCTCTTGCTTATAGTCGGTTTTACTTGCAATGATATAATTTTTAAAACCCAACAAAATAAGGCTTTATTTTTTCTTAAATCACTACCTATTATTTTAAAGTCAAAGTCTCTACCATATAATTTTAGATAATATGAAACAATCGAATTTATTTATCCTATCTTAAATTGTGTTTGAGTCTAATACATTTAGTAACAACATAAATATAAAATCAATGCAAAAACCACCTTAGTCATTGTTTAACGCAAAGACCAAATTAACACATCAACAAATTTTAATCCGGTTTTTTATTTAATTAAAATAATTATATATCTATCTTATTTGGTCTAATTATGCGGTTGAACTAAAAACCGGATTAAAATTTACAAATTTGTATTTCCATATTACTTTAATATAATATAAATGATTGGATATGTTTTAATATTCGAGTTATATCAAAGAAGTATTCAACTATTTCAAAGAAATTTAAGTTTTAGATTAGTTTTCTATTTTTGAGTTAGGTTATTATGCGATTTAAGAATTTATGGATACACAAATATGGAATCCATTTAAATCATTCTATAAGATATGGTCCGACTAAACCAACTAATAACTTTTTTACGTCTTTGAATTACATCATCTCTTATTCATTAATGCAATGAAATATTCGTTTTAACGTATGTTACTTATATGCCTATGATGCCTGTAAATATTGATTGGGAGTCACAATAGCATTTAAAAGTATACATATTATAACTAATCCTCTCAATATCCAAATTTCATCCTCATCAACACATGTAATGATATTTATAGAGGTGAAACTAAATTCTCCTTCTCTATTTCAATGGATCCCGAATGAAATTACAAATTCCAAAACGACTAAATAAATAAGTCAAAACGAATAAGAAGAAATTCATGCTACTTACCAAAAAATAATAATAATTCTTTTTGTTATCAAAGTGATAGTAGAAGGAAGTAATTTCTTACAACTTTATTCACATCGAACTTGTAACGCCCGCGTTCTGGAAGAATTGATTATTGGGGTGAAATAATTAATTCGGGTTTGTTCCGGGTAGTATCGATCGATACTAGGTGAGTATCGATCGATACCAGTTCGAGGGGCATCGATCGATACAGGGTGGTATCGATCGATACCGTGCGGAGTTAATTGTTCCTTATATCTTCTTCTCTTCTTTTCTTACGCGTAACCATTGTTTCTTTGGAAAAACGGTTGGTCTTGCGCGAGAGAGAGAGAGAGAGAGAGAGAGAGAGAGAGAGAGAGAGAGAGAGAAAGGGAAGGAAGCTTGGTGAAGCTTGGATCTTGCGAGATCAAGGGGATTTGAGCTTGGTGAGAAGCTCGAAGAAGGGATTGGAGGAGCGTTGGTTTTGGCGTGAGACGGAAGGTCTTCTAGAGCTCGATCCGTCCGATTTAAGGTGAGTTGTGACCAAAGGTTAGCAATTAAGCTTGTGTGATGCTTAGTTAAGCTTGATTGTTGAATCTTGTGGCTTGTGTGACGATTTGTGTGGCGATTTCTGGGTTTAGATTTCGCGTAGGTCGTGAATCGCAGGGGAGTATCGATCGATACCAGGGGTGTATCGATCGATACCAGTCCCTTGTCGGTAGACTCATGTTGAGTCGGTATCGATCGATACTAGGGGTGTATCGGTCGATACCAGTCCCTTGTCGGGAGGTTGTGTTTTGGTTTGGGCATCGATCGATACCAGGGGGTATCGATCGATACCGGTTGTGGTTGTGCGTGTGTGTTTAGTTTTTCATAGAGTTGAATTACTGATTGTGCTGGAAGTTTTAATTGGTGTTAATTAATTCTTCGTATTGTTAATTGCTCATTGTTGTTAATTGTTAGCCTGTTGTTGGGAGGATCAATCTCACTCAGCGTTTGGTTAGCCAAATGTTGATGCATCACTTTTGTCGATGCAGGTAAAGATAAGGCGTGATCGTGGAATCGAGGCAGTGAAGAGGGGATGATTAGGACCCGGGGTTTTTAATTGTTGTTTTATTGCTTTCGCTGTTGTAGAACTGTTAACACTGGTTTTGTGTTTATGTGTGTTGTATTATTT
>PKMM01040874.1:485146-507171 GCA_002933915.1 Eutrema heterophyllum
GAATTGTTTATCGTTATCTCTAGTTATTACATTAATTAATTTACAATTGCATAAAGTATCTGATAATTCTTGTGATTCGGTAAAAGAATCACTTGAATTTTCGATTTCATTGATTGAATGATTACTGCTACTATCTTCTTCTAGCTCAGAATCGGATATTAATAGCTTTGTTAGCTTTTCTTGAATATCAGGTTGATCTTGGAATATTTCGTTTATTTTCTTTTTCATTTTACATTCCGTAGATCTATGACCGGGGCGCTTACAATTCCAGCAGACAATTTTTTGTTTATTGAACGACTTAGATTTATTATTATTTTTTGAATAATAATTATTAGTTGGTTTTTTGAAATTGTTATATTTTTTTTGATAGTGTTTATTATCATTATTATCATAGTTATTATTGTGTTGTTATATCTATGCATTTTTCTGTGTTTAAATTTTATTCGCTTAATTCTTGATGGTGGATTAGGTCTATTATAGCCGTATTGTTCACAGAATGAACCCATGGTTATTCTAAATTTAAATTTGTCATTTCGTTTGTTATCTTTATGTTCTTGACATATTGGTAATCCTTCCTTTTTAATAAATGCGATTAATTGACCATATGTAATTGTATTCCAATTAATAGGTTGTCCTCCAGAATAATCTTTTAATTTACTGATTATTCTTTCGCCTAAGAAAGATGGTAATCCCGAGATAAACCTTTCTTTCCAAAATGGTTGATTACAATCTCTTCGTTGGAATATGTTTGTCATAAAAATATCTTTATACCATTTAAAATCGCCTAATGTTGGGCATCTTAAATTTGTTAATATAATTTTTTTACTTTCTAATTCTTCATTTGGATTTCCTACAAAATGCATTGTTAAAGTATGAATTAATACTTCTACAGCGTTTTGATGTTCTATTTCTTCGTAGAGTCCTTCGTTATTTTCTACGCGCCTGATTTCAACGTGGTTAATTATTGAATCTTGTGTGGTTATATCTAATGAATTGTCCCACCAATATTTTAATGCTCCATTAAATCCGGATATTAATAATACACATGCTTGTTTATCGGTATTATTTCTAGCTTTATACGCTATAGCGGCCATTCCCATTTCTTGGAATAGATTCATTATTTCATATTCTGATCGTCCATCAATATTCCATTCATGTATACCTTCGCCGGTATATATATGATTAGAATATTTATGATGTTCTTCGAATAATAAATCTGGTGGAGTATGACGTGGGTAATATGGTTTAGTTGATTTTGTCATTCTATTAGTTCTTATTCTGTTGACTTCTTGAATATCATTTTCTGATTGCGTAATAGATTTAGTATCATCTTCATCTATATTATTTATTCCTTTTTCTTTATCTAGTCTGGTTGAGATTGATTTTAATATTTCGTTCGCAGGAAATTTAATTTCTCTAGTTATTGGTTTAAAAATTGGTGGTGTTATTGATGAAAAGGGATGTTGAATAGACGGTTTATTATGACTTGATATTTGGATTTCATTATTATTTATTTTATTATCAATATGATCAACTTGCTTCGATATTGTATGTAATAATTGATTTTGATAATTATTATGTTCGTAGACTGATTTGATATCTTGCATGACTACTGGATCAGTGTTGTTTTTATTGGCTCCAGTTTTAAAGGGTCTAGCGATTATTTGGCGATCTTGAGTACCTATTTTAAGATCTTTTAATGGTGGGTGTATAGTTTTAACTTTACTTCCATCAATTTGTTCCCAAATTTGACTTAATGATGAACTTGTATTAATTGTTTTAAATGGGTAATTAATGTTATACGCTATAGAGTATATTTCAAACCATATGAAAAATGGAATATTTAATTCCTTTAGTTTCATAGAGTTATACCATTTTTCCCTGTATTCTATGGTTTCTTGTTTACTAAATGTTTGAAAATACCAATTACGTTTCTCGTTATTTTCCTCTGAATAAAATTCTTTTTAATGTATTGTTTATCAATTTCATATTCTTTATTTATCACATTAATTTCTCGAAAATCAGATTGAGTAGGTGATGTTGGATACATATTTGGTGCAGTTATCGGTGCTTTGAATTTTATTGAATCTTCTTGTTTAACGTTCTGGTTTATACTTTCTGTTTCTGAGTCCGTACTGGGTTGTTCATATTGGAATTCAGAACAGGATTGTCTTGAAGGATATGAGCAAGATGCTCTTGAATGATATGAACTGACTCTGGGTGGAAGCGGTTCTCTAAATGATCCAAATTGTAGTAATATTTTTCCGTCTCTTTGTTCAGTTATTTTTGTAATATTTTTTTGTTCGAAATTCCTTATTGGTTGAGTAATTTCTATTTTCCATTGGTCTGGAATAGTTATTTTGTTCCATTTTAGTTGTTTAGGTGTGTAGGTAGCGCTTGGTGTATCCTTGCTATGAACTGTTAATATAGTAGTTTCACCTTTATTATCTTGTAATAAACATCTAGGATTGAATTCAGATGTTGATTGCTTAAAATAGATTCGGTACATTAATAGATATCCATGTCGTTCATTTTGAAATTTTATTTCTGGTAAATGAACATTTAGTACTAGAGTATTGAGTATGGTTGGATCATGTAAACTTACTTGAAAATTGGGTGCGCAGTTGAAATAAACTGCTCCATTATGTAAATTGGATTGTACTGCTCCGAGGAGCGAATCTTCAAATTTTAATAAGGTATTATCTCTTAAAAGCATAAGTATGGGAGAATCAATACCCGTTCTAGTGAGGGGTTTGATTGCTATTTGGATTAGTCCAAAATGGATATAATTAAATTTCTTTTGTCTGTATTTTTCTAAAGAGACTTCTGATAATAATTTAATTTCTTCATATTCGTTTTGAAGAGATAGTGTTTGTTCATGATCCTTTATTGCATAAGCTGTTTTAAAGTCAAAAGTACCAATTTGATATATATTTTCAGGATTAAATTTTGGTAATTTATTATTGGATATTTCATTAAAAGAAGTTATTTTTGACATTATTTCTCTTGAATTAATGGTCATACTAGATGCAGAACTTGCATGCTTTTGTTTAAAAAAATTTCAAATCGAAGATGCCATGACTTTAATCTGGGTGTAAACTCATACTAAAGAGATACTAACCGATTTCTAGGTCGACACAACTGGGGCTTGCCAACGGTCTTACTGCCTTCTTCAGGGCTTGCAGCCTGGAACACCTACAGTGACAGTGTTTCAGTAGAAAAGGTAGGGATATGTTTAGATGGGTTTAGACTAGCTTAAACTCACGAAAATCTTTTTGATTTTGAAAACGTTTTAAAAAAACTTTTGCAATAATTTGCATCGGTTTGTTTAGAAATCGTTTGGCTCTGATACCATAAAAAAAACGAAAGGTGAGTATTTTGTATAAACTTGCTTTTATTAATCTGAATTTGAAATACAGAGTTTGAATTTAAGCAAAGTGTTTACAAATTAAAACTTAAAACTTTTTTTAGAGAGAAGCTAGAGCTATTTTAGTGAGAGAAAGAGAGTAATGAAAAAATTGCTCATGCCTCGTTTGATGATGCTAGGTCTTCATTTATAGGAGAGGGTCGCGAATAATATCTTGCTACGTGTCGTCAGACGAATGGTGCCGACACTTGGTGTTAAGTGCGTAGATACGTGTCGTCAGGTCAACGGTGCCGACACTTGCTGTTGAGTGTGTAGATACGTGTCGTCGGATCAACGGTGCCGACACTTGGTGTTGAGTGCGTGGATACGTGTTAATGTGGGTCCCGCTTGTTGTGGGTCCCGCTTGTTGGTAGATGTCTTCCTTTTATCGGATGGCTCTTGGATAGTTAGACTCTGTATATTATTTTGTACTCTTGCATTTATTACCTCTGCAGAACTATACTAGAGCAATTTAAAGATGGACTAGATTATAATCCGGGAATTTTTTTTTTTTTTTATTAAATTTTGTAATATAATTTGTGTTTATTTTTGTGTTTAGATATAATTTTTTTTTGTAGATTTATTTTTTTTGTAATATGAGACATATATTATTTTTGTGTTTAGATATAATTTGTTTTTGTAGATTTAATTTTCGTAATATGAGAGTTTACATATAATTTATTTTTGTAGATTTAATTTTTGTAATATGAGACACATATTTATTTTGTGTTTAGATATAATTTGTTTTTGTATTTTTAATTTTCGTAATATGAGACACATATTTATTTTGTGGTTAGAGATAATTTGTTTTTGTAATACATTAAATTTCGTAATATGTTTAATTATTGTAATATGTTTATAGGTTTAGGGTGTTTTTGTGTTTAGATATGAATTGTTATGTATAATTTTTTTGTATCTATAATTTTTTAATATGTTATGTTATAAAATTACATGTAATTATTTTTTTGAGTTTTCTAAAATTAAATTGTATATGTTTTTATATCTTAAGCTAATTAGTATTTTTAATATGTTTATATGTTTATTTTTGAGTTTGTTTTCAATTTGTTTTTTGATTTCTATTCAAATTTGGATTTGCAATTTATATTCTCAATACAGATTGCAAAGATGGGCCTGGGCTTGGCAAAATATTCTCGGTGGTTAACATTTGCAAATGGTTTTTTAGTGTTATAAAAAACCTGAATGAAAAAGACAACAAATATCCTGATTGATTTTTGGTTGTCTCACGCCGACACATTTCATTTACTAAAAAAAAAAACCAAAGAAACGGGATTTGAATGCCGATCTGAATCGAGGTTTTCGCACGAGTTCATAGATCAATTTCGAGAGGTCTTTACATAGAACCTCAATTGATCTCTCTCACCGAATAATTCATGTTTTTACAGGTTAGTGTTCTTCAAGTTTCAGAATCCAGATTAGGGTTTTTTTGTAATGTTTAATCGATATTCGTAATCTGTGGTTGTTGTCGGTAAATCTGGATCTGCAATCACGGCTAGGAACACCAGACCAAATAGATGCTGGCTGTTGCTGCGTGGTGATCTAGATCTCGATCAAAGATCTAAAGATAAAATCTCATGCAATTAATAACTATCTAGCTCGGGTATCAATCTCTATTGTTTTTTTCTGGTCTTCTCTACATCTTGTGAATACAAAACAATAGAACCACCACAGAAGCTCTCACGACATATCTATCGCAATGTTTTTCGCCATGGAAAAAATATAATATCAGTTCTGGTGTACTCATTTTAGAGCTTAAGAACTATGCTAACTTAATATATCGGAATGTCTTTCGTCATTGAATATATCAGTTATGGTGTACTCATAAAACTTATCTTTCTACATTTAATATATCACAAGCATCACTTGTAAACTTTCAATTGATCCTCTTTCTTTTTCTTTACTAACTTAATATCCCTGTTTTCGAGTATATCATACTCGGTGTTTCAGGAATATTGGATATAACCAATTCACTGGAGCTGCAAAATACTCCATTTGTCAATCACACCATTTAAGAATTAGTAAGTAATATGCTTAACTTCACACTCCTTTGATATATAATGTATACTATAAATATGTATATATATATATATAACAAAATATACAAAATAATAATTTAGTTGCATAGTAATCTGAAGTACTTTTAATTAGACAAAACCGTTTGTATGTGTTATATATTTCATATTGATATATTCTGTTATATATAATGTATAGATATATTCCAAAATAAATTACTTGAAAACAAACCAAGAACATATATATAACATAATTGTATTAGATGTTGCTAATGTTGCCAAAGCAATGAAACAAATCAAAACACTTTGGTTTGCAAATGTAGACACAATGAACAAAATAAAGAAACAAACCAAAACACTAAACTTTCAAATGTAGTTTTTCATAACAGAATCAATAGCACTTATTCAATTGAAACCAAGCCATCATCCGTAATCCTCTTAATGAATGTTTTTAAAAAAAAAGTTTACCTGCAATGAAGACCAAAATAAGTATGTTCTGGTCAAAATAGCAGATGAATATGTAAAAGATAAAATTGAAGTGTCAAGATTTTTACCATGTAACTCTTGATTTCTTCATCAGCTTCATCTGAATTAGAAGTTTTTAAAAACCTGCTTGAAAACCACATTCATCGTTTTCTTCTCTTGTTTCCCGTCTTTGTCTACAATTAAAATTTTTAATCCCTTTTTAGATGTGACCCTGGATATAGCCACATAGAGCTGTCCAGGGTCACATCTAAAAAGATCCCAACTTTAGACAATGATTGCCCTTGACACTTGTTGATTGTTATCGCAAAAGCAATGGAAAGTGGCAACTGTCTTCTAGGCATTTTGAAATTGTAGTCTGGTATCAGATGGTGTAATCAACAATCTCGGAATAAGCACTTTAACTCCAACCTTATCTCCGGTAATAACTGTAGCTTCCACCATGAAATCAGGCATTTGTGTAATTTGAAGTCTAGTACCATTCATTAAACCTCCTTTAGGATCAATGTTTCTTAACAACATCACAGGACAACCAATCTTCAATCGTAATATGTGGTTGGGTAATCCATAGGCCTTGATAGTGTTCAAAAAATCAGGACTTAGAGCTTCATCATTAACTGCGCTTTTATCAAAAGGATATATAGAATCAGAACTGAGATAGATCCTTTCCTCACCGATGACATAGTTTTCTTAGTATACTATTTGTTAAAACAACCTAAGTAAATGAAAAACAATAAAAGATAATGCAGAAAAGTTGATTACTAACCTTTGAGTTGATCCAACATATGATCATTTATGGTATTAACATCTTCATTCGTTGGACATAGAATTGCTCTTACCTGGAAAAACTTTGGTTCCTTATCCTCTTGTAAAGAAGCCGTATCTCCATACACATCTTTGCTGATTGCTTCGATTGGATCAATGGCGCCAGTAATCAGAAACTCTTCTGGAATATTGATTAGAGCATCACCATCATTAGGTTCTGCAATTTTCCCATCTCCAACATCTAATATCCATTCCGAGAAATCTTTAAGATCTTTTGCCTCTTGAACAGTCAAATTGTTTGAAAGTAGTCGCATGTTCTTAGTGAGTTTCAACACTTTGCAATGATCCCAAAGATATGATGAATTAAGTACAGCCAGAACAATGTCAGCTCTAGAAGCTCCATTTACTACAGGAAGAACCTGTCTGAAATCACCTCCAAACACAACAACTTTTTCACCAAAAGGCTCTTTCAATGGATTCCTAATAATATCATTTAGATTTGTATCTAAAGACTCAAAACAGTGCTTGTTCATCATGGGTGCCTTATCCCATATGATAAGATTTGCTGCCTCCACTAACTCAGAACGATTTGTTCCATGTTTCATTGAGCAAAAGGAATTCTCATCTAGATTTATAGGGATCCCAAACCTGGAATGAGCAGTCCTGCCACCTTGTAACAACAGAGAAGCAATACCGCTAGAGGCAAAATTAAGCACAATATCTCCTCGGCATCTTATTGCAGCAGATAGTATTGTCCAGAGAAATGTTTTTCCAGTTCACCAAATCCATAAATAAAAAACACTCCACCTCTTTTTTCCAACAAAACTCCCATTATCTCATCATAAATCTTCTTTTGTTCATCAGTCAGCTTGGAAATATCTCTATCATGGTTTGCTCTCAATTCTTCTCGGTCATAGCTTGTCTCATCAATTATCAAGACATTATCGTTCTCATTACTCTCTCCACATGGCTGCGGCATACTTTTAAATTCTGATAATGAACTCTCATTACTTTTCATAATCTTCTCGATTTCTTGAAAAGCATAGTTTTGTTTATCCTCGTCACTTAAGATTAGTTCTTCAACATCAAAAAGAGTTTCATTATAATTATTGAAGAAAATAAGGATATCTATAATATTAAGGGAAGTCAACATGTGAAACTAAAGATATACGGTCTAAACCTGGTCTGTTTAAATGGCGTCTCCTGTTATGCTCAATGTCTTCTGAAAGAAACTTCCAAGTATTGTTCCAAACCACTTCTGGCTTAGATAAACTATCTGAAGTAAGCGTGATAACAAAGAGCTGCCGTAGAAAGCTTGCAGAACTATCAAAACTTTTTCTTACAATATCATCAATATACTTGTAACGCCCGCGTTCCGGAAGAATTGATTATTGGGGAAAATAATTAATTCGGGTCGTTCAGGGGTAGTATCGATCGATACTGGTCTTGTGTCGATCGATACTGTCCGGGAGGTGTATCGATCGATACTGGCATGTATCGATCGACACCAGTCGGGTTTTTCCTTATCGTCTTCTTCCTCTTCTCTTCTTACGGGTGTTAAAAACCATTCTATTGGGAAAAATAGAATTGGTCGTGAGAGAGAGAGAGAGAGAGAGAGAGAGAGAGAGAGAGAGAGAGAGAAAGGGAAAGAAAAGCTTGGCGAAGCTTGGATCTTGCGAGATCAAGAGGGTTTGAGTTTGAAGAGAAGCTCGAAGGAGTGTTGGAAGAGCGGGGTTTGGCGTGGGCTAAGCGGGAAGCGAGAGAGGTCTTCTAGAGCTCGATCCATCCGATCTAAGGTGAGTTGTGACCAAAGGTTAGCAATTAAGCTTGCGTGGTGCGTTGTTAAGCTTGATTGATGGGTTTGGGGATGTGTATTGGCGATTTCTGGGTTTAGATTTCGCGTAGGTTGTGAATCACAGGGGAGTATCGATCGATACCATGTGAGTATCGATCGATACCAGTCCCTTGTCGGTAGGCTTGTGTTTTTGCAGTATCGATCGACACCAGTCGTGTTGTTTCGGTATCGGTCGATACCAGACCCTTGTCGGGTGTCGTGTGTTGGTTGAGTATCGATCGATACCAGGGGTGTATCGATCGATACCAGTTGCTATTTTGTGCTGGAAGTTAGTATTGGTATTAATTAATTATGAGTATTGATAATTGATAATTGCTGATTGTTGTGCTTATTGGTAGCCTGTTGTTGGGAGGATCAATCTCACTCAGCGTTTGGTTAGCCAAATGTTGATGCATCACTTTTGTCGATGCAGGTAAAGATAAGGCGTGATCGTGGAATCGAGGCAGTGAAGAGGGGATGATTAGGACTCGGGGTTTTTATTATTGTTATTGTTGCTTTTNCGTCTCCTGTTATGCTCAATGTCTTCTGAAAGAAACTTCCAAGTATTGTTCCAAACCACTTATGGCTTAGATAAACTATCTGAAGTAAGCATGATAACAAAGAGCTGCCGTAGAAAGCTTGCAGAACTATCAAAATTTTTTCTTACAATATCATCAATATACTCCTGGTCATTTTCTAGCAATCCCTGTGCATAACACGCCTCTCTATAGCTTGGATATACCACTACATTGTAAGTTTTAATTTCCTCAAAAGAGTGTGGACCTTTTACATAGTTTAGCAACATTCGCAAATAATATGCATCTTATGCGGTGCATAATTAATCCTTCCAACGCTAAATCTTTTTTTACTAACTCTTTCTTTGAACATCTTTTTCTTCTTCTCGAAAATAAACTTAGTAGGAATTTGCTCATAAGTGAGCTCTCTAGCATTTGCATTAACCTTATTCATCTCAAACCAGGCTAAGAACATTGTATTTTGGATGAGTTTATGGTTGACCACCGTTTGTACCTTGTCGTTCCCCTTGAAAACTATAATCTGTTTCCCCGGCAGATGGAAAGAAAGCCTATCAACCGGTGTAGATCGATAATGTATAGGGTTTTAAAAATCCTCCATGTCGCTTCACAAGCAGAGACATACCTGCAAAATTTTAAATAGTCACATTTAGTAATGGAAAATCAAATACATGATTTGAAAAGCAAACGTTATGGATGAACACATTCAAAACCTGCAGTCAAAGAAGTCTTTACTTTCGTTCTTTTTTTGTTGAGTGTTCCCTTGGATTTTTTCTCCATTGTTTGTTCCACCTTTCTGAGGTGGTTCTAGAGCAATAGTTACACGATCTTGCCCTTTATTAATGTACTTAAATAAGTACTTAACATAGCCAGTTTGGTTACACCCACGTTAATGTGAGCTTTGTAACGGATAGATAATTTCTTGTTGTAAGGTATTACATATCTGTTGTCGCACTTAAAACCATTCTTCTCAACATATCTATCCGGTTGCTTGCGTCTTCTGTAAACTGCAAATACTTCTTTGTTAACTGTAGTTTTTTCTGCATAAGCCTTTGGATATAACTTAGAACATTCACCATTCTCCATGCATGGTGAATTCAGGTTAGCAACTCCACAAGGTCCATGAATCATCATTTCCTTAATAACTTCGTAAAGCTCGGGATCTTTTTCTTTGTCCGGAATTTCAGCAGAAATTATTTTGTCTATGTGATGTTAGATCCATGAAAAGAAGAATGTGAGCATGTGGTAGGCCTCGTTTTTAAAACTCAATTGTATACATTGCTGCACATTTAAAAAAATAAAACCATCAAGTTAGTAACTCAATGTAGTGTAAACATAACAACCTTAAAAAAGTATATAAAATATAACTTACATGATCTTGTACTTCCTATAAGTTTATTTTTTGTTAAATCATTCATCAAAGCATCAAGTTTCATCTTAAAGATCCTACAAATAATATCTGGACGATCCGTTGGATCTAAGTTCCGCTTCTTTAGATATCTAGTGATCTCATGCCACTTAAGATTGCATGTAAACGTGATGAAAAGATCTGGGAATCCAAAATGTTTACATATGACCATCGCATCCAAATAGTTATTCTTCATGTATCTGGGTCCATGATAGTTGCATAATTTAGTCCATCTTAGCATCCATTTTAGTTAGCATTTTGTGACTTTTTGCATCACTTTCATGGTTTTCTTTGATTTTGCATCCATTTTAGAGTTAGTGAGTCTTAGATTAGTTCTTGCATGTGTTTGTGCATCGTGGAGTGTTTTAGGTACCATTTGGATCTTATGGAAGCATTGAGGACCTTGGAGGAAGATCATGGGGCAAAAGGGACCAATTTGGAGCAAGAGCTACGCCCAAAAATCAAGGAAAATGTAGAGGCCATCTGAAGTTCTTTAAAGATCGACTCAAATTAAGGGTTTAAATATGGATTTAGCTTCGGAGATCTTCATAAAAGTCGTAGATAATTGAGTTAGCTTTTGTTTCGAGGTGTTTTCAAGTCATTCAGAGCCGCGGTTCAAACGATACATCAAATTTAGTTAGCATACGTCCGTCTGGCACGCAGACGGAGTACCTGAAGATTGTATCGGGATGGTGTATCGGAGTGAGGCATCCCGATATGACTTGACGAGGAAAACCATCACCTGTTTTTGGAGTGTGTATCGGTGTGGTTTTCAGGGGTGAGGCACACCGATACTCCCCCGCGCGACCCATTTGCCTATAAATACAAGTAGACCCCTTTGTTGTTTTCTAAGCTTTCTTCTTCATTCTTTTTGTGTGTGCTCGACCCAAGAACTCTCTCTAGAGTTTCTTGGGTTTTTCTTCATGTATAATCCACACTTTTGAAGGATTCTTCACTTATATATATACTTTGATTTCTTTTCTTTTTTTCTTGAAGATTCTTCTTTTTAAACTTGGGAAAGCTCAAGTGGTGTTCTTGATGGATATTCATTTTCATGCCATCTAAGAGAAGATTTCTTCATCCCTTTATATATATTATGTTTAGTTGATTCTTGTTCTTCATTTCTATGGTTTAATTTTGGTGTTCTTGTGAGTTGACTTTTTATTGGATTTAGGATTTTGCTTGATTTGGATGGTTTGATGGTTGATTGTTGATTCTAAGGATTAGATCAAAACTTGTTCTCATGTTAGGAAGGATCTTAATGCTATAATCGAATTGATAACTCATTTCTAGAACTTAAAACATTTATCACCCATAAGGTGTTCGATGAAATGTCTAGAAAACTTCCAAGCATGCAATTCAATTCTTAGCCAATGGAAATTGATGATTAAGGTGAATTGTTTACTTGTATGGAATAATACTTAATGATTATGGACATTTAGTTGCAAACGGAAGTTCTTGATAACTAGATGATTTGTAAATGGGTTAGTATCATGGGAGTGAACTAATCTACTTGTGTGATCCATGTCATAAAAATGAATGTACATTGAATGTTTATGCATCATTAGTCAATTGTTTTGATGGTTAGATAATGGTGATTTAGGATGATCTTGGATGAGTCTTTCACTTAAGTTGGTTCTTAATGCTAGATTTGACATGATAAACCGAAACCTATACTACACCTTATATTAGTTAGATTTTTGGTCTCATCCCATGCATTAGGGATAGATTCGAGTAAGCGGTGTTAGTACTATATTAGCTTTGTTCATTCGTTTCTAGAGCTTAGGCATTTCACTCATGACCCGAGTTTAAATGAATTGCTTAACCCGAACCTTTTGTGAGCTATGCATATCCTAGCTAACAAAATTTGATGTTTAGGGTGTTTAGTGAACTAATTGGAATTGTTTCTTAATACTTGTTGATTATTTATTCACAAATGGAAATTTGTTCTTGATTAGATAATTAAGAAAGTGATTAGTGCCATGGAAATGGATTAGTCATATTTGTGAGTTCCATGTTCTAAGATAGTGATTAATGCTTCCAAATGATTCATTGTTTGATTGTTACCCATCTCATTGATAGTTTAATTCATGATCCAACATTTTAGTCTTGTGTTTTATTTTCTTTCTTGCATTTGTTTTCTTTCTTATAAACATAAAAACCAAAAACAATGTTTGCTCTAGATTAAGAAATTTCTTGCATTCTTAGTGTTTCAATCTTAACCCCTTATGGATTGACATCTCAAGTGCTACAATGACATGAGTACACTTGGGAATTTGAATCGAAAAATATCTCGTATCAGTCCACCTGTGAAAGTAGTTGGCAACATAAATTGATGCCCTTGTTCATTCATATCAGTGTTACCAGCATTCTCTGAATGTTTAATGGAATCATAACTATCAGAACGTAAACATTTCTGATTTTTCCTCAGATAGCGTAGCCTGTTAGACTCTATCATAGTATAGGCATCTACCAGAAACTGTTGGAATAATCACCTTGAATAGAGAAGAGTATGAGATTCATTGTTTCTTTCCTGAAGACGGTATGCAAAGAATTGTCTCATATATATAATATCCTTCTTAAACGTTGTCCCACCTTTTGTTGACCCTTTATTAATCCCAAGCCTAAAACCATCCTCACCATATGGAAATATGAGAGGATATTGAAGTGCAAGATACGAAGGATGGATTTCACTAATCCTTTGAAGTTTTCCAGATTGTTGATCCAGAACAATATCACGCTTATCCATGTCAGCGTTGAAATCTCCAGGAATCAATGCAGCCACTTTAGATGCTGTGTGAATATTATATGTCCTTCCATCAGTGACACGATCACTAACAATTCTCATATGAAAAGTTTCTTTTGGGTTAGTATTAAATCTCTCTCTGGCTGTTCTGAATTTTGAAACATTTGGATTGACTGCATTTAACATATGCATAAACTTTGTTTGTTCTGTGTCGTCATTTATCATGAGATGCAACTTAAACCTTCAATAAGAAATTAAAAAAAAAAAAGAGAAAACTTTTAGGATCCGCAAATACGCGAAATCTTGCATATTTACAGAATAATTTTTATTATGAGGTTTAGAATATAGTTATACCTTGGTGAGACATCAATGACCAAATCATCACAAACTTCACATTTGAAGATAGGTTTAGTGATTTTTGATTCTGATTTAACTGATGGATTTGTTTTTATTCTTTGGACCCTTTTGTTACACTTGCCACAACCAAAATAATACTAATCAAATTCGGTATCAATAGCATAGATGGTACACATGACTTTGCATTTTTCAATCTGAAAAAGAAAGAACTAAATCACTTTAATTAAATTCAAAAAGAAAAATAAATAATGCGAGCTACATACCAGTGGTATTCAGCAATTCTGCTACTGGTTTTAGGGAAGTTAAGACCACTTTTCTCTCTCTTTGTTTATCATAAGTTGAAGCTTTTCATTCTTAGTTTCAATGATAGCTAGAGCAAGACCATCTTGCGGTAACCTGATGTTTGGATGTAACCAAATCTTAGTTAGTGTGCAAATCATAATAGAATCTATACTAATTACAATGCTCTCTTAATCAAAAACATTAGTTAAGATGCTTTCATTATACATCTAATCTATACTATTTAAAATGCTCTGCTTAGTCCGTAAATCTATACTTTATCATATCCTTAGTTAGTATGCAAATCATAAAGATTCTATACTATTTACGATTCTATACACATTAAAAAATTACTTATTCTTAAACTCATCCACTTCAGGTATGGGAGGGTTGATAAGGAGTGCAAATGAATCAAATGCATTTGTGATTTGAAGTTCTCCTGCATAAAATCCCAATCAGGTTTTAGCTTAACCCATACATTTAAAATTGCTTGTTAAGCACGTGTTAGTTTACTAACTTCGGTAGAAGTTGATTTTCGCAAACCTGAGTAGACAAATAACCTGATCTTCACCAGCTTGTTCGCAATTTGTAGTAATTTGATCAGCAAATTCTCCCCATAGACAACATGGCATACGCTGGTCCCTAAACCACCCCAAAAATCAGTATATAATAAGTAAGGNACTCAATTATGCAAAATCATACTTATGAGTTGGTAGATCTACCGCAAGGCTGCAAACCTCTTGGGTGTAAATGGGTCTTCACTACAAAGTTAAAAATCGATGAGTCCATTGACAAGTATAAGGTCACCCATATTCACCACTTGACCAATAACATCTGTAATAACAAATGCATGTTAAAATGTCCAAATATACTAACATAATACTGTTTAAAGCTTTAAAAATATAAACTATGATTGAAAAATATTCTAACAAACCAATCATTCATTTTCAAACAAACTAATATTCACGACCAATTCAGCATTGAAAACTTACTTAAATGGTTGACTATAGTATTTTATTATTTGAAATGATGATTGGTTTCTTTTTAGCAACTTTGGCATGCATCAGAGTTTGTTTTTGACACGGTTGATAGTATTTTGATCAATTAACGTAGTGAGAAAATATCATATAATTCGTGTTAATATAACTTACCAATCAAGAAATGAGTTTTGAGATTACCACTTGTAATCTGATCAAAACTGGTCAATGACAGAAAGTTGTCATCTGATTTGACCAAAGACCGCGATAGATAGAAGTGGTGCTCACAAAATTCATCTTGTAAACATGGTTTGTTAGTCGGTAATTGCCAGTTGCAGGAGTTAAAGAGAAGTTCTCAATAACTTTTCATTCTCCAACAGGAAGCTCTTTTTGAACACGTAAATCCATTTTTTTCTACATGAGTCATGTATTTTAACACCCTACATAAGTAATATTAGCTCCAATGTTTCACCAGCTTGTGATGTGTATTGTTTCCAACCATGCAAAACTTTAACCTGGATTCGCCAGCTTGTTTTGTATGGTTTCACATTCTTCAGAAGTGTGAATCCAGTGTTGGAACCCATTTTTACTTTGCTTTTTGAGAGTGGTGAGATCAATTGTCGTTATAGTTGTGAAGAATAACACATGATTATTCTCTTATTTATATAGATGTTAGTCGAGATTTTTTAGTTTTGTGAATATCTTTCAAGTTATATTTACGATTTGGTAGGTTAAAGCAAATATTTTCTTTCTTGAATTTTATTAAAGAATATTTCTTATTTAACGCAGATATATGATTATAGTAAATGGAATCAAATCTTGAATAATTTATAGTTAGTTTAAGGTATAAAGAATATAATTATTAGGAATATTTGGACTAAATTGTTTTCAATGTTTTTTTAGAAAGATTTTGTAAGATCTGCAAGTTATATAGATGTTAGTCGAGATTTTTTAGTTTTGTGAATATCTTGCAAGTTATATTTACGATTTGGTAGGTTAAAGCAAATATTTTCTTTCTTCAATTTTATTCAAGAATATTTTATATTTAACGCATATATAGGATTATAGTAAATGGATTTACTCGAATAAATGGAAACAAATCTCAATTAAAATCCAGTTAGTTTAAGGTATATTGTAAAATTTGATTAACACAAAAGAAACAATGCATTGTAAACAAAATATTCCAAAATTGTATCCTTTATCAAATTAATATCTGCTGGGTAATTTGATTTGGTTAATTGGTTATTGCAGGTTCAGTTATTTGACAATGATATGGAGCACTGTTCTATTACAAATTAGTTGTTTCAAAAGAAGTACATATGAGTAAGTAATTCAACATTAGTCCTAAAAATATTAATTTTTTTCATTACACTATCTCTTTAAGTAGATTATTATTACCATATTGCAGTATCCTCTTTGCAACAAATTTTTCTTTTGGATCAACAAAGTGAAGAGATCTTAAAATGACCTTTCGCGAGGTATATTCTTATTGTATAAACATAAACCTCAAGTCATTTAAGTATTCGGATGTAATGATAATAAATAGAGTGTATAGTTATAAATGATAGGCACGAGTTTTGAAACATGATTAGAAAACATTGCAAAATGTTCTAAAATATCCGTAAGTTGGTAAATAACATCTAGACCAACTACATCCTTAACCAAAATATCCGAATAACAAAAACAAAACAACAATGAAGCAAGTTTTAAGTCTTGAAAACATAGAGAAAGGAAGGTCTTAGAATGGAGTAAACCCTTGCTTGTGATCATTCTTGTAAATTTTTAGTAGAGGATATGGGTACATGTCAACACTTATAGAATAAAATTAGTAAACAACATGTTATACTTGAAAATTCAGAATACTTATTTAATATACAAATCTGTATTATAAATCTATATTACCGATTTAGAAAATGGTAGAGTTCCGAAAAAGTATAATCTTTAAACTCTATATTTGAAAAGCATTCTTCTGCTTTAAGCCGTGAATGAGCTAAACAAAAAAAGAGATGTTTGTTATTAGTATATTGATGATAATATAATTATATGTAATAGAAAGGAAAGATGACTTAATAGATAAACTCACTTGCTAATTTATTGACACGGAAACATCTTAGGATACAAAAAATGTGCCATTCATCAACACTGTAAATCGTCTAGATAATTCCTTAGCCAACTCTCCATAAGCTAAATACTTTAACCTTTTAAACCTGTAACAGTGAAAACATTTAGAAACGTCTATAAGATATATTTTAAGAGTAGATTTTGATGGTCAAAAAAAACTCACTCTCTGTTTCTGATCGTAAATTGAACAGTTGATTTCATCACTGGCTTCTCATAAGTAGATTCATATGACCATCTTCTGTTAATCTTTCCAACCCAAGTAATTACTCTTATAACATCTATAACAACACAAACATTTACTATATCACGGGTTTAAAATAATATGATCTAAAAATATAATTAATATATATAAATCATATATTAAAATTACCTATAGGGTAGCGTTCTGAAACAGTTTGACGAATGATGTCAATGATGGGAGTGAAATGATGGGAGTGAAAACCAAGAAATGATTGTGGTTTGGATAATCATTGAGTAGTTGCATTTTTGTGTTTGAGTTGAAATAGATCTGATAAAAGTGGGGATTGGTTTGGCCAAAATAGGACCAAACATCACAGAAAATTCTTTGAGGGAGAACCAATGACGTTCAAAGTTCTTAACCCATGAAAACAAATTCAATGTTTCTCCGAAAACATTTGCCTATATCCTTTTTTCCTTGAAATCAAATGGGAGAGAAAAAAATATAGTTGTTTGTAATTAGAAGAGTGACTATAGGTTGAAAATAGTTTCAGAACCATTTTTTTGTAATTAGAATCATCAATATATTAGAAAAGTAAAGATATTACCTCTTCATCGCACAAAATGAGATTCATTTTGGGCCAGACAAATACCAATCCCTTAACCAAACACGTAAGATCTTCACTTTGAGGTTCCAATCTTTTTTTGATGTGTTAATTTCTGAGATCATGTGGAAATTTTTGTTTGCCATGTGAAAATCGTATGTGTTTGGTTTTCTTTTTGAGTGAAAAGTGTAGAAATGTTAGAGAAATAAGTTATGAAGGTGAATATATTTATAACGAAAATCAATCAAGGAGTTGAAAGGCCTTTTTCTTGCAAAGGACGCTATCTTTTATCATAGGCCTAAAAAGAAGTACGAAGATCTTAAATAGGAGATTCTCTGAATTCAAATCTTTTAGTGAGTAAATGATGCAATGATTATTAGGAGATAAGTGAAAAAAGTTTTCTTTATTTTTATGTTTTCGAGATCTATTTTAGAAAATTTGATTTATTAAAGATTTGGTAAGATTTGTATATGGTTATAAAATAACAGTTTTGAAAATAAACCAAACCACCTTTGTAAAACCAATATATTTTATACGTTTGAAATTGTATGAACTATGAATGTGGTTTGGTTTAATTTCGAAAAAACGATGAATGTGGTTTGGTTAAACTTTAATTTTATGTTCTAAATTGTATGAACAATGAATGTGGTTTGGTTTACTTTCGAAAAAACGATGAATGTGGTTTGGTTTACTAATTGGCTGATCGTTTCAGGTATGGAAATTAAAATATGAGATGAAGAACTTTCATGCTGGAACGAAAAAATGAAGAACTGATGACTGAAAAATAACCGGCATACTTTCACCTTGTGCAACTTTCATGGTGGAACGGGGAATGAAGAACTTATGCATGAAAAATAACCTACATACTGGAAATTTAGCCCATCTCTTTAAGTAGATTATCAGCCTGCATACTGAAAATAACATGCATACTTGCATACTGAAAATAACTTGCATACTGAAAATTTGTAATGTAATCGAGAAAGGAAGATGCAGTTAAAAATCGAAGTGGAAAGGAGTATAAATTTGTAATGGAATCGAGAAATGAAGATGAAGAACCATCTAAACTTAATTTTTTATTTTTTTAAAAATCCTGTTTGGCAACAGGAATTAAATAATAGAAATAGTAGTTAACCAGGATAGGAATAGACTAAAATGAAAGTTTTTCTTGTTTGGTTACAAAATGTATACATGTTTTGATAGTATAGATGATCTACCGGAAAGTCATTTATGATACTGTGTGAGTGAGTACATAGTATGTGGAAAGATCTCGTGGTGGTTTTCAAGGTCAATAAACAAGTTTTTCGAACCTCCCAAAGTAGCCCACTAGGTGATACTGTGTGATCCATTTATGATACTGTGTGAGTGAGTACAAAGCACGGAGAAAGATTTCATGGTGATTTTTAGGGTCAGTAAACAAGTCTTTTGAGGCTTCGGGAGTAGCCCTCTGGGCATAGGACGAGGGTGGGGCCCACGGGCCGAAAGATGGCGGTAGGGATGTTATAAGGGGTATCAAAACGGAACTCAGACTAGTGTTGAGTCATGGCAACTCACACCATCGGGGGTAACAGTGATGTATCGTGTTTTTCAGGGTTTTTAACCATCGTTTAAAATCCTATTTTGAGTCTTTCATCATGTTTTCAAGTCTTTTTGGTATTTTTAATGTCTTTTGTGTTTTTCAGGTCTTTCTAGACGAAATGGGTGAGAAGGATGGAAATCATTGCGAAAACGGATGACGAATCGAGCGTTGGAGCTTGCAGGGCATCCTATCAGTCACGGAGCCTGGTTTGGGGCAATCTATATGGACTCGTGCTGATTCTCGCATAGATCCTATTGGTCATGGAGCCCGGGTTGGGGCAACATGCCTGCAACCGTTCTGATCCTATCGGTCACGGAGCTCGGTCTGGAACAGTTTGCTTGCAACCGCTCTTAAACACAGACGGGCCATAATTTCCTTTTTTTTTCCTTCGACCATAAACTACCTAAGACCTATAAATACCTAATTTTAGTCATCTTTTAGAGTACGCTTTATATTTATTGAGTTTTGAGCAACTATTTTTTGTAAGGCTTTGGGAATAAGATCTATGAACCTCTTTTAACAAAGCTTTTTATTTATCTATTTAACTTCATAATGTTTTCTCTCATACCTCTTTGCTTGTTCTCTGCAACTATGTGTGAGTAGGTTCTTAGTTATGTAGTATGTGTCGAGTGGAAATAAAGTTGTCGTCTCCTTAATCACGTCCTTGCTTTTATATTCTGAGTCTGTGTTTAACGTTCTCATTTACTCCGTTTGATTCGTCATAATTGCATTTAATCATGTGGATTCGACCATTTCTCCTTGAGATATTTAATCATTAGTTTGAACGAATCTTTGGTTCACTTCGAAGTTGACCACACGTTCGACTTTTATTCCTTCTCTCCGTAGTCCATCCCGGTCTTCAGCTCGTTATCTCACCTCTTCTTCGCATGTCACTTCTTTTCCTTTTTATCTCTTCGCTTAATGGACCTATTTTTACTGGGTCGGGATTTGTACGCACACAACATTTAATGCTACTTGTGTTTAAATTTTAGCTAAGGCTAGAGTTAGAAAAAATAAGATAATCCTAGTACATTTATCTAGTTGCAAACCAAGTCTTCATGCTTTAATCGTATCTTGCATCTCTCCCCCTTACTCCGGATAGTCGAAAATCTATTTCGAACTTGCTTGTGAATTGTCTTCACTTGCTTTGAAGGAAGGATGGGAGTTCGCCATGTATCCTAGCATTTTTACAATAATGCGTATATATTGTACCTCATTGCTGAATTTTCCTTATGTCTGCTGGTAAAATAAAATCATGTTTGCTGCATGCATTACCTTTTCTAAATAGGGAACGGAATACCTTCAATCATTTGGTTTCGATGAAGAAACGAGGTGAAACATCTTTACGGTCTTACGAGAGGGAAAAATAGGAGGGGTTTAAAATCAGTCTAAACCGTGTATATCAAGGCTCACTTTACTTCCGAAAACCTTGTTATCGAAGTTTTGTGACTACTTTCTCAAGTACTGGTTATGTGTTTCTTGGTTTACATTACAAAAATCTAAACTCTTTTTACGGACTATTGGACACAAGTGAAACCGCTGGTTCCCGTGCATCAATATGATAAGCTTCCAAGTTATTATATATTCGCAGGCTTTGTCTTCGTGCCTCTCACTCTGCCATCGTTAATAGTGCTAAGATTTGCAACTGTGTAGTAAAAGATATGCCTAAAAAGGCTGGTAAGCCTTAGATATTGCTTGCTCATAGTAAACCTTTTCCGTTCTTTAGTTTACTAACGGTAAAAAAAATGCATACTTATTTGAGTTATTAACAACAAACAATGTTTTCTTCGTCATTAATTTAGGCATCAAACTTAGAGAATTTGTTTTTTTGTTTTTCTGTGTAGGTGTTCGCAGATGACATCAATACAGGATACGATAGTTTCGAGGATTTGCGGGTAACTCACTTCATCAATCACGTCATTTAAGGCTGTCCAAAAGCACCATCTATTATATTGAACAACACAATTCAATTAATATTTATTATGGTATCAGAGCATGTTATGCTCATGAGATTAGATCATGTGATCAAACTCTTGGTTTTTCTTTTTCATCTCTAAGTCAAGTGCTTCCATTATCCAAGGTTATCATAGACCTCTGAATTTACGCGGGAAAACAGTTTATTCATGCCTCCACTATGACCAAGTGTGAAAATCCATATCCGAACTTAGGGACCGTGCTAGAACTACCTCAACTCATGATTTTTTAAATTTTTATACCCGAACTCTAAAGTCATGGCTACGACCTATATTGACATAAATGTCGTTAGTTAAACCGTTAACAGTGCTAGCTGCCATGTCAGCTTAAACGTCCACAGTTGTTGAGCTAGTTGCAACATCATTAATTTTTTGTTTTAAAAAATCATTCGTCTTTTTTTTCAATAAAAAACAGTGTTTTATAAAATAAAGAAAAATATGAATGATATTATTTTTTATATATTTATTTTTTGGTCTAAGTTTTTAATATTCCAGTAATCTTAATCATCTAATATCTCAACATTTTATGTATGATTTTAATCATATGAAATAAGAATATGTAGTTGACAAAAAAATGAAATAAGAATCTGTAATTAACTTATTTCTTGTGGAACTATCTTTTAAATGAATATAAATTTCATATCTATGGATGGATAAACAAACTAAGCCGAACATTAAAATTTTATATCTTAATTTCATATTTTAAGGTAATTAAGATTAATGGAATATTGAAATTTTAGATGAAAATAAATATA
>PKMM01040874.1:518441-536969 GCA_002933915.1 Eutrema heterophyllum
ATAACTAATATTATTTTCGTAACAAAATAATAATAAAATTTAAATTATTTTTGAAATATTTAATTTATATATTTTTGAAATAATGGATTTTATTTATAATTTTAAATAAATATTTAATTACGAATTAAAATTAATACATATATATATATATATAGTCAGATTAATCAATTAATTAAACTACTCTTAATTGAATCAGATTAATTAAATGAATTTTTAATTGAATAAAATTATTCTGTTTGGAAACAGGATAGTTATCACAAAAAATCTAAAATTTAAAAGTTATCCAGAATAAGAATAGATTTATATACATTTTTTCCTGTTTGAACACAAAAAATGATTCTGTTTTAATAGATTAGATATGAGAATTAATGTATTGGAGTGAGGACACATCACAATACCAATGGAAAATTCTTTCAATGTGACAAGAAGCGATTTGAGACCATCGATAATGCTTTGCCAGTGAATTGCAGGAGAATCTTTTCCAAAAGACCTACCAGATCTTAGCATCTCTCCTTTAGAAGTTCTCGGTGCCTGAAGTTTTCATTTGGACAAAAACAAATTATCGTCAAAGTGCAAATAAGATAAATCATCACAGCATTAGGATACAAAGAAAGCCAGCAGGAAACCTGAATGCATAGAGAAAGTAAAGTTGATAACTCCTTCAAGTTATTCCTAACCATCCAAACATTTTCTCAACATAGGCTGCAAACTGTTGCTTGAAAAGAAGAGCCGGGTACTTCGCCTCCACCGGGGGGATCACTGCGAGAGCAGCAGCGAGGTTGCCTGCAGAGGGTGACGAGCGGAAGCTCTGGTGAACAAGAGAAAGAGAGGATAGTTAAGAGTCTGATATTGAAAGTAACCGAAAAGACATATTAACTCAACAAAAAATTGTAATACTAACCATGGCCATCCTTCCAAACAAAGAAGTTGAAGCAGGTGGCTTCTTGCTTTGTGTTGCTCCGCTGCCACTAGTTTTAAGACTTTTTTGAAGCAAAAATAATAGTGCCGATGTGCTTGTCAACCAATACGCCAAGTGACTATTGTCATCTTCATTCTGAAAAAATATCAGAAGAACGGTGAAACTAGTTTTAAGACTTTTTTGAAGCAAAAATAATAGTGCCGATGTGCTTGTCAACCAATACGCCAAGTGACTATTGTCATCTTCATTCTGAAAAAATATCAGAAGAACGGTGAAACTTCCTAGTTTAAGTAATTCAGATCATTCATAATCCATATTTCATATTGGCAAATGACACAGCCACTAAAAACAAACAGTTTTAGGGGAATAGATTCAATCTTACCAAAGAAGAAGCAAAACCCAGCAAGAAATTGATTGGATTTAGCAATCGTAGACTAAGAGCAACTGAAACGCAAAACCCAGCTTGGAATTTTTCTTTTCCGGTTCCGGAAACTCCAATTTAGAAGCCATTTTTGTGACTTTTCAAAGATTGCAGAAGAAGAAATAAAATCGAGGCTAAGGTGGAAATATATAGCATCAGATTCTGGTTTTTGAAGAATGGAAATTATTTCATTATGCAAGCTTTGATGGAGGTGAAAGATAAGCGTACGTGAGAAGAGAGAGAATGAGATTGATATAGTTTGGGATGACTGCCTAAAACTGCCCTTACTCATACAACCCTAATTATTTTCCTCCAAACTATTTATTTTTTCATTAAACCCCCCAAACTTATAATTTTCATTTCTAAACCACCTAAACTATTTTACTCTGCTTAATTCCACCTCTTTAATCAAAATCATAAAACCAGACCCGTTTTTGAAAAAAACCCGACCCGTTTTGAAAAAAAAAAAAAAAACCCGATCCGACTTGAAAAAACCCGACCCATTTTTGAAAAAAAAAACGGAGTTTAAGTAAACGAAAACACGTTAAATAAACAGTGATTGCCCATAATAAAAAACCCGATCGGACTTAAAAAAACCCGACCTATTTTTTTATAAAAAAATGGAGTTTAATAAACGAAAACGCGTTTAATAAACAGTGATTGTCCATAATAAAAAAACTTGATCCGACTTGAAAAAACCCGACCCGTTTTTTGCAATTGATTCAAATTTCTAGCGTTATTCTGGGGATGTTTGGTTCTCAGGTTTTGTGTTTGAAAAAACCCGACCCGTTATTGCCCATAATAAAAAAAACCCAATCCGACTTGCCCATAACCCGACATGTCATCATCTGCTACACGGGTCGGGTTTTTTCAAGTCGGATCCGGTTTTTTATTATGCAATTTTATTAAACGCGTTTTCGTTTACTTAAACTCCGTGTTTTTTAAAAAAAACGGGTCGGATTTTTTCAAGTCGGATCAGGTTTTTTATTATGGGCAATCATTGTTTATTAAACGCGTTTTCGTTTACTTAAACTCCGTTTTTTTTTCAAAAACGGGTCGGATTTTTTCAAGTCGGATCGGGTTTTTTTTGTTTTTTTTCAAAACGGGTCGGGTATTTTTTCAAAAATGGGTCTGGTTTTATGATTTTGATTAAAGAGGTGGAATTAAGCAGAGTAAAATAGTTTAGGTGGTTTAGAGTTGAAAATTATAAGTTTGGGGGGTTTAATGAAGAAGTAAATAGTTTATAGGGAAATAATTAGAGTTGTATGAGTAAGGGGAGTTTTAGACAGTCATCCCATATAGTTTAGAGTGAAGGAAAAAGAAGACGAGACTTTAGTTAGGGATAGAAAAGTCTTTTAACTTTTCAGAAAGTGTATCAAGAATTAAAAGGGATAGAAAAATCTTTTAACTTTTCAGAAAGTGTATCAAGAATTAAAAGTGACTTTTCCTGTAATTATAAACTCAAAATGTGACTCTCTGTGTAATTCTTACTATTAAAATCTTATGTATTATAAATTTGATACAAATCTGATCTATCTATACTATCTATACTATTATTTATGAAGTCACAAATCTTAGGTGTCGTCCTCTCAACGATTTAAGGAGCAATCATCCCTTGTGGCATTTTTTCCGAAATCTATGTGATTTTTTGTCGATTTTTATTTGGAATTTCATCAACTTTTTTAAGAGTTTGTGACTACAAAATTAAAAATCATTAAACAACAAAATATTAGAGTTGATGCTTTTAATATTATAGTTTTTTACAAGTTATCCCGAACAATATTTTTGTCCAATGCAAAACGGGTTAAGTAAACAGATTAGGACTCTAATTTTGAAATGTCTACAAAAACGAGTAGTGCAATTCAAAATATTAGTTTTTAGTTTAAAAGGTAGATACTCAATTTACAAATTAATATGATTTTGTTTTCAAATTAACTAAATCTTTTGTTATAATTTTATTTGAGTATATATCAAACCTAAGTTTACTATATTCATAACCGATTTAAATAGACAGAATAGTAAAATTCATTAGCCAAATGTAACATCACTGTTCGATAGATATAAAATTTGATTGTGTCATGTTAATATATACGCACTTAAATATATATCCTAACAAATTTTAACTTAACCAAACTTTTGAAATTAATTTACAAAATAATATTTAAAATCTGTGTGGGGGTTAATTCCTAGTGATTGTATTATTTTGGAAAAATATTATACGTGAATAGAATTTGCCCGTTTAATTATGGTCATATTCCGTTTTTAACCTCATCGTTTTTACGGACTCGTGGATAATTGGAGGAATGTTCGATAAGTTAAATGAATCCAATTTCTACATCACGAAATTAGAGATGAAATCGTGTTAGTTTCGTTTAATTACATAAAAAAAAGTTCAGTTATTTTTCATTAATTATACTTTAGTTAAATGATGTGTTTAATTTATTAGACTATATTCATTAAGTTGATGTAATAAAGTTGATATAAAATAAAAGAACATTATCACTTTATAATTTATAATTATTTGCAGAAATTAACTGAAACAGAAAATCATAACTAAGATGGAATTAATTACTTACTTTCAAAACACAATTTTTTTAGGGGGAATTGGTTTTATAGTGGTAATTGAAAACTAATTTGTCCCCTTACTATTTCTTAGATAGATATTGTCCCTGTTTAATTTAAAGTTAATCCTGTTTTACCCCTAAAAACGAATTAATTAATATTAATATATATTTATAAATTACTTAAATAAATTTTGCAGATTCTATAAAAAAAGGGAAAACCTATTCTACGAAAGCAAAAAAAAAAATCGATCTCGACACTTTTCTCCTCGCCGCGTCGTCTCCGCGCATCTCCGACTACAGTCGCCGGCAACTTCTTCCAGTAAGTAAACCCTCGTTCCTCCTCCTCCTTCGCCTATACGCATCCTCCACTTATCCTCCTCCTCTATTTTCAGTCTCCAATTTCGATTCTAGGGATTTAAAATCCCAAATTGATTTGGGGATTTTTTTTGGTGCAGCCGGATTTATTTGCAGAGATAAATCCATCCATCTTCGCCACCGTGACTACTCCTATTCTCGTGGTAAGCAACCGCCTTCGCCTCCGACATTGACCATTCATGTGTTTTTTTTTTGCTTGATATTCTTATTTGCATGTGTCTACTGTCGACTTCTTCAATTAAACTTGATGTTCTAAACGTGCAATCCTCATACTCTTATTTGTTTCTCAATCGTGATTTTTAAGTTTGCATAAGCTTTTGAATGATGATATTTGTTTCTTCATGATGAGGGTTGAATGAAGAATTACAGTAAGTCAATTGAAAGAAACTTTTGAAAGAAACTTTTGTTCTTTGATAATCACTTCTTTCTCTTGTTTATCTCTTCCATAAACTTGTTCCTCTCTTGCATTGTTTTTTTTTTGTCCGTAATGTTTGATAATCACTTCTTCTACATTGATAGATGTTTAATCTATTCTTTGGTATTTTTTTCCTTCTTCTTTGCAGATATGGATATGGAGCTGCCGAAACTGCTTTTTAAGGCCGGGTTTGAGCCGCAAGTTGAGAAGATCAACAATCGTTGCACGACAGCAATTCTGGCTGAATTGAAGCTAGCACTGGGAACCGAGTACAGTAAAGTTCAGAGAGACCCGGTCTTCGGCCCGATTGTGTCCATTCTCGATAACAATCTGGGATACTCGGCGCGCTTGATCCACAGCTTCCTCTGTAAGGAGCTCCTCACTGACAAGAAACATGAGCTGTGGTTTGTATTTGCGGGGAGGCCACTTCGTTTCTCTCTGCAAGAATTTCATGCGGTTACTGGACTCCACGTCAAAGAATATGAGAATTGCAACTTCAAGGAATGGGTTGATGACAAAGGGTTTTGGAGTAAGTTGCTCAAGAAAAATGCAGGAATTAGTTTGCAGAAGATATTGGATGTTCATCTACAAAGTGTTAACACATGGAGTCGTGAAGACAGGTTGCGGTTAGTCTACTTGTGTGTCATTGCTTCTTTGGTAATGGCAAAGGACAAAATGATTAATATCCCTCACGAATTCATCGTTCTAGCGATGGATATCGAGAAGCTACTCATACATCTTCTGAAGAAAATGTGCAAGGTACATTTTATGTTACTTAATTTTATTCAGTTTCTTAATAAAACCATATGGTTTCAACGATTGGTTTCTCACTTTCTCAATTTGAACGACCTGTTTACAGAGGCAGCAAATGATAATGTTGACGCTGAAAGTGAAGTTAGAACATCAAGTGCTGTAGATAGCTCGATCACAGGTTCGAGTCGTGGCCGGAAAAGGGTCGTTGATCGTGGTGCTGAGTCACGCAAGCAGAAGCTGTTGTGTGAACGAGCAGCTGCAAAAGCAGCAGATGATAACATGAAGTCAGCAAACATGAAGTCATTTATTGAGGGACTGTTTCAGGCTTCATTCAACACTTTGGAGGAGAAGCTTGAGAAGAAAATTGATACCCGACTGGAGATGCTTGAGAAGAAAATTATGGATACGATCCAAACAGCAGGATTAACCAGAAAAACCGGAGAGCAATCAACTAGTGCTACTCCCAAAGCCACAGATCCATCAACAAGTGTCCTTCCAAGTATGGTGGACAATCCTCAGAATTCAAAAAAGGTAAGAAAGGCTAGAACTTGTAAGTCTTGATGTACTTTATATGGGTTGTCTAAGGCATTATCTGGTCTAGTTGCAACATTTATAATATGTTTGGCTCTATGTAAAATGGAAGGATGTGAACATGTAATATGTGTGCCTATATATATTAGGCTCGGAGCTTGTCCCTTGTTTTTATCTTGTATTGTCCCTTGTTTTTATCTTGAACTTGTAAGCACATTTCTCTTTTGTAACATATGTTGTTAAATGTAACATAAGTTTTCTTTTGTTTTTCTTGATTTGCATTTTAGGTAATTGATATAACTATTTTTTTGTTATACATTAGCAGGCAGATATATTTGGAAGAGTAAATGATAATCTTCATGACATATCTCAGAGTGAAAATTTTGATATCGATCTCAACATGGATAGTGAAGATGTTCTCGAAAACAAGCTGGCCAAACTCTCTCAAGCTTCATTTGTATCTGGTTTTGAAAAGTCAAAAAAAACAAAAACTTTTGACAAAGAGTGGTTCCCACCAGATGATGTGGATTACAAATTGGTTCACCTGGATGAAAGTGAGTGGGTAAAACTAAGTGATTGGTCTCAATCTCGCGAGTAAGTATTTGTAAACATTTTTTTTGTTTTTTTTTAAATTTAATACTTTATATGTTTGACAAGGTATTTAATCTTGAAATTTGTTTTACTATTTCAGAGATTTAAAGGTTGGCCCACTCTTGTATACCATTGACGTAGCTCATCGCATCATAAGTCGGAAGAATTGGCTGCACACCCCGGTAAGTATATAGCAGAAGTAAACTTTTTAAAAGATGACAGCATTTGATTCCACAACTTTTTAACTATAAAACTTTTCAGGAAATGGATGGTTATATGTACTTACTTCGTGAGCACACATCATTGGGCCGCTTGAGTCATGATCGTGTCGGCTTCATGACATGTATGTTCAGTCTCCAAATCGGTGCTGCGTACAAACTAATGGTGGAGAATAAAAAAAAATACCAATTGGACCCGATGCTCAAACAATATGGATTCGGAGAGCTTCCATCACATGGACGAACAAGCAAAATTTGGTATATCGACGTGGATCGTGTATACACTCCGGTACATGTCTCCAACAACCACTGGATTTCTTTGTGCATCAATTTTAAGATGAGATCAATTGAAGTTTTCGATTGCTTGGGAAAGAAGAACAACCGGTTCATCGACCCATTCGCACACATCATCCCTCGAATTGTCAAAGAAGTTCAGGGATACAAGGACAGAAAGCATTTCCATATTAAACCATATGAAGTGCATTATCAGCCGATGAAACCTGGGATTAATAAGAGCGGATGTGATTGCGGCGTGTACGCGTTAAAATTCATTGACTGTCACATGCTTGGACTACACCTGTCATTGATGGACGATGACAACATTAATGAGGCTCGGATGAAGATCGCCTACGATCTTTGGAAAGCAGCACATGATCCAGTGTTGATTGAGCGGATGTCGAAGTACGTACCTCCAAAGTTAGAGTGCTCTGATGTTGTAGAACTTGAGTAGGTTCGATATTAATGTTTTTGCAGTTCAGATTGTAGTGTTTTTTTAGGCTTCACAACTTTTTGGGTTTAAAAATGGGATTTTATTCACGTATGAAGAAGATACAGGCAGACGAGATCGATGTAGGGTTCTCAACTTCCCTTCATTCACAGCAAAAAAAAAAAAAAAAATTGGTCTCGTGGGGGAATCGAACATAGGACCGAGGGTTAAGAGATCTTGTGTGTAACCAGCGGTGCTATGCACCTCAATCGATATTTAATTACAAGGTCAATTCATTTAGCCCGTAAAAAATTAGTTAAAACAAAAAAAAAACAGAAACTTTATGTGCCAGGTCGATTATCGGTGTGTGTGTGTAACAATTGTGTGTAACAGAAACTTTCTGTTAAACTTAAACTTTGAAACCAAAAGACTTATTCAAGCATAAAGTCAAATCCAAGTACAAACCAAAAATACATAACTACTGATATTTAAACAGAGATAGTCAACGACTATATTGGCATGTTACATGTCCCTCTCTTGTGTCCTTCAATACCACAACGACTGCACTTGTGCCTCTTCGACCGTTGTGATCCTTGTGACGCTCGTATCTTGTCTTCCACTGTTTCGTATCTTCGTTTCCTCCGTCTACCAGCTGCCCTTCGTGATTCTGGTGCTACAACTTTGGCATGTTCAACATCATCTGGGACACGCCATTCATCCTCAGGGACTGCAATTGGATTAATGCATTCCTCATAAGCCGTTCTCCATGTCGTAGTAGTGTACTTTTCATCAGTGAGTGGGTGAATCTGCTTGTGCACAGAAAACGCTGCTTTAATTGCATGTCTGCAAGGAATTTTGAGCAAATCGTACTTTCGACACGAACAAGTTCTTCTATCCAAATCAACAAGGCAATCAAATTGGTCACCTTTGACCATGAATCGATCATGGTTAATCGGATAAGCAGTAAAAAATTTACCCTTCTCAATCCTCCTATCGATCTTTATCTCCACCTCAGCGGTTAGATGAGCCTCATGCTTTGAGCTTAATTTCTTACGCTCATAAAACCACCGGGTTAGCATTTCTCTGATGCTGTCCAGCAAAGGAATAACTGGATACTCTCTAGGTGATCGCAATGCAGAATTTATCGATTCAGCTGGGTTATTGGTTCTAACGTCATACCTGTACCCAGGGAATTTGCATCGAGCCCATTTAGCGACATCAGCATCCAGTAGATACTTTCCAACAGCAGGACTAATAGAGCAAATGGCGTTGAACCTACTCTCAAAATCAGCGACCCTATACTCTTTAGATGCCTTTTCAATCAAGCCAATTAAACCTCGTGTCTTGTAATATGTTACCACATTATTCAGCAAATGGTGGATACAAATTCCATGCCTAGACTGTGGGTACATTTTCGCAAGTGATTTAATAACAGAAGTATTTCTATCTGACACAAAAGCCAAACCCACCTCATCCGCAATGACAACCTTTAGTTGCACCATAAACCACTCCCACGACAGGTCGTTCTCTGAATCAACAACCCCAAATGCAATTGGATACAAATTGGAGTTACCATCTAACGCTGTAGCAACAAGCAGAACTCCTTTGTATGTACCCTTCAAAAACGTTCCATCAACAATGATGACCCTACGAATGGCTTTGTAAAAACCTCTTACCGATTGACCAAAAGAGATAAACAGATACTTGAATCTTCCATCGCCGTCAGTTTCGTACTGAGTATGCGTCCCCGGATTCGCTTCTTTCAACATGTGCAAGTATTTTGGAATTCTACCGTAGCTTTTCGCAGGAATACCTCTAACAACACTAATTGCATACTCACGGGCCTCCCATGCTTGGTCGTAAGAGATCTCGCATCCATGCTCCGTACGAATAATCTGAATGATTTCTCTGGCTTTAGGACCTTCGTTAACACCCTCAAACTTATTCCTAATCAGATTGCCGATTGTTTTCGCTGAAGCTGTCCTACCGACTTTGTCTTTATTGGAAGGAGAACATGTATGTTGAGCGACATACTTGTTGATTCTGAAATACCGAGACCCATCTAGACACTGTGCACGAACACGCCAATTGCATAACTTCTCTTTGCATCGTATAAACCAAATTTTTTTGGTCGATTCCACAACAGCGTAGTCAAAGTTATACTTCATCGCAGAAATTTCCATAGTAGCCTTCAACTCTGTTTTGCTTCTAAAAATTTGCTCCTTCTCTACAACATCAAGCAACGAAAGACGAACAATATTGTCACCGTCTCCTTTTTTTCCAGCTATAACGGCTTCATCAAAATCTTCCTCCACGTTTTGGACACTGATTTTGATGTCATCAGCATCTGACTTCTCAACGAACGTAGCATCGTATTCCCGAGTACTTGAATCAGATGGATACTTATTCAAATCAATGTTCAATGTTTTCTCTCCATGGTCAACTTTAGATGTAAATGTCACACACAGACTGCTCGACGCTTTCTTCCTTGAATACCCAACATAATTTTTTACTTGACGATCATTGGCGATAATCACTGGAGGAGAACCTAAGTTATCAATCAAATCACTCGGTAGATAACTAAACTCGACTTTCTGATCGATTATTTCATAGTCTTCTAAAACCATCGTTTCTAACTCCGCAAGAGTAGTATTTGATTCCACAGCAAGCAACCTACCTCGTTTTTCTTCATCAGCGACAAATATCCACTCCTTATTGGTACCCAATCTCCATACACCACAAGTAACATAGATATGTACCATCTTTGAAGAAGAAGAGAGGAAAACTTAGAGAAAATAGTCTTGATTCCAAAAGAGAAGAAGATACGTGGATCTGAAAGGGAAAAAAATGGGAAAAAAACGTGGAAAAAAAAAAATTAAAGATTTTCGAAAATATTCAGTTTTGGCAGTTACTACTTCTCCTAGATTTTCTCAGATTTTGTTAACAACTTTCTAGAATACATATTCTACATATGGGTAGAACAAATACCAAACGTTGGAACTTATCTTCTACAAAATAGTAGAATATCGTGTAAGCACTAGAAGTTGTATTCTGAAAAAAGTAGAATATCGTGTAAGCACTAGAAGTTGTATTCTTCAAAAATGTAGAATATAGTATAACATATAGAATACGTATTCCCCTTTTCGGTAGAATATAGTGTAAATTCTAGAAAATGTATTCTATAGGGACTTAGATTAAGGAGGGAATACAGGAAACCGCATTCTACCTAGCCGTAGAATGTGGAATACGCATTCTGCATTGCGTAGAACTATTTAAAAAATATTTTTTAAATATTCGTTTTTCCTTAAATGATTTTGGCATATATTTTTATTTCCTTTTTTAATATTTTCGAAATTTTGAAAAAAAAATTTTCTTTTTATTTCTATTTAAAATTTCCTTAAATAATTTAAAAGACATTTGGGTCAAAAAGTGACAAAATTCCAAATAATAGTAAGGGGACAATGTTGCTTTCAATTACCACTATAAAACCAATTCCCCCATTTTTTTATCGTCCCATTTCAATTTTTTTACGGCAAACAATTTAAAGCCAAGAAAAATAAGCAGCAAGTTCAATAAGAAGCCCAATACAAATAACAACCACATGATTGCTTATTATTCTCCAACAATATCATTCATTATTGAGATAAGATAACTATTTGGAATAATATCCTCCAAATAAAATGTTTTGCCTCTCATGATAAAAAATTTCTCCTCTTCATAAAGGTCATCTGTCTTTCGTTCAGTGATGTACAAGTAAGCAAACCTAGGAAATAAAAAATGAGTTAGATCAAATAAATAAGAAATAAAATAAAAAAGTTAAAGAAAAACATATCCATTTAAAAAACCAGTTGCGTTTTCTCGCAGAAATATTTTTATATTTTATCAAATTTTTTAAGATGCTTCCTTAATTGTTGCTTAAGCTCCTGTTTTTTTTCTGATGGAAGGATATCCAATCCAGAATAACGATAGGGTCTTAAGCCGCAATCACAATTCACATTTATAATTACATAAATACTAAAATCCAAAATGTAAAAACATGATAAACTACCTGCCAAATGTTCTTCTAAAGACAAGCTTAACATGTTTCTCCGTAATTTGTCCATGTTTCTCCGTAATTTGTCCATTGAGCTCAAAAGCTTTCTTCAAATCGTTAGGAGACTTGAATGTGGCAATAGCGGTAACATCCACCAACTCTTTAGCTTCGTTGACATTTCGGAAAAAGTTAAGGTTGACACCAAATAAACATCGTTTTAAAAAAAATTTACTTCTGCAAAAAAAAAGAAAATAACCAAAAAGTTATGAACCAAGTAAACCAACTTTAATTAGGTTAAGTTGAGGGATACTTACAAATCATATGTACAAACATTATTGGGGAGTTTAACTATGCAGAGCCTTTTTTTGCTGAAAACGAATAAAACAGAAAACAATTGATAGTAATAAAAAATTTAAACAATAAAGCAACAAGGTAAACTAAACTAACACTGGCAAACTCGTTGAATAACTCGCAAAACTGGTTATCGTTATCTGAGTTGCATAATTCCCGAGTATAAACGCCAGTCTCTTTAGCAGGTGTATGATTCATCTATAAAGCAAAAAAACATTTGAATTTAAAAAAACAAACAAAAATTCATAACTATAGATTACTTTAGGAAATCTCAATTTTAAGAATATACATACTTCGGAAACCATGTTTTCTATATCCTCTTTGGTCCATAAAGGATCATCTAAATCTGGGGCCACCAGAAAACCATTTAAATTTTTTGAAGCTTTGCACATTTCTTCAAAAATGTCCTAAACACAAACGTAATAAAATAGAAGCAAAATTTTAAAGTTATTAGAAATAAAAAATATCTGTGTTTATTTTTATATTGTATTTAATTATAATTAATAGCATAAGAAAAAAAAACTTTTTGTGCTTATATAAAAACAGTGACCAAGTATATATACAACACTGTCATGGACACGGCTTTAGGTTAAAAGCTAGTGGTCACAGATTTTGCCAGGATGGTTCGAGTAAATTCAAAGCATTGAGAATCGATATGTTATAATAATAACACCAAGAGATAATTTTATAAACTAGAAATATAATTTTATCACAGTAGTTGTAACGTTTAGAAGTTCTAGTAATATAATTTTCCGTCTCGGATGTGGAGTTCTTCACCATCGTTGACAATCTCTCTTTGCGTCTATCTCTCTTGATGATTAATTTGCATCTCAGGTGATGTTTGTTTTCGTCCTTGCCTTGCCGTCTATGTGGCTCTACTGAGCAGTATAAGCGGTTCCATTGCCGTCTCATCCGTTTCTTTTTTGCGGTGAGGAGGGTTCTAATTTTGAATCCGATTGGGTGTTGCTCAAGTCTTAGATCTGGGCTCTAATAATTGGATCTTTGGTTTTTGGATTGTATCCCACCCTTGTATTTCTACAGTTGTTTAATAATAATACCAATGTTTAAAAAAAGAAAAAAGTTGGGGTTTTATGAAACATATGTCAATTTGGTTCATAAAAACGTTTGTTTGAAAGTCTAGTAGACCAGGGAATCGATTTGGTTCAAAAATAATATAGATTTTTTTACTATAATTGTCGTTTATATTTTTTTATCTTGGGTTTTTAATTTAGCAATTAAGAAACATAAATTACTAGACTGTTTTGTGATAATAAAAAAATGAAATAACAAAAATAACTTACATTTGCAAACTCAGTATTTATGTGGATCTGCGTTTTGGACATCTTTGGCATAGATTCCAAACTTTTGTCAGATCCGGATCCAGATCCGTCTTTAAACAGTATAAAAAATGAAAATATGGTTATCGCTCAAAAAATGAAACAATATATCAAAAGAACAAAAAAAGAAAACAACACAAAACCAATTCGCTTACCTTTTTAGACGAATTACGAAGAGATGTTTGAGTTCGGTGATCTAAACATATTTGTTTGGTTAGAGGTTTATAAATCGGTGAAAATTACTGTTTGAGCATTTATATTTATATTGTACTTCAAACACAAATGGTTAGAATCAACATAATTGTTTTATTGTTTGAAATTTTTATTACTATCAATTGTTTTCTGTTTTATTCGTTTTCAGCAAAAAAGGCACCGTATAGTTTGTAAGAGATTTAGAAATCGTAAGCAATTTTGGAGAGTTGAACTTTGTTTTTCATTTTCATTCTCTTCACCCAAAAACCTATGTTACAACTAAGCAAAGGTACTTATATGAAGAAAACAAGCACTACAAGAATACAGGCGATTTCCGACGGCTCTTTCCGTCGGAATAGGGTGTTTCCGACGAATTTTTGACGGATACTGTCCGTCGGTTTCAGTTCGTCGGAAATTAATATCCGTCGGAAATCGGTCGGAATATTCCGACGGAATTTGGTCGTCGAAAAAGTGTCGGAATATTCCGACGGATTACCGACGGAGATATTTCCAACGGATATTCCGACGGATGTTAAGTCGGAACAAAACGTCGGAACACCGTCGGAAACCCGTCGGATATATTTTCCGACGGATATTCCGACGGCATTTTGATCGGAAGTAAACGTCGGATATTGGTCGGAACTCCGTCGGAAATATTTCCGACGGGATTCCGACGGCCTTAGTTTCCGACGGATATTCAATTTGAATTTTTTTTTTTGGTGATTTATAAATGAATTCTTATTTATAAATTATAATAAATAAATAATTATTTTTAAAAAAGAAATTAATTAATTAAAATTTATTATCATAAATAATAATTCATTAAATAAAATATTTTAATGTTCTCAAAAAAAAAAAAAAGGTTTTCAAACTGTCGGAGAGTTGTCGGGATCATCGGGTGGAAAGAGATGAGGAAAGACGTCCTTCATGATCTTCTGCAAAGAGGTGAGCTGGGTCTGGGTTGAGGTGTGTGCGGACTTTAGCTCCTCGACCTCCGCGTCACGTTCTTTCACCGTTTGGGTGAGCCTCTCGATCTTGTCTCTGTACCCCGCAGGAAACTGAGGAATGGAAGAACAAGATTCCTGGGTCGGAAGTCCGCCTAACCCAGCGAATCGCCCTTTGACTTTCCGAGTTTCCTATGAAAATAAAACATCAAAATAATGTTAGTAATGAAATTTTGAAAAATAAAATAATTGAAAACAATTGGAAACTTACATTGAGGACAATGTCGTTGATCTCTTCCCGAGGTAACTCGTTCGAGGACGATGACCCCTCGAGAGTGAGCTGCGATAGTCCAACTTCTCGTTCCCGATCCATCTTCTTCTTCTTGCACGTCTCAACGAGGTCACGCATATCGGGATCCTGGATCACACCAGTTTTTTTGTTGGTGTGCCTCTGCTCGATCACTTTAAGGTAATCGGGAGCTACGCCGTCTCTCTTCGCCTGTAAAATGTTGTTAAATAAATAATAATAAAAATGAAATTAATAATTAAAAATTGAAATTAGACTTACCATTTCCATTACATCCCGTTCGACGGTCTTTGCGCCGCCGTTGTGAATGTACATCCCCTTCCCTCCTCGTTCGCTCTTCCGGTTCTTCGTGTTTGTTTCGGATAGCTTCTTCATCTTCGGCTTGCTCCAATAATCGCAGAAGCCCTTCCAGACGTCGTCGTCGAGGTCCTTCGGCTTGTCCTTGCCGTGCTTCCACTTCTGCTTCCACTCGTACATGTGGTTCGAGTACGAAAGCGCGGCATACCTGTCGAATTGGGCAAGTACTTCCCTCGTAAGGGAATGGTGCCACGTGAAGTCTTGCTATATTTTTAAAAAAGCATAATGTTAGTATTTGAAATTAAAATTGACAAATTAAACTAAAAAAGAATACAAATCGAAAATTTCCTTACCGCGAAACTCCGGTACCACAAGTCCTTCTCGTCTTTCGGCATGTCCGAGTACTTCTCGTACGGTTTGTCCAACATGTTGTGGAGCATCCGTAAGATCGCCTTTGTGATCTCAGGCAACAACTTAAACCTGAAAACCATTAAAAAGAGAATTAAGTCCGTTTAATTAGATTCAAAATCTTAAAAAATTGAAATAACAATCAAAATTTCACTTACCAAGTCCCGTCTTCAAACTTCGGGTCGAGACGGATGCAATGGCTCCGGTTGGGCTGTTGGACTAGGTCCTCGATGCTAATCCGGCTCCGAGCTGCGGATTGCTGGGACTCCGGGACTTGAGTTCCCGAGCTCGATCCGCCAGGAGGCGTAGGCCGAGAACCCCGAGAACGGCGGCCTTGAGAGCCGCCGCCCAACTGTAGTGCGTCCTCGTTATTCCTGCGGGAAAAACAATAAAATCGTTAGTACTTACGAAAATAAAAAAACAATATCCACAAATTGAAGAAAAATATAAAATTCTCGAAAATTTACAATATCTCAAAAATTTCAAATGTCCCGGAAAATACAAATTTGCCGAAAAATTCAAAATTTCCCGACAATTTCAAAAATTCCCGAAAATTTCGAAATTCTCGAAATTTGAAAATTCCCAAAAATTTCAAAAAATTTCCAAAAAATTCAAAAAAATTTCAAAAAATCCCAAAAAATTCAAAAAATTTCTAAAATTTCATAAAACTAAAAAACTATTTTAAAAACGTTTTTTATATAAGTATACCAAATTTTTTTATAAAAACGTTCTTAATTAGTGAATCTAAAATTATAAATTACAAAAACGTTTTTAATTAATAAACAATTCTGAAAAATTCAATTATAATTTTCTAAAACCCAAAAATATATAAAAACGTTTTTTAAAATTCTAAAAATATATAAAAACGTTTTTAAACATTTTTCTAAAAATCAAAACTAACAACCTAATATTTATATAAAAACGTTTTATATAATCCTAATATTACAAAAATATTTTATATAATCCTAAAATTATATATACTAATTTTCGAAATTGTACAAAAATTCTAACAACCCTAACAAATTCTAAATACCATTCCCTAATCTCATAAACCCTAATATTTCATTCCGAAAATCTAACAAGTTCTAAATACTAATCTAACAATCCTAATTAATATCTAACAATGAAAATTAGTGATTTTTAGAAACTTAGAGATACTTACATGTTGGGATCCATAAGGATTGAAGGAGAGATTGAGGATTGAGAGGAGAGATTGAGGATTTTATCACTAATTTTCGGAAGAACAGGAGAGAGAGAAATCGTAAGGAGAGAGAGAGAGAAAAGAGAAAAATGAAAGAGAAACAGACCGTTTCGCAGATATATTCGGATTTCCGACGGCCAGATCCGTCGGAAGTTCAAGTTTTTTCGTTTAGGCGGTTCAGTTTCCCGCGGTCTCGAAAAAACCTAAATCCGTCGGAAATGTCCGACGGATTTCCGACGGATGAGGGAATATTCCCTGCATACGTTACTATTGGCCAGTCAATAGACACGCGTCATAAGTCCCAAATCCGTCGGAAATTTCCGACGGATTTAGGGTATATTTGGGGTTTAGGGTTTAGGGTTTAGATTATATGATTTATGGACCCCTAATGTACATGTTTCATCAAAAAAATAAGAAATCCACCATTGTTAAAGACTTTGCATGAGTGTATAACTTATACAACATCAAAACTTATACATTTAACATAAATAACCTATATCTTATATTATACCTTATATAAACACTTTCATCAAATTTTCTAAATTCTATATAACACATTATTTTGAAATATGACATGTTCAACCTATTCTATATACATCATACAAGTGTTTGTAAACAATTTCCACAAAAAAACCTATACGCTATACCCTAAACAACATTTTTGAAAATATCCGTCGGAAATTCGAGATGGAAAATGTAAAACACGTTGTAAACGTGTTTAAACACTGAATGTGAATAATCTGTCGGATATTTCCGATGGATTTCCGACGGATTCAGTTGCCTCGGCTAAAATTGAAAACCCGGGTATTGAACCCCTCAGCTAAAACTAAATGCCTCGGCTAAAACCTAATCCGTCGAAAATTTCCGACGGATTATACTTAGTAATTTTTTTTTTGGATGTTCGGATTTGTTACGCTTAGTAAATCAAATTTCTAACTTTCTAGTTCCACATAACTAATATATTACACATTACACTTCAACTACAAATACATATTTTACAATGCAAAGTTTTTAATTAAAACTACTCCGAATCTGATGATGAATAATCTGATTCTGCTGAATCGGAATTTTTACCAAATTCGTCAAATTCTTCCTCTGAATCCTCAAATACCCGATCATCGGCATGTACTGTGAAATCAACAACAAGGTCGACCTCAAGGGAATGGTCGATCGAACCTACTAAACCAACAAAGTTTTGCTGGAGGGGTTCATGATCGGACATCCCATGAACCCTACCTCTCGGGTTTATCGATGTGACTGTAATCCACGGGTCTTGCTTGTTTGTCACTCGAGGATAGGGAATATAGCATACCTACACCATGTAATAAAGTCATATAACAATTTAGACACGGTAATGCAAAAATATATACTAACAAATAAATTAACATAAAAGAATAAAACTAACCTGGTCTGCTTGTGAAGCAAGTACGAATGGCTCATATTTCTGGAGTCGCCTTCTCCTATGTAATGATGTAACACCAAATTGGTCGTGTCGCACACCGCTTCCTACTAATGGGTCGTTCCAGTCGCATAAAAATGCAACGCATCTCAAACCGAGCATTCCCAGGTACTGAACATCGAAAATCTCACGGACGACACCATAGTATACAAGATCATCGGACTGAGTAGATACACCGTAATCTGAAGTTGTCGCACTCTTATCATCCCGAAGAATCTTAAAAGCGTACCCCCGTGTGCTATACATAACATGTGACTGCACGTTTGCTAGTGGGAAGCGCGAAATTTCTTCTAACCACGTGGGAAAGCTTTGTCCGTTAGCCTTCTCTGTCGTCACCTGCACGAATAAATTAAAGAATGAGTAAAAGAAATCATTCATTATATATGAAAGTTTAAACAAGGCAATTAAAATACTTACATAATCTCTTAACCAACATCCGAACTCTTCCTGTTTGAGCTCGATTAGCTTGTCCTCTGTTTTGTTCGGAAATGAAAAACGTTGATAAG
>PKMM01040874.1:543874-560633 GCA_002933915.1 Eutrema heterophyllum
AAAAAAAAAAAAAAAAAAAAAAAAAAAGGTGTGGTCGTTTCAGTATGATTATCTTCTGGCAAAATGTCTTTCACAAAATCAGCGATTGCATCCACGCACTCCTCACTCAAATTGAAATCCGTCTTTATACCCATCATCCTAGTTGCAGCTGATAAAGGGGAATGTTCACCTCTACACCCATCATATAAAGGATTTTTAGCAGCGTCTAATATATCAAAGAATTTCCGAGCTTTGCGTTAGGTTCTTCCCCTCTATCTCCATACTCAGCAACCGATGTCATACTTTCACGGAATGCATCGTTCACCATCTGAACGTGACCTACAGTACTTTCTACTTCCATTGCAGGTTCTTCTAAGCTAGCGCTATCCATAATATACTGTTCACTAGTACTAACATAATTATCAACCATTGTATCATTTTCTCCATGATAATACCAAATCTTGTAACCCGGCACAAACCCATGACAATAAAGATGTGACCATACTTCATCTATCAGGATTAATCTACGATTCCGACAATTCGTACAAGGACAGTAGATTTTACCGGTTTTTTTCGCTTTCTTCTGCTTAGCCGCAAATGCCATGAATTCCTGCAGACCTTTTCTGAATTCTTCCGTAACTAGGCCCGTTTCCGGAATTTGATGAGGCTTGTCCATCCATGATCGAAAATAATTATAAGGATCTGAAGAAGACATTTTTGTAAGGAATTGTAGATGAGATGTTTTTTGTGATATAAGTGACCGATAGAATCACCCGATGAAAATCCAAAGATGTCACTTATGTCAAGCTCCTGCCAAGCCATTTTATCGGTCAGTTGGCCGATAAAAGCTGACCGATAAAAGCATCAAGTATATGTGTCTAGAAGATCGACTCGGATGGAAGCCTTCCCTTTGGATTTAGCTTTGGAGCTCTTCATCAAAGTTGTAGAGAATTGAGTTAGCTTTCCAACGGGAGTGGTGTCAACTAATTCTGGATTGTATTGAAGAAGTTACAGCCGATTAAGTGGACACATATCAGCTCTGCCGCGAAGGAGGATGCTTCCGAGAATGAAAGCTCCCTGGTGATGGTTTTATCGGCCGTATGACCGATAAAGAGGACCGATAAAGAGCCTCACCTAGTGTTGAAGAGTATCAGCTCCTGTGAGAGTTTGTATCGGTCACCTGGCCGATACAATGTGCCCGATAAAACCAAAGATCAAGCATCGAGAACATATGTCTGGAAGATCGACTCCTAAGAAAGCCTTCCCTTTGGATTTAGCTTTCTACCTCTTCATCAAAGTTGTCGGAAATTGAGTTCGCTTTCCAATGGAAGTGGTTTCAAGTCGTTCTGAGCTGTATTGAAGGAGTTACATCCGATTTAGTGAACATATGTCAACTCTGCCGCGAAGGGAATGCATCCGAGCATGAAAGCTCACTGGTGATGGTTTTATCGGCCATATGGCCGATAAAACAGACCGATAAAATGATAAAATTGTGTTTAAGACTTTTTGGCTTGACTTTGGGTCCCTCCACTTGTGTATATAATCAACACTTAGTGGTGGAGTCTCAACAACCCTCCATAGACGAAAATTAGTCTTTTTTAGCTTCTTTTTACTGTTTTAAAGTCTTCTTCTTCTCTTTTATCACTTTTGTTCATGTATCTTTCAAGATCTACACCATTTTAGTGAAGATTTCCTTACTTTTCTTCCATCAATCTTCTTATTTTCAATATGTCTTTCTTTTGTACGGTTTATATTTGTGATTTAGCTATGTGTGAGTAGTTCTTTTAGGGTTCTTGGGTAAAGTAGATTAGGGTGATTTTAGGTTTGTTCTTGATGTTTAAGAGGTAGATTACTTGATTTCCTTTCTCATTGAGTGTTCTTATTGCTAGATTAACCTTGACAAAGTTGATTTAGAACTCTAGGGAATTTCATGCCCGGAAGGTGTTCGATGAAATTCCCCAATGAATTCAATGAGTGCTTTTCATATCTTAGCCAATGGAAAATTGATGTCTAGGGTGAATTGTGGTTGATTAGACTTGTGCTTATTGCTTGTTAGTCATAGAATCGCGAACGGAAGTTTATGACGATTGATGACTAAGAAAGGGGTTAATACCATTGACATGGATTAATCTTTAGTAGTGATCTAGGGCCTAAGGAGGCAATTGATTGAATGTTTGAATGTCTAGAATAGATTGAGAATCACCCGAGTTAATTGCTTTACCCGAGAATTCATTTGTCTAGATTTGATATTAAACGTGTTTAGCTTTCGTTACTTGTTTATTTCTCTGTTTTTTGTATGTTTCAATTTCTTCTAATCAAAACCAAAACCGAATCATTGCTTAGATTAGATAGTGTCATGTATTCTTAGTGTGTCGTTCTTATTTCCCTGTGGATTCGATCCCTAAGTGCTGCAATGACATGCCATTAGATTGAGGCATTGTGCACAACGGGTAATTGTGCGAGCTCGAAAAAGCTCACTGTCAGTCATTTTTTCCGACGGATTTCCGACGGATGTTACTTTCGTCTAATTACCGTCGGAAATCCGTCAGAAATTTCCGACGGAATTATGGCCGTCGGAATTTCCGTCGGAAAAGACCATGTTTTCTTGTAGTGAAGAGTACAAAGAGAAAACGAGAAAACCCTAATGCCACATGTCAAAGATCTCACCGAAGCTTCAATCTAGAGGTAGAGATGCTAAAACATCAAACCGATTTCGAATTGCAGTCTCTTCTCTTTCTTTTCCTACTTTTTTCGTTCTGCATTTAAATTTGTCTTCTTGCAGAGAAGAAGATAATCGTTGAGACTTGATGTATAAAGGGCTGTTGTTGGGCTTTAGATTGAATTCCACTTTCTTCTCGAATTTGGGCTTCTTCAAAACACACTGACCTAAATCTGATTCTTTTGTGTGTTTGGATGCAGACATCAAAGCACTGATGTTTTGGAGCTTTGGTCTGATATAGTTAAACTCCCCAAAATTGTTTGTACATATGATTTGTAAGTATCCCTCAACTTAACCTAATAAAGGTTGGTTTACTTGGTTCATAACTCTTTGGTTATTATTTTTTTTTTTTTTGCAGAAGTAAATTTTTTTTAAAAACGATGTATATTTAATCTTAACTTTTTCCGAAATGTCAACGAAGCTAAAGAGTTGGTGGATGTTACAGATATTGTCAGTCTCCTGAAGATTTGAGGAAAGCTTTTGAGCTCAATGGACAAATTACGGAGAAACATGTTAAGCTTGTCTTTAGAAGAACATTTGGCAGGTAGTTTATCATGTTTTTACAGATATTACCCGATACCCACATGTATCAATGAGTAGTGTAACATCCCTAATTCAATTTTGGGGTTGAAATTGAATAATTAAAAGTTGGCGTAATAACTTCGTATAGCANTTTTTCCGGTTGGGTTTAATTGATAATTTTGGAAGTTTGGGGCCATTTGTGAATTCAAAAAATTAAGGGTTAAATTGATCGAATTGAAAGTTGTTTTGGATGGGTGATTTGGATCAATTAAGGAGTTATGGGGTCAATTCTGGAAAAAAAAACTGAAAACGGGAAGGACCGTTCGGTGTAATAAGGAAAATTGGTTACACATATGTATATATGTGCGTAAGCATCGCCGCCTCCGAGTTCCCATTAACCTAGCCGTCAAGTTGTGTTGGTTTTTGGTGTGGAAGCAAGGAGAGAAGGAAGAGAGAGTAGGGCGGTGGTGTTCGTTGGCGTGATAAAGGATCGGCGGAGGTTCCGCGGTGCCGTGAGCGATTCACCATCGGGTTGTCGTTGTCGAGTCTTAGAGGTAAGGGTTCTCCTCTTAGCTTGGTTTTCACGTTGGAATCAAAGTAGTCTTGTTGTTATGATCGGAGACGGATGATGATGGCGGTGACGTGAAGGCCAAGCGTCGGTGTTGTCGCGAACGTCGATCCATGTTGGGGTGATCTGTGGTGCTGTTGGTGGAGTTTGTCGATGATCGACGATGTCGTGACGTGTTGGTGTTTGCGGCGGGGTTCGTGATCGGTGGTTGGATCGTGGTGGTTCCGGTGGTGAGCTCCGGTGGTGGTGTAGTTGCACCGGCGGTGGTGATCGGCTGTTGGTTGCATAGTTGTACGAAGACGATGACTTATTATTATTAAGTCATGTAGTTAGATTAATTGAAATTGTGTTTTTGATTATTTTTATTATTTTTATTTTTAGGTGGATTAATAGAAGGTTATTCATCCCGGGGAGTTCTAGAAAATTGCTAAATTTTCTCATGAGATGTTTGATTTATTCGGTATTTTCGCGATAATCTATATTAATTATCTTAATTATTTGTTAGCCTGTAGATGGGAGAATTGTCTCACTAAGTATTTTTCGAAATACTTATGCATCTCTTATGTTTTAATTGATGCATGAAAAGAAAAAGTGTGACCGTGAGATCAGGGCGAGGAAGAGGGTGTGATCTAGACTTGTCGTTTATTTGGTGATTTTATTTAATAATTTATGATCTTGGTTATTCGGATTTTATTTAATAATTTGTGAGGTTTAATTATTATTATTTATGAGATTTTAATAATTATTTGCAAAAGAAAAAAATGGGTGTGGTTGTTTCAATTTGGTATCAGAGCCTTTACGGTTTTAGGACGGTTTAGAAAAATTTAATTTAGAGTTAATTGAGTTTTCGGTGTTATGCGTTGCTTGAGTAAACCGTTATTAGAACTGTCTATGTGAGTTAGTCAATTGTTGAGCTTGAAGTTCTAGATCATCCTCTTCGAGCCTTCAATGAGATTCCACGGTAAGACTCGTGTTTGTTTTACTATTGCTGTTGTCAATTAGTAACAAGTTGTTATTGCAGATGGTTGATTCTGATAATGTTGGGCAAGGTCTCAGAGGTCGTGGTGGTCGTGGCGGCCGTGGTCGTGGCGGCAGAGCAGCTGTGAATGTGACGCAGAGTGTCACGGTGGAGCAGGGGGCGTATGAGCACGCCGAGGGGGAAGGTCAGTCTGAGCCAGCGGCCGTGCATGGTGCGATGCCGGCGCCGGGTGGTGCTCAGGCGGGTGCGGGCCCGAACCCGATGGGGGCTGTTTTGGGCATGTTGGCCCAGCTCTTGGAGAGGTTACCTGGTGTGGTACCGGCTCCAGCTCCAGAGGCGCCACAGGGAGTTGCCGCGATGCCGGGTGTTGTTGCTCCGGGAGTTCCGGGAGTGGTTGCTGAGGCCGAGCCAGTGGTTCCGTCATACCTGAGGGTGATGGAGCATATGCAGAGGTTAGGCACCAAGTTTTTCAGTGGTGGTGCTCGACCGATTGAGTCTGATGAGTGGAGGTCCAGGTTGGAGAGGAACTTCCAGTCGATCAGATGCCCTGAGGAGTATAGGGTTGACCTGGCGGTGCATTATCTGGAGGGAGATGCACATGAGTGGTGGCAGGGTGTTGCTGCGAGGAGGGCGGGAGTAGTGTGGTCTTGGGACGAGTTCCGGAGGGAGTTCGATCTCAAGTATTTTCCGCGGGAGGCTAGGGACAGGTTACAGGGGGAGTTTCTGTACTTGTCACAGGGGAGTCGTTCGGTTCGGGAGTACGAGGCCGAGTTTAACCGGCTGAAGCGGTTTGCTGGTCGGGGTGCAGATACCGAGTATGAGTTGATTTGTGCTTTCATGCGAGGTATGCGTATCGATCTCAGGAACCGGTGCATAGTCCGCAAGTTCGAGTCGGTGTCCGAACTGGTGGAATGTGCAGCGCAGCTTGAGGAGGGGATGAGGCAGGAGGCTAGTTTAAAGGCTGCAGTACCAGAGGTTCCGCGGTGGCCTCAAAGTCAGGGTGTGGCTCCGAGCAAGGGCGGTAAGTCTGGTCAGCAGCATGGCCAGAAGAGGAAGTGGGAGGATACTTCCAAGGCAGCGGGTTCTGGACCACGTTGTTTCGGGTGTGGAGCCTATGGACATCGCGTGGCGGATTGTTCTCAAGGGGGACAGGTGTGCTTCCATTGCAAGGAACCCGGTCACATCAAGAAGGATTGTCCGAAGTTGGCTCAGCCATTTGTGAGGATCGAGGCACCGCCTCTGAAGCGAGCCGCAGTAGCACCGAGGGTGTTCACCATAGGCGCGGAGTCAGGCGAGGCGAGCGGCAGCAGACCGATTACTGGTTAGCTTCCTTAATTATGTTCTTGTTTGATTGTTAATTTCAGTTACTCGCTCTATAATTGGTGTTTGCTGTTTGCCTTAAATCCTTTTCGTGCTTAGGGACCCTTAGTGTGGCTGGGGTAGAGTCACATGTGTTGTTTGACTCCGGAGCGTCTCACAGTTTTGCCACACCGTGTTGGGTGTCGGGGAGCGGTATCCAAGAGGTGTCTGGGGACCACTCGGGGGTTGTGAGAGTTGCTGGGGGTCGTTTGTTGAGGACTCAGGGCTGTGTGGAGGGTGTCGACATTCTTATCGCCGGAGAGCTGATGCCAGCGGATTTGATAGTGTGTCCAGTGGAACTCTATAACATCATTTTAGGTATGGACTGGCTGGGAAAGTTCAAGGCTCATTTGAATTGTCACCGGGGTCGTGTGGTTTTCGAGCATGATAGCAGAAGACTGGTTTATCAAGGGGTGAGACCGGTTCCGGGAGGTATCGTCGTTTCTGCGGTTCAGGCGGAGCGTTTGATCGAGCAGGGTTGTGAGGCCTATTTGGCTACCATTTCGATACCTGGTGAGGTTGGGGAGTCAGCGGTGCGAGATATTGAGGTGGTTTGGGAGTTCGAGGATGTGTTCCAGCAGTTGAGCGGGTTACCACCATCCAGGTCAGATCCTTTTACCATTGAGTTAGAGCCGGGGACGACGCCGTTGTCTAAGGCTCCTTACAGGATGGCTCCAGCGGAGATGGCTGAGCTTAAGAAGCAGCTAGAGGAGTTGTTGGAAAAGGGTTTCATTAGACCGAGCAGTTCTCCGTGGGGTGCATCGGTACTGTTCGTCAAGAAGAAGGATGGGAGCTTCCGGTTGTGCATTGATTATCGGGGGCTGAACCGGGTTACTGTGAAAAACAAGTATCCATTACCGAGGATCGACGAGTTGCTAGATCAATTGCAGGGTGCTTCGTGGTTCTCTAAGATCGATTTGGCGTCGGGTTATCATCAGATCCCGATAGCGGAGTTGGACATCAGGAAGACGGCTTTCAGGACGAGATACATGCACTACGAGTTTGTGGTGATGCCGTTTGGGTTGACGAATGCACCGGCTGCGTTTATGAGGTTGATGAACGGCGTGTTCCAGGAGTATCTGGATGAGTTCGTCATCATTTTCATCGACGACATTCTAGTGTATTCGAAGAGTCCTGAGGAGCACATGGTTCACCTGAGGAAAGTTCTGGAGAAGCTACGTGAGCAACAGTTGTTCGCGAAGCTGAGCAAGTGTAGTTTCTGGCAGCGGGAGATCGGATTTCTGGGGCACGTCGTATCTGATCGTGGTGTTTCAGTGGATCCGGAGAAGATTCGCTCGATTGAGGAGTGGCCGAGACCGAAGAATGCGTCGGAGATTCGCAGTTTTCTGGGTCTGGCGGGTTATTATAGGAGGTTCGTCAAGGGGTTTGCTAGTATGGCGCAGGCCATGACCAAGTTGACCGGGAAGGACGTTCCTTTTGTGTGGTCGGATCAGTGTGAGGAGAGCTTTGTGAAGCTCAAGGAGATGTTGGTGAGTACTCCGGTGTTGGCCTTGCCTAAGCAGGATGAGCCATATGTTGTGTTCACAGACGCGTCCAGGCTGGGGCTCGGTTGTGTATTGATGCAGCAGGGTAAGGTGATTGCATATGCTTCCATGCAGTTGAGGAAACATGAATGCAATTATCCTACTCACGATCTTGAGATGGCTGCAGTGGTGTTTGCATTGAAGATCTGGAGGTCTTATCTGTATGGCGGTAAGGTTCAGGTGTTCACAGACCACAAAAGTCTGAAGTACATCTTTACCCAGCCCGAGCTGAATCTGCGACAGAGGCGATGGATGGAGCTTGTTGCGGATTATGACCTGGAGATAGCTTACCATCCCGGTAAAGCGAATCTTGTAGTTGATGCTTTAAGCAGGAAGCGGGTTATTTTAGACACTGAGCGAGATACAAAGGCGTTGGTAGGCATGGTGAGTGCCCTGAGACTGTGTGATGTGTCTGAGGAGTTTGAGCCTTTGGGTTTAGAGGCGGTGGATCAGGCGGATATTCTGACTAGGGTGCGGGTGGCACAGCAGTTGGATGCGGAATTAATGCAGGCTGCCAGGGCAGAGTGGTCTGAGTATGAGTTCTCCAGCAATGGAACTATTCTTTTGAGGGGCAGGGTGTGTGTACCGAAGGACGAAGTGCTGAGGCAGGAAATCCTGAGGGAAGCACATCAGAGCCGTTTCTCTATTCATCCAGGAGCTACCAAGATGTACCGTGACCTCAAACGGTATTACCAGTGGGTAGGGATGAAGAGGGATGTTGCCAGCTGGGTTGCGGGGTGTGATACCTGTCAGTTGGTGAAGGCTGAGCATCAGGTTCTGAGCGGGTTGTTGAGGAGTTTACCCATTCCAGAGTGGAAGTGGGACATGATCACCATGGATTTCGTGGTGGGTCTGCCGGTTTCGCGAACCAAGGACGGCATTTGGGTCATCGTCGATAGGTTGACCAAGTCTGCGCACTTCTTGGCCATAAAGAAGACCGACGGTGCGGAAGTGTTGGCCAAGAGGTACGTCAGGGAGATTGTGAAGCTGCATGGGGTACCAGTGAGTATAGTGTCGGATCGAGATCCGAAGTTCTCCTCGTTGTTCTGGGGCGCTTTCCAGAAGGAGATGGGCACTAAGGTACACATGAGTACAGCTTATCATCCCCAGACCGATGGGCAGTCGGAGAGGACTATCCAGACGTTGGAGGATCTGTTGAGGATGTGTGTGTTGGATTGGGGTGGACATTGGGCGGATCATCTGAATCTAGTGGAGTTTGCGTACAATAACAGCTACCAGGCTAGTATCGGCATGGCACCATTTGAGGCGTTGTATGGTAGGCCTTGCAGGACCCCGTTGTGTTGGACACAAGTGGGGGAGAGGAGCCTGTTGGGGGCTGACTTTGTGCAGGAGACGACTGAGAAGGTCCGGATTGTGAAATTGAACATGAAGGAAGCTCAGGATCGTCAGAAAAGCTACGCAGATCGGCGTAGGAAGGAGCTGGAGTTCGCAGTTGGCAATTTGGTCTATCTGAAGATGGCCATGTTGAGGGGTCCGAACAGGTCCATTTCCGAGACTAAGTTGAGTCCGCGATATATGGGTCCCGTCAGGGTGCTGGAGCGGGTCGGACCGGTGGCTTATCAGCTAGAGTTGCCGGAGTCTATGCAGGCATTTCACTAGGTGTTTCATGTGTCGATGCTGAAGAAATGTCTGCACAAGGATGATCAGGTGGTCACGGGGGTGCCATCAGATTTGACACCGAGCATGGTGGTGGAGGCGAGGCCTCTGAGAGTCCTAGATCGTCGGGTGAGAGTGATCAGGAGGAAGAAGGTTCCGGAGATGCAGGTGATGTGGGACTGCAATGGAGCCGAGGAGGTGACTTGGGAGCCAGAAGCGAAGTTGAAGCGCAAGTTTCCCAAGTGGTTCGGCAAACTGGAGGGTTAGCCGGGTGTTTCCATATCGTTGTAACCATGGTGTTGGGGTTTTGGGAGTTATTGCGTTGTTGTACTCGTTCATTTTATGGTGTTATAATTAATCGATGTACTTTGGAGCTTTTGATTATTCAATAAAAAGGTGTTTTCATTGAATATGTTGAGTGGTGGGTTTACTAGGGGATTAGTAGACAGGTTGGCGGGCTACTAGTGGTAGTGGTCCGATAGCGGGGGTGCGGATACTAGGTGTTTAGTAGCTGCATAGGGCTGATAGTTCCGGATTGGTTTGGCACGGGGTGGTGGCCCCATATAGCGGCATCAGAGTGCACTGGTGAGTCACTGTCGAGTGTACCTGGCCGGTTGGGTTTCGACGTGATTCCTGATTGGTGAGACAGGTCACTAGAGAGATTGCCGTTGTCTGGCTCTCTATGCATTAGACGGATCGATCCATGGTGTTGGGTCGTGAAGTCGTTATACTCCCGGGTGTTGGAGTGGTTGGCCAAACCAAGTAGGAAACTATGACGCTATGGTGTTGAGCCGTGATACCGTTGTTAGTGGAGTTGGAATAGCGGTCGTGCTACGCTGAGTTGGAATAGCGGTTGTGCTATGTTGTGGATGTTCGATGGATGTTAGATTCGAGGACGAATCTATGTTAGTGGGGGAGAATTGTAACATCCCTAATTCAATTTTGGGGTTGAAATTGAATAATTAAAAGTTGGGGGGTTAAATTCGTGTAAATCAATTTTTCCGGTTGGGTTTAATTGATAATTTTGGAAGTTTGGGGCCATTTGTGAATTCGAAAAATTAAGGGTTAAATTGATCGAATTGAAAGTTGTTTTGGATGGGTGATTTGGATCAATTAAGGAGTTATGGGGCCAATTCTGAAAAAAAAAAACTGAAAACGGGAAGGACCGTTCGGTGTAATAAGGAAAATTGGTTACACATATGTATATATGTGCGTAAGCATCGCCGCCTCCGAGTTCCCATTAACCTAGCCGTCAAGTTGTGTTGGTTTTTGGTGTGGAAGCAAGGAGAGAAGGAAGAGAGAGTCGGGCGGTGGTGTTCGTTGGCGTGATAAAGGATCGGCGGAGGTTCCGCGGTGCTGTGAGCGATTCACCATCGGGCTGTCGTTGTCGAGTCTTAGAGGTGGATTAATAGAAGGTTATTCATCCCGGGGAGTTCTAGAAAATTGCTGAATTTTCTCGTGAAACTTTCTGTGCGGGAATAAGGTGAGTGCAGGACCATAGGCGTAATTAAATAATTTTGATAATTGATGTGATTTCGTGATTATAGGCCGTTTACGATCTCTGGGGGTCTAGATCGAGTGTTTCATGAGATGTTTGATTTATTCGGTATTTTCGCGATAATCTATATTAATTATCTTAATTATTTGTTAGCCTGTAGATGGGAGGATTGTCTCACTAAGTATTTTTCGAAATACTTATGCATCTCTTATGTTTTAATTGATGCAGGAAAAGAAAAAGTGTGACCGTGGGATCAGGGCGAGGAAGAGGGGGTGATCTAGACTTGTCGTTTATTTGGTGATTTTATTTAATAATTTATGATCTTGGTTATTCGGATTTTTAATCTTGAACCGGGAATTAATTTGTGAGGTTTAATTATTATTATTTATGGGATTTTAATAATTATTTGCAAAAGAAAAAAGGGGTGCGGTTGTTTCAATAATAATCCTGATTATGTTTTTTGCAAATATTCTATATTTTTGGATTATTTAAATTCTCCATCTATTTCATAGAATTGTGTGTTCAAGATTATGAAGACAATCAAGTAAACTTTTAAGAATACTTAGTATATTTTATTTTATTGAAAAATATTTTTGATGAGTAAACTCTTATAATTACAAATAACTATTACTGAAACGTTTTAGATATTTTAATGATGTTGATCACAAAAATTAATATATAAAAGTTTACTATAAAATATCATGTCAAAAATCATAGAAGTTTGACAATTTGAATAATAACAGCAAGGTAAAACATTTGTCTTCACAAAACTAAGGGCACGTTAATTTGAAGATATTTCAGAAGAAAAACAAAAAATTGAAACACTTTGAAAGGTATAGCTCAAAATATTGTTTTATAGATACTAAACATTCAATGTTCAAAATACACAAATAACTTTAAGCATGACCAAATTAAAAAAAAATTAAAACTTGTATAGTAAATGCAGNCGGAGACGGATGATGATGGCGGTGACGTGAGGGCCAAACGTCGGTGTTGTCGCGAACGTCGATCCATGTTGGGGTGATCGGTGGTGCTGTTGGTGGAGTTTGTCGATGATCGACGATGTCGTGACGTGTTGGTGTTTGCGGCGGGGTTCGTGATCGGTGGTTGGATCGTGGTGGTTCCGGTGGTGAGCTCCGGTGGTGGTGTAGTTGCACCGGCGGTGGTGATCGGCTGTTGGTTGCAGAGTTGTACGAAGACGATGACTTATTATTATTAAGTCATGTAGTTAGATTAATTGAAATTGTGTTTTTGATTATTTTGATTATTTTTATTTTTAGGTGGATTAATAGAAGGTTATTCATCCCGGGGAGTTCTAGAAAATTGCTGAATTTTCTCGTGAAACTTTCTGTGCGGGAATAAGGTGAGTGCAGGACCATATGCGTAATTAAATAATTTTGATAATTGATATGATTTCGTGATTATAGGCCGTTTACGATCTCTGGGGGTCTAGATCGAGTGTTTCATGAGATGTTTGATTTATTCGGTATTTTCGCGATAATCTATATTAATTATCTTAATTATTTGTTAGCCTGTAGATGGGAGGATTGTCTCACTAAGTATTTTTCGAAATACTTATGCATCTCTTATGTTTTAATTGATGCAGGAAAAAAAAAAGTGTGACCATGGGATCAGGGCGAGGAAGAGGGAGTGATCTAGACTTGTCGTTTATTTGGTGATTTTATTTAATAATTTATGATCTTGGTTATTCGGATTTTTAATCTTAAACCGGGAATTAATTTGTGAGGTTTAATTATTATTATTTATGGGATTTTAATAATTATTTGCAAAAGAAAAAAATGGGTGCGGTTGTTTCAAGTAGGATCCAATGGGTATTTTGGCTCATAACCGAAACCGAACCGAACCGGTAATTTCGGGTCAGTTCTGGTTCAGGTATTTCGGTTCCAGTTTTTATGTCCAAGCATACTTTGTACAATGAATCTAAAAGATAAAGTTTGTTACACGCATGTGAGAATAGCGTGAGCTCAGGTTGATGAGTTGGATCTGTACAATAATAAAAGACGTTAGGCAAAATAATATAGATAGTGTGACATCATCTGTATGATCTAAGAGCGAGAGAGATCTGTATGATCTAAGAGCGAGAGAGATTAGGATTTGAGAGGAAACTCATCTTCTTTCTTGATCTTATCTTTCGTAATTCTCAGATGTAATCTCTAGATCATTATCCATTCTCTGTTATCTTGTAGCACACATTGATTCTAGTGAAAGCCTTGTTATTTGGCTTTGGAAACTTGTAAATCGTGTGTCGTCTCTTGTCCTTTACTCGGCTTTTTCTCTGCAAACAAAAAACAGAATGTTAGTGATATAAGTGACTAATTTGATCGACAAAGTTAAGAAGCTAAAGCTGCAAATCACTATAAATGGTATCAGAGCTCAAGGTTGCAGCGGTCAAAAGGGGTTTTGGCTTGATTTCTATAGATTTATTGGATTCAGAAAACACATGCTCATCAGGTAAAAGCTCCTCTACATGGTTTATGAGTCAGGATGTGTTCCTTCTGATATTTGTTTGGATTTATTGGATTGTCTTTTCGGAATGTAAGTCTACTTGATATATGGGCTTTTTTAGTTTTGTTTGGGTTTTATTATGCGTGAAAGGGTTTTGTGGGTATTCTGTTCTTGTTACTTGGGATCAGATCTGTTAAAACTGGATGGTTGAGCCCATTCAGGGCACATGAGAGGTAGAGAAGTTTGATGGGGAAGGAGACTATACCATTTGGAAGCATAGAGTTATGGCTCAGCTTAAGATCATATGGCTCGATTCAGTGTTGAAAGTTGATGGGGAAACATCAACATCTACACCAGACCCAAAAGGTAAGGGGATTGATGAAGAGATAAAAGTAGACACTAAAAGGTTGCAACAAATCAAAGAGTCAGAAATCCGTTGAGCAGGAGTCTAACTGATATGGTGCTGAGGAAGGTTAGGTTGAAGCACAAAACCGCATAATCCATGTGGGACTCTCTTGAATCTCAGTACCAAGATAAGTCCTTACCAAATAGATTTTATCTCAAACAAAGGTTCTATAGTTCAAAATGGAAGAATGTACAACTCTAGACAAGAATATGGACGTCTTTAACAAGCTGGTCTCAGATTTGGCAAGTCTAGATTTAAGACCTTGTAATTGACGAGAACTCCTAGCAACGAAAACGAGAATATTGGTTCAATTCCTCAGCAGTTGTTAGAACATGAGAGTTGCGATTAAGAGGAGAATTAGAGAAGGAGAGTGAGATTAAGAAATTCGAGAGTGAGAAAGACGAGAGGTGTGTTTCTGTGAGGGAAGAGTGAGGTAGCTAGATTAAGTTTTGCCTTATTATTTTTTTTTTATTTCGAGGCGGGCACTTAATAATTTTTACGCGTTCAAGATGACATAGCGCTTTAATTGTGGTATGTGCTATTAAATAGCATGTTTTAAGACCTTGTACCCAAAAAAAAAATTAGCACCTTCATTTTTTTCAAACGACCAATGAATCGACAGCGTTTAGAATTTTACAAACGCTATATAGAAGAGTGGGTGATTAATTATCCTCTGCAGCATACCGTCAGAAAACTTGCTCTAGCAAGGAAGAAGAAAGTGGCATTGCTAATCAAGGCATTTGAAACCATATTACGTAGAGAATCTTCAGCTGCTTTCACTTATGGAAGTCATTTCACGGTGTATATTAGAGTTACGTTTTCAAGATTACAAGTTTTTGCGGGTTAGCCCGAATTATATTTTAGTTCACTGGAAAACGGGTTAAATAGACAAATTATTACAAATTGACATCTTTATCTATAATCATTAGTTACAGATAAAAACAATTTTCTTAAATTTCAAAACAATTTTATAAAAAAAAATTAGCCCGCGCTATAATTAGTACGGGTTAAGTCCTAGTGGAAGCTTATTATCTTCTCATGGAAGCTTAATTTTATATCAACTGAACAAAAACAAAAAAGAGAAAGATTAAGATTTTGTTTGAGAGAGTAGATAACAAATGTCTAGAATAGCACACAAGGATCATGGGCTGATACAAATACACCGAAACACAACTATTGAATAACTAGGCAAAGAAATTCTAGGATACCTTGTCAACAACAAAACAGGTATTAGGGATGTGTTTGTTCAAATAGTTGAGAAACCTGATGCAACTAACTTAGCAAAATAACCAGCAAAGTTCATAGTATGGACTCTATCAAGCTACTAGCAGCACCAATTCCGAGTTCGTACAGTCAATATGGTCTGTATCTGAAACCTGAGAAAACAATATTTGCAGTCACTAGTCAGTAATCAAAATGGTTAAAACAATTCTATAATCAAAATAGAAACAACCAAAAACCATCAAGGTTTGCATATATGAACAATATGTATGTCTTACAGTTAAATATAAATCAGATTAAAGTTAGAAGCTGTTGGTTTATCAATTAAGGTCAAATAAAAAGACTCTATCCTCCACAAAAAACCAGATTGTGCACAGCACCAAAGCATACAATTTGACAAAATTGCCTTGCTCACGCCCCATATCCAAGAAACGATTTGCAGCATAACAATGAAACAAAAATAGCTAGACTAATGTGTAAAAATGCTCAATATCACACTATAAAGGGTGATCCGAAAGCTTTCTTTTCAGTCTGCCATCCGTATCGATCATTGAGTTCGGAAGTATTTGGTAAATGAAGTGATGTGAGCTGGATGTGTATTTGTTCAGCAATAAGTTTTTATTGGTTAATAGCAATTAATTCTCTCAGATCATGGATAGACGACCAGGATTTTGTTAACTCAAAAACAAATCTAATCTAATGGACCAAATCACCAATCTTATCTAATGAACCAAAATTGCTTTAAAGAAAGAGAAACCCAAACTTGCATTTAAATACCTAAGAGAAGAAAACCCTAGTTTCTCAGCCGTTCCCTCACCAAACCAAAAAACACTTGTATATGCATAGAAGCATAAGAAAAATACAATCAAAGAGAGCAAAACTCGTTCCCAGGTGAATGGACGACCCCGAAAACTCCCTGATGTAAGCGTAAAACTCCTCTCTGAATCAAAACCTATTTCCAATCGTTAATATCTATGCATTAATAATTTTGGTTTTTGATTGTTCTTATTAATTTTGGTTTGCTATTATTGGTGGGTCTTATCGAGCTTAATCATGATCGATAGAGTCCATTGGATCTCCGCTTCTCCATAACATATATATGTACTTCTCATGCTCATCTCCTGTTTTCATTTTTTTGGTTTTCTCGAGAATAATATTTCGGATTTAGGTTGAATTCTTGGATTTCGTAGTTTCCTTTGATTATGAATGAACACCTCCCATGATTGTTTCATGGATTTTGATTTTCTCGTAAGGGTTCATTTTTGCATTTCACGAACTTGAATCTTTTTCTTGTGTTTCATTATTTTTGTTTGTGGATATGCCTAGTGTTGTTGAAAGTCTTTTATTTTATTAATATATATCAGAGAAAGGAATATTCCCTAATTCATATTTCTACTTGTATTGGTTTGAGTCTTTGGTTTGTAAGATTAGTCAGAGTTAAATAATAAGAAACACTAAGACAAAATGTATTTGGCTCAGATTGATTTGATTTCTCTTTTAGTTTTCGCTTAAAGTTCAATAGATCTATTCATCTGAATTTATAACTTCTAGGTTTTTTTTTTTTGTTAAAGAATAAAACACTTATGTTTTCTTCTTCATTATCTGATTGGTTATGTGTCGACCAGTTAATATTGCAGCTTTTTTAATCTCCACATAATCTCCAGCTCATAATTGTATATTCTTGTTTGTATATTTGTGTCTCGATTTGTTAACAAAAATAAAGATACAACATAACAATTATACATTAATTATCGAGAAGAATATAAGTATCAAGAAGTAGAGTATATAGTTTACCTTAGAAAAAAGAAAATAATAAATTAAACGTTCTTAAAGATATAAAAACATGTATACATTAATATATATATATATATATATATATAT
>PKMM01040874.1:563887-615472 GCA_002933915.1 Eutrema heterophyllum
TTTTTTGAGTAGTCGAGAAAGCATATGGTATAAGAATCTCATCGAATAGTCTATCTTGGCCCCATTATCCTGAAAATTTCCAAATTGAAATATTCTTATCAGTTCATTCTTATGCGTTTCAAGCACGCCGTTGACTACGTCTGGATAATCATGTTTGTGATAAACATCTGCTTTCCTTATTTTGTGGCTCGTATCCCAGTCTAAACAAGGGCTCTAGCATTTTTTTTCCATCTCTCCTAATATGGCAAGGTTGATGTGAAACCAGCTTTGCATGACATAGCTGAAAAATGCATACAACACAAGATGATATTCTAAAAAAAATGCCCAAAAATCTAAATGGTTTTTATTTATGGCGGCGTTTGCCATAATCTTGTTATATACGCTATTATAGCAGGTGTTCAAAATACTCGCAAGTATTTGTTTTGGTAGCTAACTATATGTGACATGAATAATACACCTTAATTTCTTTGGTATTATGAAATCCAATATTGAAGAAACATCCCTATATTACGTTAGTGTGGAGTGGTGTTGGCTTACACAGGCGGGTAACAATCTTGGTGCATAGCTAAAAAATGTTTTTCTTTATGAATGTGAGTGACTGTAATATACTACAATTTATGAAAATATGATGGTGCATAAAAAAAGCATTAATAAGAGTTGATTAGGCTACATGAATTATAATTTACGTAATATATCCCGAGAAAATTTTATAGTTAAACTTTTTTGAGTTAGAACAATTTAATAATGAATGGATCTATTGGGAAGTGTTTTTTTTTTGTTAATTGTTAAGGGTTATTTCCAAAAATATGCCACTGCTTTTTACAGAGCAATATTAAAAGCTTGGGCTAATTACAGTTGGTGAAACTCATGTGGTGACCATAGGAAAATTTGCAAAAGATAGTTGTCAAAGTAGGATGTCAATAAGAGAAAGCTTAGAGGATGTGAAAGTTTTTTGGTCCACTTATCCAGATTTTTCAAGAGCTATAAAAGTTTTTTTTTCTTTTTTTGCAATAAGTTAAATTCACCTGAACTATTATCAGATTTTTTAAGTGAAACGGAAATACGATGAACTTTTTTTTTTGCAACTTTCCTATTAATCGAACCGTAGAGGCCAAGACCATACATTTTAAAAGAATTACTAGATACAGCAAGAAACCAGCTCCAATCACTCAAGAAATTACTCTATTCCAGACGGCCAAATTCGTCGGTATTCCGTCGGAAAGAGGCATTCCGGACGGATTTCCGATGGATTTAAGCCGTTGGTTTCATCTCCTCGGAAACAAAAAACCGTCGGAAAATCCTCGGAATATTCCGACCGATTTCCGACGGCTAATATTTCCGACGGATTTCCAAGAACTTGTCCGTCCGAGTTATTTCCGACGGATTTCGGGAAAATCCGGAAACTTTGATCTGAAGTATTCCGCCATTTTGTAGCTCCGGGATTTCTGACTCGAGAGCGCGTCCTCCAAAGCCATTACTTTCCCCTTCAGCTCTTCGTTTTGGCGGATAACGTCTTCATCCATCGAGAATCCGGCCGAAGAAGATGTGGATTGGGTCGCAATCTTACCCAACCCTGGCCGACGACCTTTTTTAACCGGTACCTCCTACAAAAACAATAGATCTTATTAACAAATAATATTCTAAATTTAAATAATAATTAACAATTAATTAACAAATACTTACCCCGAGCACCATGTCGTTGATCTCGACCCGAGTGAGGTCGTTGGAGTCGGAGAAGCTGCCGTCCTGCGATCTCTGGGTCAGGATCTCGTCGTGCACCCTCGTCACATTTTCGACGATCTCCCTGATGGCAGGATCTTGAATTTGGCCGGTCTTCTTGTTGGTGTGCGTCCTCTTCATCAATTTCAGATGATTCGGAACTTCACCGTCTTCCACCGTCTATAAAATAATTAAAAACATTAGTTACTAATAAACATATTAAAAATGAAATTTGTAAATAACTAAAAACGTTAGAATACTAACCATTTCGATTTCCATTTTCTTGAAGCTCTTCGCCCCGTTGCTGTGGACCGCGATTCCCTTCCCTTCTCGTTGACTCTTCCGGTTTTTGGAATTAGTCTGAGAAAGAGTTTCTATCGCGGGCTCTTCCCAGTACGGGATGTAGTCCTTCCACACCTCCGCGTTCAAGCCTTTTGGCTTATCTCCACCCCTTCTCCAAACTTTCTTCCACTCGTGCATGTTGCGCAAGAATTGGGTGGACGCCTCCTTGAGAAATTCGACCACCACCGTTTTCATGATCCGCGGGTTCCAATTAAACTCTTGCTACAAAACAAATATAAGAAATATGTTAAATAAATTGAATAAATTAAATATATAACAAAAATTAAAGAAATTAAAACTTACCGCAAATGTTCGAAACCAAAGTTCTTGTTCGTCTGTCGGAACATCCGAAAATTTATTGTACGATTTGTCGAGGATGGAGTGCAACATCCTCAGAACCGACCGACTTGCTGATGCCATTCCCGGATATTCCAAACCTATCAATAACAAACAAACGATAAATAAAAATCGGTAATTTAAAAAAAAACAATTATTAATTAGATAGAAAGAAAAGAAACATATTATCAAGTAGATCCCGGAATGCGGCGCTTCGGATAGAGAATTGTGAGTAATTCTCGTCCCGGTTGTTGAACTAGCTCCTCAACGGTCATGATCGGAGGAGGAGCTACACTCTCACTGTCCGGAACAGGCGGCACAAGAAGCACGGAAGCCGGTATAGTGCTCGGGCTCGGAGTAGCAGAATTGCTCATCCGCCCCGCTTGCCTCGAACCACCAGCACGGTCTTGATCGAATTGACTGTAAGACCTACAAAATAAAAACAGAAAAACCGAATCATTTTAAAAAACATATAAATAATCATAAATATTTTTTAAAAAATCAATACATTTTTTATAAAAATACATTTATAAATATTGTTTATTAAAATTATATTTATTTAAAACATTTTTAATAAATAAATATATAAAAAAGTTTTACAAAATTTATTTATTAAAAAACGTTTTTAAAAAAAATTATTTATGAAAATCGTTTTGTAAAAATAAATTTGTGAAAAACGTTTTAAAAATATTTATTCATAAAAAATGTTTTTACAACATATATTTATTAAAAACGTTTTTACAAAATATATTTATTAAAAAATATTTTACAATATTCATTTATTAAAAAACGTTTACTAATTTCTATTTGTATATATTTTTTCAAAAAACGTTTTTACAATATTCTTTTTATAAATATTTTTTCAAAAAACATTTTTTTATAAATACTATTTATAAGTATAATCACAAATTCAACAAAAAAATAACTAACCTAATTAACCTAATTTAATATAATAATTCTAAAAATTTCAACAAAATCTAATCTAAAATCTAATCACAAATTCAACATAAACCAAACAAAAAATCCACAACAATCAAACTAATCTAAAAACCTAATCTAATCCACAACCTAATCTAACAACAACAACAAAAAAAAACTTGTCACTTACATTTGTAGGCGGTGGGTGGCGGCTGTGGTGGGTGGCGGCTGCGGTGGGCGGCGGCTTCACGTAGGCGGCTGCGGTGGGCGAGCTCCCTCGGGAAGAAAAGAAGAAGAAATTAAGAAGAAGAAAAGAATAAGAAAAAAGAGTGTAAGGAAGAAGAGAAAAAAAGAAGAGAGATGAGAGTAAGGAAGAAGAGAAGATCGAGAGAGAAAAGTTGAGAGAATTTAGAAGATCAGAGAAGAAAATGAGAGAGAAGAAGACGAATCGCGTTAATATAATTAAAGCTTTCCGACGGACTCATTCTCTCGGGAATCCGTCAGAAACGAAATTTAATTAACCGCTTCGTTTTTCAGCAATTTTCGTTTGGCGGTTTAATTTCGCGGGTAAAATTTCAGGATCCGTCGGAAATCCGTCGGGAATTTCCGAGGGATTTCCGACGGACTTTAATATTTTGAAGTTTTATACTTAGCAATTTTCGGGTGAAACAAGAAAATATCTAGGTCCGTCGGATATTTCCGAGGGATTTCCGACGGGTTTAGGGTTTAGATTTTGAAGATTTCATAAATTTTAGTGTTTTATAACCATTAGTGTTACATATTAATAAGAAAAACCTTTGAAAACCAAACAGAACAAGTCGTTTTCCATTTTCTAACAATCGATCGATGCACGAGATCAATCTTTCATAAGAACACATATAACTTATAAGGACACTTACGAGTTTGATTAGGGTTTCAATTAAAAAGTTAAAAATGCTTGATTCTTAAAAAGATTTCACAAAAAGTAGTTCTAATTTGTTACTTCTAGATCTATCAAGACCTAACATGTTTAAAATCTGGCTAATTTGAGGGTTACTACCCTAAACCGTCAGAAATCCCTCTGAAATTTCTGAGGGATTTCCGACGGTTTGGGATTTTAGCCGAAGAAAATCTTAAACCTCCGGCTAAAACTTGCCCGGTGTCAGTTTTAGCCGGGGGATTCAGTTTTCCTCGGCTAAAATCCTAAACCTCCGGCTAAAACTTGCCCGGTGTCAGTTTTAGCCAGGGGATTCAGTTTTCCTCAGCTAAAATCCTAAACCGTCGGAAATCCCTCGGAAATGTCCGAGGGATTTCGGACGGTTTGGGATTTTAGCTGAAACTTGCCCAGTGTCAGTTTTAGCCGGGGGATGTTTATTAAAATACCAAGTATATATACCCTTAAAATCATCAAGAAAAATATCAATAATGTTTTACACAGAAAACAAATAAAAAATATAGAATCTCAAACATCAAAAACAAATTTTATACAGAAAACAAATTAAATTAAGTTTCAACAAAATCTAATAATTCTAAAATTTTAGACATATATAATCCGTCGGAAATCCCTCGGAAACGGCGATCTCAAATCAGACTTTCGGATAGAAGCTGCCTCCACATTTAATTGGGTAACTTTCAAATAAGACCTCATATTATCACTTATTTCATATTTTGCCCAACTTTTTAAATTAAATAACACCATCATTGGGAAACAATTAAAATTAATTACGTTGTTTGATTATTATGGGGGAGTCCAAACGCTTTTACGCTAATTGGCCGAGTGTATCGGCTAATTAATTATTATTTAAGTTTTAATTATTATAAGAGAATATTTTATCCACCATTATCACTTAACCTAACGCCTAAGTAAAGAAAAGAAAAAACAAAAGCTTTCTTTCAAAGGGATTTCCGACGGTTTATGATTTTAGCATTGGCAAATTAATTCATAACTCCCGGTGTAAGTTTTCCTCGGCTAAAATCCTAAACCGTCTAAGTTTATTAAAATAAGTATATATTCCCGGGATTTGCCAAAACATGCAAGTTCAAGTTAAAAACCCAAAACTCTTTTTATTAATGTAAAAGGAGGAGTAGAACATTATTTGAAAAATAGGCTAAAAGGATGGTCGTCTTCCATTTCACTATCGGACGAGTCGTCGATAACCACTCGGCTGAGCTCGGTCTCCGCGAGGCGAGCATTCCGTAGGACAATGTTGATGCGCTCTCCACGGTCATGTAGTCCCATCTCGGTAAGCTACAGTCGAAGGTCAGGTCGGAGTCCTAGGAAAAAGATCATCGCCACTTCTTCTGCGGATCGGTGAAGCCCAAAGTTTCCCATAGTCCGCACGAACTCCTCATGGTATTCTTGCAGAGTCTGGTTCCCTTGCCTTGCCAAGCCTAGCCTCTAGCTACCACTGGTTAAAGTCACGTCTGGCTTTTTGGGGGCGGGGGAATTACTTCGCTGACACTTGCGGACCCTTCCCTCTTCATCAACCTCATCACAAATCCAAGGGTTGGACTTAATTTTGACCGTAGATGGACAAATGACTCTCTTACGAGCAGTTTCCCACGTCAAAGGCATCGTTTTGAAAAAGGTTTTAAGAAAACGGGCGTATTTGTTTGAATGAGGGGAGAAGTATTGATTTATAGAAAAATGTTTGCATGTTCTCTGCAACTATATATACACATGATCGAATCTTCAAAATACCAGAGACATGAAAGGTATATATATCTGTTTACAAACAAAAAAAACGTATATGCAAGAGAAGAAGTATTTACAAAGCAAGAATTTATATCCGTCGGAAATCGGTCGGAATATAGGTTCGTCGGCATTCCCTCGGAAATCCGTCGGAAAAGTCCGACGGATTTCCGACGGGAATAAATTGGTCGGAATATTCCGACCGGTTTCCGAGGGAATATAGGTTTGTCGGCATTCCCTCGGAAATCGGTCGGAAAATTCCGACGGTATTCCGAGGGAAATAAATCCGTCGGAATATTCCGACCGATTTCCGATCATTTTCAGTCCGTCAAAATAACCTCGGAAATCCCTCGGTATGCCGTCGGAAATGCACTTGTTTTCTTGTAGTGAATGGGCAAGAACTTTATTGACCAATGACCTCGACAAAAACAAGCTCTCAACTTTTGAAAGTATATTCTATAAACAATATATTATACAAAACATATGTTATATGTATACGTATATTGAGACTTTGAAAATCCTTATTTGGAATCACATAAAATTCAAATTAGATTAAGATCTGTATCTTTTTGGACTATTGAATACGTTTAAAATTTGTATATATGGGCCAAAAACTAGGGAGAAGAATCATGATGCATGTGATCCCTGCTTGATGGTCTTGTATATATATGTCTCCGTTTCGCCCATATATACTCATCCAACTGAAATTCTGATAACCATAAGTTCAAACAAATAAGTGGACAAATCATTTATAGTGTTACTGAAAATGCATCTTCATTTTTCAGTGTTTCTTAGTCCGTTCTATATGTGAGATTGCAGAAAATTTCTAGAGATGCTGTCACAGAAGGCCACATCACACATGCATCTCTTTCCAAGTTGTAAAACCTGGAACACATATACGATGAACAAACGACAAGGTTCTGCAGATATCTATTTGCTTTTATTAGAAATCGTTTAAACAAACTTCTTACATGTTGTTTAATCAGGATTATACGACACCAACACGCTGGTTCGTCACTGACCAATTCCTAATCTACCCAAGCTTACCTGCACAGCAACATCTATGCAATCTCTCTTTATTCACACACCAAAACCCTTAAGCACGTAGTACCGTTACGTCTCTTGTTTTTGGATAATTAAACACTAGCGGCTCCTCCGCTCTATATATTCTCCAACTCCACGCCACGAGAATATCTTGTTTCCAATGTGAGAATATCTCCAAAATCTTTGTTTCCGCGATCTTGGGATTCTCAATTCAGATACGCCATGTATCTTCAGCTCCAATAGTGTTTTGCCACGTCACCCACACTCTTATTTAATATCGCGTCTTAAGCCCAAAGTCTTGTGTTGCACAGTGATGCAGTGGTGCAAAACACAGACTCAACAATCTCCCCTTTTTTTCTGAGTGTGTCAACTCAAGCTACCTGCAACAACAGAACACTCCACCAAAAATGCAATGCAAGCAACCACACAGACACCAAGCCAAAACGTCTTTAAGTGCTTAGATAATCATAAAATCGTGGAGTTCAAAACATAGTTTAACTAAGACACTACAAGATACATCAAGCAAAAAAACTTTCACTGCTTCCCCTATCTACTGGATACTCCCCCTGACTTCTAGGATTCCTGTGAGAAAGATGTGTTATATTCTCCCCCTGCTTGAGTACACTCTTAGACAAAAACCAATAACCACACATAGATGCACACAAGGAAGAATTTACTTACATTGGAAACAAATTTATGTGATCATCAGACTTCGTTGATTCAGGATACCATTTTGGTGGCAGCGGAAGTAGCAACACACCAAGAGTCACACCAAAAGGGACCCTCAACCTGTTCAAACCGAAATAACTCAAACCACACCGTTAGTGCAAACCAGGAACACACACGATTACTTGTGTAACACAACCCGACCATCCATGTCAAAATGACACATCACATTTAGAATTGACATGGCCATAGAAAACACGCTCATGCCGTTTGTTCAGAGAAACGGTGATTGCTCCATAGTTGAAATTGAAAACACAGCTTCAGATCCACAACTTTGATTTAATTAAGTCAGATTCAATTTTTGAACAACTAACATGTTCTGACTTGGTACTAAGACCACAAAGGAGTCAGCTCAGTGTCACTGCAGGTAGGATTTTTGTGACATAAAATGATCAACTCACTGACACAACTGAAGACAGTCTACGCATTGCCATAACCCCAAGGATACTTCTCTTGACAAGGTGAGCTGAATCTAGGAAAACAAGTAATTCAATCCTTCCTTTTTAAGATATGCAAAGAGTGATCTACCTCAGTCCAAATAGGAGTAACTACCTAACCCGAGGACACACTCTCTGCATATTTTTCTGTTCAACCAGAATTTTCCTTGAAGAGAATTTCAGAAGCAATACATAGAAGTGAACGAGCTCAGTCCAAATAGGGGCAACTACCTGACCCGAGAGTGCCCTCCATGTACTATATTCTGTTCTCTTGCCCAATCCAGACAGTGATCGAAAATCTTATCACTCCAATGTTGCATCATTGAAAATCTCAGTGTTATCCAATATTAGATTCAAGAGATTTTCTCTGCGACACTGTTAGATTTTTGAGATGATAATTCTCGAGTGTCTTCTCATCAGGCCTTTGAGCTCTTTTGAGATGATAATTCTCGAGTGTCTTTCTCATCAGGCCTTTGAGTTCTGCTCATCCCATTTTATTTCAACAATTTGTTTCCTTTTTCAATTCGTTGATTCAGCTACGACCCTTGCCTAAACTTCCAGAGAAATCTGACCTTTTAAGAGTTATGAGAAGCAGCTATTTTCTTCATCTGTTGTGCCAGTGAGAGATTTTAGGAGGTGATCTATACATAGGGATTAAAAGCACACGCCGTGACACCGAAACATGGCGTCCAATATGATCCCCTCCCGAGCCAGAACCTGATAACATTCACACAAACCAATAGCTTTTTGCAGATGAATGAACATATTAAGATCAAGTGGTTTAGTGAATATGTCTGCAAGTTGTTTCTCTGAAGCAACATGTACAATTTCAACACGTTTTTCCTCAACCAATTCTCTGACAAAGTGATGCGGTATGTTAACATGTTTTGTTCGTGAGTGTTGTACCGAGTTCTTGGATATATTGATTGCATTCATGTTGTCACAATGCACTAACAAAGGTTCGGAGGTCATACCGTAATCATTCAACATGTGTTGCATCCAAAGCAATTGTATGCAACAGCTTCCAAGAGCAATGTACTCTGCTTCGGCCATCGAGAGCGTGACACAGTTTTGCTTCTTACTGTGCCAGGAAACCATGTTGTTTCCAAGGAAGAAGCATCCACCTGAAGTACTCCTTCCGTCATCAAGACTCCCTGCCCAATATGCATCACAAAATCCAGCTAAATTGGAATTAGTATCTTTTGTGTAACACGGACCAAGGTTTACCGTGCCCTTTACGTATTTAATGATACGTTTCACTGCAGCAAGATGAGACACATGAGGGTATGCTTGGAATCTAGCGCAATTCCACACGGTGACACAGGTCTGGTCGATTGGCGGTGCAATACAAGAGGCGGCCAATCATAGTACGGTAGATTTTCTCATCAACTCTAGCTCCGTCTTCATCCTTTGAGAGTTTGTTCATGGTGCTCATAGAAGGTCTGGCCTCCTTGCTGATTTGAAGACCCAACAAATAATTCAGCTCTCCACACATGCTCATCTCAAATTCATCTGTCATGTCCTTGACAAACTGAGTGACATGTCTTGGTCTTGTACTCCAAAATATGATATCATCGATGTAAATCTGCACGCCCAACATATCTGACTCCTCCTCAATCTGACAGTAACCTTGAGCCACGAGTCTTTCCTTGTTTCGAACAATGTTCCCATCCTCGTTAATTTTGTTCTTGAAACTCCACTTTGTTCCCACGATGTTCACGTTGTCTAGCTTTGGAACTAATTGAGTGATTTCGATGAACCTGGAGATTTCTTGGTTCATCGTCATCCTTCCGAAAGGCATGTTCATCTGTTATTTCATCATCTCTTCTCATACAAGTTTCTGGGCTCTGCTTGTGTAACACAACTCTTTCCTGTGTCACTTCTTATAGCGTAACACATATCTTGTCATCAAACCCACTGCTATTGAAATACCAAGGGATGTTGTTCCGAGCTGTTGTAGAAGTAAAAGCCACATTGTTGATGATGGCCTCTCTTTCTCTGGTTTTATGAACTTCCTCGTGAGTATCATCAATCTCTGTAAGGACCAGATTGCACACAACCTCTGGTTATGCAACACACACGTCTGCAGTTTTTTCAGTTTCAGCTGCTTGTGTTCTCTACATCAATGTGATCTTGTTCTCACTTGATTGCCTGGAGTACAGATGCTTCTTAGCTATCCACACCTTTCCGAAACACCGTCTCTCGATATGACAGTTGTTCATGCTCCAAGCTTCCCTGATTTTTTTCTTTAAATCAAAGCAGTTTCTCTTAAAGTGACCAATCTTCTCACAAAAGAAACACGTCCTTTTTGTCTCAGCATTTGTCTCTTTGGTTTCATCACCAAGCGTCTTGGAATATCAGTTTTAACCATCTCTAACTGACCATTCTTCTCTTCTTTTTCCCTATCGATTTTTGCTGGAACAAAGTTCTTCATGCTTTGATAGCTTGGTTCCACATCACTTTGACTTGGCTGATCACGTCCATTAAAGCCTAGTCCCCAGTTTTGTTTGTTTGTATTTCCCATTCTCAGAAGATGGTCCAATTTATCAATTCCCTTGTTCAGCATTCTGATCCTCTTGAAGTTTTCTGAGAGATCATGTTCGAGACTTATGCTCCTTGCCTTCTCTTCATCAAGCATTTCCTTCATCTTGATCATCTTGAGTTCTAATTCCAGAATCTTCATGTTCTCTTTGTCTGACACGTTTTTATTCCCCAAAACAGCATACCCTTTTACCTTCACTTCGACATCTCCTCCAGTTTCCCTTTTTTCCGATGTCAGAGTGCTTTCTAGTTCAAGGATATTCACCTTCGTTTCCAAGAGGGCTTTATCCTTTAACAATTGCAGGTTGTCATGACTCAGTTTTACCCAATTATCATACAGTAATCGATACTCAGCCTTCATCACTACCTTCCGATTCGGTTTCACTAAAGCTCAAGAACGACATGTCATTCTTTTTGTGAAGACTAGGGCAGTCTGTTTTCACATGACCGACACCTTTGCATTCATGGCACTTGAGTTCCCTAAGTTTTGCTAGAGGACACTCAGATTTGAAATGTTTGTATCCTTCACACTCGTGACATTGCATGTCTCTTCTCCTACTTGTCTTTCCCATTTCTTGCCTTGGTGTACGATTTAAACTTCGTACATGCTCACTCTCTTGAGTTCTACCAGCTGTCCTCCCTTGACCTATTTCAATTCTTTTCAAGGCTCTTCCGAAATTTCTGGCCATCAGCCCCATACTTTCATGTATTTTCTGGTTCATGTTCTCTTCCATTCTTTGAAACAGATCCACATTCTGATCTGCACTTAAAACAATTCATTTGATTTCCTTTGGTTGATTCGCTTCAGCCTCCATTTCCTCTGCCTTGAGCATACCAAGTAGTTGAGAAAATTTCATCTCATCAGTGTTCATTGCCATTTTGAGAACAACCTTTTGAGCTCCAAACTTAGGTGGTAAGCATCGCAACAGTTTCTTCACCAACTTCTTTGTAAACCTTCCCTAACACCATCGCCTCATTAGCTATGGAGTTGAGTTTAGACCCAAAGCTTGCAATTGATTCATCATTACCCATCCGCATATTTTCAAATTGAGAAGCTAGGTGATCTATCCTTGTTCTTTTCAAACTTGATGTTCACTCATAAAAATTCACCAACACTTCCCAAGCGTCCTTTGCAGCAATGCATCCTTGAACCAACTTGAACTTATCTACATCTATGGCTGTGAATATCTCACTAATAGCTTTAGAATTGAATTTAGATGACGCTTTATCTGCTTCAGTCCACTTCTCTTTAGGCTTAGGCTTCTTTTCTCATGCTTCATCAAGCACAAATGGTTCTTCCCAACCAGTTTCAACAGCCGTCCATGCATCCTCGTGTATCGACCTGATTCTTTGCTTCATACGCACTTTCCAGTGTCTGAAATTTGTTTCATCAAGCATGAAGGTCTTCTGGATTGCAACGAGTTCTGTAGACATGTTCATGTTTTTCTCAGGATCTCACATGTGTTCGAAGCGTACTCCTTCGGCTAGGTATCCCGCTCTGATACCAATTGCAGAACCCGGAACACGTATACGATGAACAAACGACAAGGTTCTGCAAATACCTATTTGCTTTTATTAGAAATCATTTAAACAAACTTCTTAAAAGTTGTTTAATCAAGATTACACGACACCAACACGCTGGTTCGTCACTGACCAATTCCTAATCTACCCAAGCTTACCTGCACAACAACATCTATGCAATATCTCTTTGTTCACACACCAAAACCCCCAAGCACGTAGTACCGTCACGTCTCTTGTTTTTGGATAATTAAACACTAGCGGCTCCTCCGCTCTATATATTCTCCAACTCCACGCCACGAGAATATCTTGTTTCCAATGTGAGAATATTTCCAAAATCTTTGTTTCCGCGATCTTGAGATTCTCAGTTCAGATACGCCATGTATCTTCAGCTCCAATAGTCTTTTGCCACGTCACCCACGCTCTTATTTAATATCGCGTCTTTAGCCCAAAGTCTTGTGTTGCACAGTGATGCAGTTGTGCAAAACAGAGACTTAACAGAAATACCTCAATCAGAGCGTAAGAAGATTTCAAAATGTTTTGATAGTAGTCTACTGGATTTCAAATGTTATATTGTGTATACTTCACTAATAATAAGCATGGAATCATTGCAGATGCATGGTAATTCATTTGAAATGAACTTAGTTACTTGAGATATATTAAAATGCCTACGAAACTATAAACCAGTGGAATTCCATATAATTAAAAATAAGGGTAAAAACATTCTAGTATATGATATAATGTGATAGAAGCAGAGGTTTTAGAGGTATAAAGGTTTTATAACTATTTGCAAAGTGTAATAAAGTAACTGGGGTTGTCTTAGGCGGTTGGTAAAAGTTTATCATGAATTTGGTGGTTTTGTAAGAGGAGTGGGATGAGCTTCATTATCACAATCTTTTGGGCTTTGTAATTTTTCGTTTATAAGTTATACATTAATCGGTTTATGCTATTTCTGATCGTGTCATAATATTGATAAAATCAGAATTAAAAACCCACAAAACATAGTAACTGAATTGTTTGATAATTAGTCAATATTTTGACCACAGTGGTTAATTGGTTCTTTGGAGGAATATATATGAAGATGTAGTAAAACTATCTTAAATTATCAAGAACAAAAAATTAGTCAACATATATTTTTTTAATAGTTTTACAACCGCTTTTTAAGTTTTATTTTCTATTAATGTTATTTTTACATTCTTATATATCAATCTTTTTATGAAATTATGTTCTTATATTTCCTTGAGTATTTGTAGTGCAGGGCCTAAATAAGTTCAAAATTAGTTTTCAAAAAGGTAAATGTTTGCATATAACTGTTCCCATATCAATTATCGATTTAACCCCAATGAAGTGGCTAAGAATAAGTAGAGTCGTGAGAGAGAGAGTTGAAACTTTCAATGTTAGTGTCCGTAGAAAATCTTTGATTATGTATTTAATAACTACGGAACGGTGAAACGGAAAAGTAAAGGAGTGCGATTTTTATGCGATAAAGCAAACAGCAAAAGTTACATTGGATTCTCTTTTTAACCATGGATCTGCCGGCTTCTACGTCGGATCCTCCGGGCAATCTCACCGTTCCGGCGTCGCAAAACTGTGCTACCTCAGTGTCTTCTAATGCTGCTTCTTGGTCCGATATTCTCGCTGAGAATCTTGTGAAGACTAGGCCTTCAAAGGTGATCTCCAATGGCGTTACCTTTGCAACAATTTGTGAAGATGTGCTGCTTAACACCAAGCCTCTCTGGTCCAACTTCATTCTTGGTTTCTTCATTGGAGATGCTCCGCATATTGGTAAGGTCCATGCTACAGTCAATCGTATTTGGAGTTCGCCGGAAAAAAACTCAAAGATCGACGTCCAATTCCTCAACTCGAAATCTGTCCTTTTCCGGATCGATAACGATCAAACCAGATCTCGTGTCCTTCGGAGACACTTTTGGCACATCTCTGATATTCCTCTAGTGGTGCAGGAGTGGAACCCAAGAACCTCTACCTTGAAGCCTGACCTGTCCGCTATGCCTATTTGGGTGGACTTCTCCAATGTTCCGGAGAGTCTCTTCTCTCACAAAGGGCTGATGTACTTGGGTGATCTGGTAGGGAATGCAGAAAAACTTCACCCCAATACTGAATGTTGTATCAGGTTGGATGTGGCTCGAGTTCTGGTCACTGTTAACTTGGAAAATCCTTTGTCGAAAAAAATTTGTCTGCGATTGGAGCAGGAAATCTCAATCTCTGTTTCTTACCCCTAGTTGCCTCATAGATGCTTGTTGTGTCACTCTTTGGGACACAAAGACTCAGAGTGCTCTCAAATGAAAAAAGGAGTTGTGGTTACTGCTGAAAACCAACCCGATCATGCAAGTCATTCTCCTAAAAAAAATTTGGTTGCAGGGGAAGCTTCGGTGAAACAGCGGGAAATGAGTAAGGTTATAGAAGATTTGATTAGTGATTTGGAGAAGCAAAAGGTCCCTGTTGTCGAATCTACTGAGGGAGTGGGGGAGCTCCTCACGGAAAATCCAAAAGCAGAGGGAAAATCTGATGGAAAACTGGAGACTAAGGATCCTGAGGTTCAAAATGTTAATGAGGAACTGTCTTGGACGGTTGTAGCAAACAAAAGATCGCCGACTAAAAACTTCCAGATAGAAGCTCCAAATCCAGAATGTAAGATTCATGGAACATCTTCACCTTCGGGCTTTAAAATTCTGGAAAACTTTGCTGAAGATGATGAAGGGAAAGAGGAAGGCGAGATTCAAATTGGTGATGCCGCAGAAGATTCATCCGAGAAAGTTAATAGTGTTGATCTTTCATCCAAAATAAAAATGGGTCCTGAAACAAGAGGCAAAAGCGCAGCATCTAAGAAGCAGATCGTGTTGAAGAAAGACAAGCCTATGCCACAAAAACAAACAACAAAAGCTTCCGAAAGGAAGCACTAATGTAAATGACGACTTTCTTTGCGTGGAATACAAGGGGTTTCAATAAAAAGCGCAAACACAAAGTAGTCCGTTCTTGGGTTCATTACACTAACCCTTCCTTTGGTTGTCTTCTAGAAACTCGGGTCCAAGAAGACAATGCTCAAGCTATCATTGACAGTGTGTTCCCTGGCTGGAGCTCAATCACTAACTACGATTACCACCGGCTGGGCATAATCTGGTTTGTCTAGTCAGAAAGAGCGACGGTTACTATCCTTTTCAAGAGTCCTCAAGTAATCACAGTTTCGGTGATTATTTCTTCGGAACCTGGTTTTATTTGCGCTTGTATCTACGCTTCTAATTTTAGACGGGATCGAGAAATCTTGTGGGAAGAATTACAGCAAATTCGTTCTCATTTTGTGGACGGAAACACTCCGTGGATTGTTTTGGGAGATTTCAACGAAACTTTGGCTTCTTCAGAACACTCTGGAGCTCTTGGAGCTAGAGCAGATCAATCTGGTATGCGGGACTTTCAGTCATTAGTATCCGACTGTGAGCTTCTGGATCTCGGGTTCTCGGGCCCTATTTTCACATGGTGGAACCAAATAGAAATCAATCCGATTGGTAAAAAACTGGATCGTGCTTTGGTTAACTTGGCGTGGAGCACATCTTTCCCCCAGGCCTTCGCTTCTTTTGAGACTAATGGTATCTCGGACCACGCTAGATGTCTAGTTCGTTTAGAAGGCCACACATCGCAGAAACGTCGCCACTTTCAATTCTTCAATTATCTGGTGGATCACCCAAATTTTCAAGAAGCGGTATTAGAAAGCTGGGAGGGAGAGTCGGCTCTGTTTATATCAAGGTCAGCTCTTTATCGCTTTCATCGAATACTGAAAGCTCTTAAGCCGCATCTTCGTGCTATCAACAAGGGCAGCTATGGAGATATTACAAATAAAACGAAAGAGGCGTACCTTGATTTATGTGACAAACAAAAGGTGGTTCTCACATCTCCTACTTCGGTCAACATTGCTGCAGCTTCGGAAGCCTCCAAAACTTGGAATCATTATGCGGGAATTGAGGAAAGGTTATTTGGGCAAAAGTCAAGAATTACGTGGCTTCGTTTTGGAGATCATAACACAAAATTCTATCATCGAATAGTGCAGTGCAGAAAGGGGAAAAATTCGATCAAGAAGTTGATAAATTCGGAAGGCGTGATCCTAACGGACTCAAACGACATTAAAGAAGAAGCGGTCTCATATTTTTCAAGTTTTCTTCAAGAACAAAGCTCCCATCATCCTTCTTTCACAAGAGACTCCCTAGAAGATCTAATCTCTTATCGCTGCCCTACGACAATGGCGGATCTCCTTATCAAGGACGTAACGGAAGATGAGATTAAAAACGTCCTAGTGAAAATGCCGTCCAACAAAACTCCGAGGCCGGATGGATTCACATCGGAGTTCTTAGTGGGAGCTTGGGATATAATTGGACCAGATTTTGTGGTGGCGGTTCAATCATTCTTTCGTTATGGATTCATGCCTAAAGGCGTTAACGCCACGATGCATTGTCTTGCTCCAAAATCAACGGAGGCCCAAACAATCAGAGACTATAGACCCATCGCTTGCTGTAACACCATGTACAAGGTAATCTCTAAAATCATTGCTAACCGCCTCAAATATGTCCTTCCAGATGGTATGGTGCCGAACCAAAGCGCTTTTATCAAGGGGCGTTTACTCCTGGAAAATGTCCTCCTTGCAACTCAGCTAGTTAAAGACTACCACAAGGAATCATCGTCCCCTCGGTGTGCTTTGAAACTAGACATAGCAAAGGCTTTCGATACGGTTCGTTGGGATTTCCTTATTACAACTCTTCAAGCTATGGGTCTCCCGGAGATTTTCGTAATGTGGATCACAAGATGTATTTCTACGGCGTCTTTCTCGGTTTTAATAAATGGGGATCTTGAAGGTTTCTTCACAAGTAGGAGAGGTCTAAGACAAGGCTGCTCGCTTTCTCCTTATCTGTTTGTTATAGCGATTAATGTGTTATCTCTGATGTTGAATAAGGCAGCAAAAGATGGGAAGATGGGTTATCACATTTGGTGCAAAGATCTTAATATCAATCATCTGAGTTTTGCGGATGATATGCTGGTGTTTATGGACGGTACAGCGGAATCTCTTCAAGGGGTGATGAGAGTTTTGAAAGATTTTGAGAGAGTTTCTGGACTAAGTATTAATGCAGCAAAATCTTCCCTTTTCATAGGAGGTTGTACGCTTGCAACGCTTCCGCAATTTGCCCTAGTCCTTGGATTTCAATTGGAAAAGCTCCCCATTCGATACCTAGGACTTCCCCTTACGACAAAGAGCATGTCAAAATTGGATTACGAGCCTTTAATTGATAAAATTCGTAGTCGATTCACTTCTTGGTCCACTAAGTCTCTCTCCTTTGCTGGTCGTCTTCAACTCATCAAATCTGTCATCGCTAGCATTACAAATTTTTGGTGTTCAGCTTTCCGTCTGCCTCAACGTTGCTTCGATACGATTGAGAGTATGTATTCTGCATTTCTTTGGTCGGGATCTCCTCATATCTTTACCAAAGCCAAGGTTTCCTGGGCGGATGTATGCAAGCCGAAAAAAGAAGGAGGTTTGGGAATTAGAAAACTTCGGGACAGCTCAAGAGTTTTCTCGTTGAAACTAATATGGCGCTTATTTGAAAAAACTAGTTCGCTTTGGGTGGCCTGGACTAAGCACTATCTATTGCGTTACTCTTCATTCTGGGATGCTTCTTACATCTCTCGTGGCTCCTGGATTTGGAAAAATTTACTCAAACTTTGCCCTACAGCCTGGGAGTTTATCCGACATGAAGTTCGTAATGGGGATTCTACGTTCTTTTGGTTAGATAATTGGCTCAATATTGGTAGGCCGATAGACTTAGTCGGGGAGTCGGGTCCAAGAAATCTGGGTATTTCACGTGGAGCGGTGGTGTCTGAGGCGGTCCAAGATCAACAATGGTCACTCCGTCGTTGTCGTAGCATTAACCTTTGCGAATTGAGAGACAGAATTTTAGCCACAACCTTGCCTTCACGTTCAGCGGGGCAAGATGTGACTCTTTGGCGACATAACCAGCACGTCTTCAAGGATCATTTCTCTAGTAAAGCAACTTGGGAGCAGGTCCGAGAGAAAGGTACATTGATGTGGTGGAGTTCTATGGTATGGTTTCCCCAATCGATCCCTAGATTTGGTTTTATCACTTGGATAGCAATGAAAGATAAACTTACAACATGAGATAAAATGAGGCAATGGGGGCATGTTCAACACTGTCTTCTATGCGGGGATCGAAATGAGACCCGAGATCACTTGTTCTTCGCATGCCCGTATTCATTTTCGATTTGGAACTGGTTATGCTCTAATCTCTTACAGGGTCGCCCAAACCCAGACTGGGGTAGGACAATAAGAGGGGTAGCGACAAGAAGGAGAAATAAGATGGACTCAGTCTTGATCCGTATGGCGTTCCAAGCTTCAATCTATAGAATATGGCAGGAAAGAAACGGAAGGCGGCATCAAAATTTAGCTCGTACGGCTCTTCTTCTTACCTATGTCATCAACAAAGACATCACTTATCGCATTGACTCTCTGTTCCCGAAGCAGGGTGAAGAGAATATCGCCCTCCTAAGCCGTTGGAGGGAGATTAGATCATTACCGGATTAAGTTTTCTTTCCCATTTTCATTGGCTTATAATTTGTATTTGTTGGGTTTTTCGTAAGCTTCTGATTCCAAAACAATTCTCTATTTGTAATCTCTTTTGTTAACAAATAAATTTAACATTTCAACAAAAAAAAAAAAAATCTTTGATTTTGAATTTTCTAATAATTTAAGTTTTTGGAAAGTGGACAGAGACATAAGTGACAAAACCAAAAAATTATACGCAAACTCTCGCTCTCATCGTGACCATTCGTTAACCCTCTAAGGTTTCTTCCTCATCCATACTTCAGTTTTGTCCAGATTCAACAATAGTTTCCAGTTATCGAAACAAGTTCAACGAGAGATGAAATACAAATCCGACCGACTCCGACTCTCGATTATCACCCATTTTAGTCCCACCAAACACAGATCCATCTCCGAATCACGATTTCGAAGGTGACAGTAGAACCTAATTCGGGATTCGATTTTTTTATACCAAATTATGTCTGAAATTTAAGGAACTTTGATTCCTAATTTTATTCCTTCACGATTCGCCGATGTCTCATCTCTTCATTTTCTTAGATGACAGATCTACAACTACCCAAACGACTGTTCGCCGCCTGTGAAGAGCCCACTGGATTCCGAGTAAATCTTTACTAGAGGATGTTGCTAATACATCAACTGAAGAAAGCTTTGTCCCCGCCGGAGTTGAAGTTTATGATGCAATCATCTCTTGGGAAGATTCTAGATTTTCCGTCCAAACCGGTGGTCAGCGAGTTTCGGCCTTTTCCTACTATCATGGCAATTGGTTACCAAAAAAATATATGAGCTTTGGGTTCTTTTTGACGGGTCACCGATTAGATTCTCTCTTAGGGAATTCAAAATCATAATTGGCCTTCCTTGTGGGAAATATCCCGACAAATCATAATTGGCCTTCCTCATCACAACTGTGTGGTTAATGACTCTCATATTAGCAGCCTGTTTTCGGATAACAATGTTCTTTCTGCTCGTCGGATAAGATTGTCTTGTTATGTTTATGTTAACTTGTTTGTTGGTTAGATTTTGATGTTATGGGGAACCCTCTCTTTTTTTTTTACAGAGTTTTTGAATTTTCTTTTCACATATCCTCATTGCATTCGCCTATATAAAATTGTTATCAGCATATCGTCCACATATATATGTGGTCCGCAAATCCTTCCTCGTAATATAGTTATCCCAATATCTTTATCTGGATAATATGGTTTAGACATCCAGATAACCATGTTAGTTATTTTTGCAATTTAAGAACACATTGGATTTAAGGAATACTATATGGTTTAGGTAGGGGGTTTAGGGGTTCAAATTTTAGGGTTTAGGGTTTAGGGTTCATGATTTATGATTTAGGGTTTAGAGTTTAGGGTTTAGGTTTTATGATTTAGGGTTTAGAGTTTAGGTTTAGGGTTTGGTATTTAGGGTTTAGGGTTTATATATTATCCGCATATCTTTCTGCCTAATATTGTTATCTGATATATCATGGTTTTTACCCCTTTTTAGCCATGATATAAGTCCGTTTTATAGAGTCTTTCTACTATTTTGTAGTGTTTTAGAGTCTTTTACAGGTTTTAGCAAGTTTGGAGCATAATTGGAGATATTTGAGCTTTCTAGAGCATTTTGGAGCATTTTGGAGCAAAACAGAAGTTCGTGTAGCTGAGTACCCGATTTGAAGCCTCAGTATCGATCGACACTACCTTAGTATCGGTCGATACTCAGTGAAGCACGAGTCGCGACTTTAAATGAAGATTTGAAGAACTTCCCACCGATGGATTGAGCTCAAATTTGGACACAAGACAGATATTTGGATTAGCTTTCATTTGGAAGTGGTTTGAGGTCATTCCAACGGTGTGATCAAAAGTTATGCCAGTTTTTGTGAAGACAGTCCAGTCTGGCGAGCAGTGACTAGTGTCGGTCGATACTACCTTAGTGTCGGTCGATACTAACTGCATGAAAACAGGAAACACGACTTCTTACAAGTCTGGAGAGTTTGCACATTGGTCGAGAAGTCTTTAATAATTACAAGAAGCCCCAAAACGTGTTTTAGCATTATAATGAGGTTTTTCAGCCACTTTTGTTGGAAAGCTTTTATTTTTACTTTTGCTCTGATTGAGAGAGATTGTTTTAGGGATTTTTGGGGAGACAACTCTGAACCCCTTTGTTTCTTATTGATTTCTTTTATGCAATTCTATTCAATCATGATTTCTGTTCGATTGATCATGTCTGAGTAGTTCTCTTGTTAGGTTCAGGGTTCTCATAAGGGTTTTCTCTGAATGTTAGGTTAATTAGTTAATTAGGATTCACCATCTGAATTAGTTCTTCACCATAGGTTGTTCCCATAGCTAATTATAGGTTGACGAATCTAGAACTTAGATCTTAGGATAATTGGTTAGGCACGAGAGTGCGATTAATTACCTGACAGAACCTAGGTGAGCAAAATAACTATTCGCAAAGAGATTTGGTTTAGTTGTTTTGTGAACATATCAAACTTGAAATAAAAGATGGTTTAGACTTTAGGATTCGCAAAGAGATTTGGTTCAAGAACCGCGCTAAATCTGAATCATGTTAGTTAGTTCATCTGCATTCATTGAATCCCTAAGAAATACCCTGAGCCTATCTTCCTTCCATTGATTTACAACTCATTTAATTTACGTGCTTGCTTTCAATTACATCTTCTTGGTTTAGCTTAATTCTGATCTACATAATCTATTGCGTGATTTCTGGAGTTCTTGTGTTCGACCCCTAACTATACTGCAACACTGCTTTAGTACTTTTTAGGGTATTAATTTGAGCATATCAAATTTGGCGCCGTTGCCGGGGACTCAATTTCGCCATTAGATTTTAGTGAAGAATTTCGTCTAAATCGTCGAGTATCAATCGATACCCCTTGGTATCGGTCGACACCCGACACGTTTTTTTTTAGTTACTTACGTTCTTGATCATTTGTGTTTCAGGTGTATGCCTACTCGAGAAACCAGGAGAAACAAGAACACTCAGCTAGTTGATTTGTCAAACGAGCAGCTAGCACAGTTGGAACGCACACTCAGAAAAGCAAAGAAGCCATTAACGATGAACAACGATCCAGTGGTTTTGATTCAGGATGAGGCTGGTGCTTTCAGAGACCGAGAGGGTCACTTGTGCAATGAGAGAGGGCAGAGACTCGATGGAGAAGGGAACGCTATTGCCCCTCCAGCTGCAGTGAATGCTGCGAACGCTGCGATTGAGCGTGGTAGAACAATTGGTGAATGCAACAGACCTGATCAGTTCTACGCAAATCGATCAGCGATTTGTCCTCCTGCCTTTCAAAGGAATGATTTCGAGCTAAAGCATGCGTACTACACTCTTGTGGGTCAACACACTTTTCATGGTCTTCCTCATGAACATCCCATGGACCATATTGAGAAGTTCGAGGATTTGGTCTCTAGCATCAAATGCAATAGAGTATCCTACGACTACCTGTTCTGTAAGCTATTCCCATACTCTCTTGGTGGGGATGCTTCTTATTGGCTCAAGCAACTACCAGCTGGGTCAGTAACTAACTGGGATGAGACTAAGATTGCCTTCCTAAATAACTTCTATGACGATGCGAGATCAGAAGAGTTTAGGAACAAGATTTCCCAATTTTCTCAGGGAACGACTGAGGCTTTCAAGGCTGCTTGGGGAAGATTCAGATCGTATCAGAGGGATTGTCCACATCTTGGGTACACTATGGTTCAGCTAATGAGTTTCTTTTTCAGAGGGATTGATTGGAGATATCAGATGGCTTTGGACTCTGCGAGCAATGGTAACTTCTTTACCAAATATCCTGATGATGCTTACCAGCTGATTGAGAATTTTGCGTCATGCAATAGCACAAAGAGTGCTGACATGGAGCGTAAGAAGTTAGCTGGTGGTATGGGAGGTTCACAGATTGCTGAGGTGCATGCGAAGCTGGATTCGGTGCACAATTTATAGATGGGCAAGCAGCAGAAGGCTGTTCACTTTGCTGATGATGTCGAGGTTTTCAAGGAGGATGAGGTAGAGGATGTTAACTACGTTGGTGGTTCTGGTTTTCAAGGTCAGAGGAATCACTACAACAACAACTTTCAGCAAGGAGGATTCAAATCTTAGGGTTATCAAGGTGGTTCTGGGTCGAATCAGTTTAGCCAGAAACCTTTCCAGAGCAGTGGTTACACAAGGAACTATGGGAGTTCATCTTATCAGCAGGTACCTACTAAGACTCCTGAGAGTAAGATCGAGGATATGCTTGAACAGCTGGTCCAAGGGCAAGAGAAGATGACGGTGAGCTTTAATGGGAAGTTGGATGCTCTGTACACCGATCTTAATGGGAAGATCGAAACTCTCAGCATGAACCATAAGAAGTTGGAAATTCAGTTCGCTCAGACTGCAGAGGCTGTGAAACGACAAGAGGGTTTTCTTCCAGGTAGAGGAGAAAACCCAAGGAGGGAGCACATCAATGCAATCATCTCGAGCAGTGCAGAGGAAGTCACTACAGGAGTGAGGAACAACCCAACTGAAGAGAATTTTTTTGATCTCACTGAAACTGGCGATGAGGATTCAGAGATTTCGAGGGTATCGATCGACACCAGCCAGTGTCGATCGACACCAGTCCAGACACACGCCCGAGTCGTTTCACATCCACAAGTATCGATCGATACCACCCAGTATCGGTCGATACCCGTCCAAAGATCCACCGAGGACGTCTCAAAACAGCAAGAATCGATCGACACCCTTACTATGTCGATCGATACTCACCCAGTGGTCGGAGAGAAACCAAAGCTGAGTGTCGACAGAGCTCACAAGGCTAAGGTACTGAAGCCTACGACGCCTCGACATCTCAGAGATTCCATTACTCCGAAGCAGCTGCTTGGTTTTGAGAAGATGGTACGAAGGATTCCCCACACGCTGACTTTTGAAGAAGCTCTAGAGTACCGCCCTTTACTTAGCCATTTCAAGGATTGCAGAGAAACCATGGAAGAAATCAAAGTACTCTTCATTAAGGCAAGAGCCAGATCACTACTACCTAGGCAGTTGACCAAGAGGGAGGACCCAGGGAAATTCTCTGTTTCATGCTCCATCTCTGGAGTCGAGTTCAAGGAGTCCCTTGTTGACTCAGGGTCTAGTGTCAACCTCATGTCAAGGGAGATTGCAGAGAAATTGAAAGCTGATATGGGATCTCCTAAGATACTTCTCACATACGCAAACTCCACCAGCTCACTTCCCTATGCTACGATCCTCGATTTGCCTGTCGAAGTAGGAGATTGTCTGGTTCCTACTGATTTTCAGGTTGTGGAGATGAGCGAAGGATCTAAGGTCCCTTTGATTTTGGGAAGACCGTTTATGGCTACTGCTGGCGCGATCATGGACACACCAAACAAGAGAATCTCTTTCTCCTACATTGACGAAGAGGTCTACTATGACGCCATCCATTCTAGAAGAACACCCAGACATGTCTCATGCATCACCACTGCTGCCGGCGAGACCTTGATGATCGATCTGCTGGATGAGCCTTGCAATGAGCCAAAGGTCGCGACTGTTTCGGATGAACCTCCCAGCATCACCAAGAAGGTTGCTAAGAAGGCTAAAGCAACAAAGAAGAAAGCGAAGAGCAAGAAAGTCGAAAGTGATGTCCAAGTCACTTTGATCCCTCAGAAGTGTGATGGAGACTCGATCGAGTACAAGGTGAAGCGCAAAGGAGCCTCGAGACCATTCGCCAAGGCTAGAGTTATTCTTACTCCAGAGCTGAAAGAGAAAGGAAAGGAGGTTATAGAGAGCATGCTGAGCAGAACTCTGAATCTGGAGATGTCTACCTGTGGAGCTTACATGGGAGTGAGTTCTCAACCTCGCTTCAACTAATCACCTGAGCCAAAGTCAAGCTACTGACGTTAAACAAGCGCTTGGTGGAAGGCAACCCACTGGTGAGTCTGTTTTTATTTTATTTTTGGTCTTTATTTTTGGTTTTGTGTCTTGTGTTTCACATGCAGCAGATTCAGAAGAGGAGTATCGATCGACACCCACACGGTATCAATCGACACCATCCACACGCAAAAGGAGCTGGGTATTTCTCAAGGGACCGTGAGCAACATATCGATCGATGTCGAATTAGCATCGACCAATTTTCCCTTGTATCGATCGATACCACCATGGTATCGGTCGATACCCGCCACCCAGGTAAGCCTCCTTCGATTTTCATCCATCCACTCAACTCTTTTGATTTCTTTTACCAACTCTAGGGTAGATAACACTGGGGACAGTGTTGTTCAAGTCTGGGGGAGGTAGTCGCTGACATTGTGTTTGTTTTTCTTAGAGTCAGTCGTTTTTGTGTCAAATTTGTTTTATTGAGTCAAAACCTGTTGGAGATTATGATCTTGTTCTTGAATCTATTGTTTTGACTTTGCTTCTGAGTGTCCACTGTTATAGAATCAGTTACAGATCGACTAATGAAAAATCCAAAGGCTGACTAGTTAACTAGAAGACACACATGTTTCCAGCAGAGTTCTTTTAAAGCCTGAGCCAAATTTTTGCACTTCATCTATGTGGTTAGTATTCATAGAGCTTGATTCCTCATTCATATCTCACAAAGGAACCCATGTGTTTAAAGTAATGGTATCTCTCTCCCCTGATATAAGTTAATAAAAAAGAGCATAAAATATGAAATGATTTTCTTCTGAGTAGAGGGCTAGGAAAATTTCCAGCAATCCCATTATTCTACTTGGTGAGGGATGATCACACAGAGTATTGGAAGCGAGGCTAGGATTTTCCTATGATGCCATTATTCGCCTACAACCTTTGATACATAGAGAGGGAAGAACCGGGGATTCGGTGGCAAACACCATCAATACTCGCGTCTCATACCTTGATGTGTATATGCAAAAAGAAAAAAAAAAAAGGAGAACAAAACAAGAAATAAGTCTGGGGGAAAGAAAGTGATACAAAAAGTGTGAAATTTGGTGGTTCCTTGTCATGATATTATATGGGAAAGAATCTAGAAGGTTCTTGGTATTAATCACAGCGATGAAACTGGCGATGATGGGTTTAATTGAACGATGCTGCGAAATAATGGGTGTAGTCTGGGGAAGCTGCGAATGTCTACGGAGAGGTACATGGTGGTTAGATTTGGATCTGGTTAGGTGACATTTGGGTGCTTGGGAAAAGGGTCATTGCAATGTTTCAAGAACAGGTGAGTCTCCGTGTTTTCAAACTTCTTTCTCTGGTTTAGTCTTCTATTTGCTTGAAGGCAAGCAAAGGCTAAGTCTGGGGGAGTTGATATATCATGGTTTTTACCCCTTTTTAGCCATGATATAGGTCCGTTTTATAGAGACTTTTTTTATACTATTGGAGCTTTCTGCAGCATTTTGGAGCATTTTGGAGCGAAACAGAAGTTCGTGTAGCTGAGTACCCGATTTGAAGCCTCATTATCGATCGACACTACCTTAGTATCGGTCGATACTCAGTGAAGCACGAGTCTCGACTTTAAATGAAGATTTGAAGAACTTCCCACCGATGGATTGAGCTCAAATTTGGACACAAGACAGATATTTGGATTAGCTTTCATTTGGAAGTGGTTTGAGGTCATTCCAACGGTGCGATCAAACGTTATGTCAGTTTTCGTGAAGATAGTCCAGTCTGGCGAGCAGTGACTAGTGTCGGTCGATACTACCTTAGTGTCGGTCGATACTAACTGCATGAAAACAGGAAACGCGACTTTTTACAAGTCTGGAGAGTTTGCACATTGGTCCAAAAGTCTTTAATAATTACAAGAAGCCCCAAAACGTGTTTTAGCATTATAATGAGGTTTTTCTGCCACTTTTGTTGGGAAGCTTTTATTTTTACTTTTGCTCTGATTGAGAGAGATTGTTTTAGGGATTTTTGGGGAGACAACTCTGAACCCCTTTGTTTCTTATTGATTTTTTTTATGCAATTCTATTCAATCATGATTTCTGTTCGATTGATCATGTCTGAGTAGTTCTCTTGTTAGGTTCAGGGTTCTCAAAAGGGTTTTCTCTGAATGTTAGGTTAATTAGTTAATTAGGATTCACCATCTAAATTAGTTCTTCACCATAGGTTGTTCCCATAGCTAATTCTAGGTTGACGAATCTAGAACTTAGATCTTAGGATAATTGGTTAGGCACGAGAGTGCGATTAATTACCTGACTGAACCTAGGTGAGCAAAATAACTATTTGCAAAGAGATTTGGTTTAGTTGTTTTGTGAACATATCAAACTTGAAATAAAAGCTGGTTTAGACTTTAGGATTCACAAAGAGATTTGGAATTCTAGGATTTAGACTTAGATAGTTTTCGCAACGAGAGTTGGTTAGCTATACTTTAGAGATTTGAGTTCAAGAACCGCGCTAAATCTGAATCATGTTAGTTAGTTCATCTGCATTCATTGAATCCCTAAGAAATACTCTGAGCCTATCTTCCTTCCATTGATTTACAACTCATTTAATTTACGTGCTTGCTTTCGATTACATCTTCTTGGTTTAGCTTAATTCTGATCTACATAATCTATTGCGTGATTTCTGGAGTTCTTGTGTTCGACCTCTAACTATACTGCAACACTGCTTTAGTACTTTTTAGGGTATTAATTTGAGCATATCATTATCCCATTATATATTATCTGGATAATAAGGTATCGACATTCGGATAACAATGTTAGTTTTTTTTGGCAATTTAATAACACATTGGATTTAAGGAATAATATATGGTTTAGGGTGGGGGTTAGGGGTTCATGGTTTAGGGGTTAGGATTTAGGGTTTAGGGTTTAGGGCTTAACGTTTAGGGTTTAGGGTTTTGTATTTAAGGTTTTAGGGTTTATATATATGTTATCCGCATATCTTTCCGCCTAATACTGCTATCCCAATATCTATTTATCTGGATAATAAGGTATCGACATTCGGATAACAATGTTAGTTTTTTTTCAATTGAATAACACTTTGGATTTAAAGAATAGTATATGGTTTAAGGTGGGGGTTAGGGGTTCTTGGTTTCGGGGTTAGGAGTTAAGGTTTAGTTTTTTGGAATTAGGGTTTAGGGTTTCTGATTTAGGGTGTATGGTTTAGGTTATATGGGTAATTTAATATCGACATCAAGGAAACATTGTTATTTTCTTATTCATCGAGGAAAACTTCGGATATAATCAAAAGTACAAGGTTTTTATCCGGATACATATAACAATGTTAGTTTTTTTAATTGTTATAGGGGTAATGTAGTTATCCCGATATAGATGACAAAGTTATCTTTTGAATTGTTATAGGAGTAATGTATTATCCAATATGTTTAATCCAATCTTATCCACATAATTTATTCAATATTTTATTCCCCTACAACTAAATCTTTTCAGATCAATCCCCTGCCAGCAAAGCAGAACCTATATCTAATGCTTTGTCCCCCCCCTTTCCAGTTTATAGTTTGGTTTTAGTAGTAGGGACATTTTGGTCAGAATCTACAAAATTCTTTTTCCAAAACTAATATCTAAATATCCTAAGCTAGTTACCTAATTTTGCCATTATTACAAGCCATATATTTAAGTTACCCTATTTCCTTCTTATATATTTTTCAAACTAAATATAAATTACAAAAAAAAAAAAATTATAGTCAACTATGTATTTATAATTTTGTTTTCTAAAACTTTGTATTTATAACTAACCAAAGCCAGGATAAAAGATAACTTCTTTTCTTTTGGATGAAATAAAGTTTTGATTGATTAATCTCGGATCATGGAAATGGAAAGAGGGCCAAGATTTTGTTAACTAAAAAATAAATCTAATCTAATGGACCAAATTTGCTTTAAGGAAACACATAATTTATTCAATATTTTATTCTCCTACAACTAAATCTTTTCAGATCAATCCCCTGCCAGCAAAGCAGAACCTATATCTAATGATTTGTCCCCCCCCCCCTTTCCCGTTTATCGTTTGGTTTTAGTAGTAGGGACATTTTGGTCAGAATCTACAAAATTCTTTTTCCAAAACTAATATCTAAATATCCTAAGCTAGTTACCTAATTTTGACATTATTACACGCCATATATTTAAGTTACCCTATTTCTTTCTTATATATTTTTCAAACTAAAAATAAATTACAAATAAATAATAATTATAGTCAACTATGTATTTATAATTTTGTTTTCTAAAACTTTGTATTTATAACTAACCAAAGCCAGGATAGAAGATAAGTTCTTTTCTTTTGGATGAAAATAAAGTTTTTATTGATTAATCTCGAATCATGAAAAGAGGGCCAGGATTTTGTTAACTAAAAAAAAATCTAATTTAATGGACCAAATTTGCAAATTTGCATTTAAATACCTAAGAAAATAAAACCCTAGTTTCTCAGTCGCTCCCTCACCAAACCAAAAAAAACACTTGTATATGCATAGAAGCATAAGAAAATCACAATCAAAGAGAGAAAAACTCCTTCCCAGGTGAATGGACGACTTCAGAAACTCCCTGATGTAAGCGTAAAACTCTTCTCTGAATCAAAACCTGATTCTAATTAATAGTTCTTAGCACGCTTTTGATTGTTCTTATTACTTTTGGTTTGCTATTCTTGGTGGGTCTTATCGATCGAGATTAATCACGATCGATAGAATCCACTAGACCTCTGCTTCGATATTCATAACATAGGTCCTCTCATGCTCATCTTCTGTTTTTTTCTTTCTTTTTTTTTTGTTTTCTCAAAGGTAAAATCTCTGCCCTCTCCTGATATTTCTTGAGGATTTCGCAATTTCCTGGATTTTCAGAAAAAAATATCCATAAAATATCGAGTTGTAAAGAATATAGTTTAGCCTATAAAAAAAATTTGGTATAAACTAAACAATCTTAAAGATATGAATAACATTTATACGTTAATATATATACGTATCTCACACGAGCGTGGTCGAGTGGTAAAACGAGTCGTGTGGGGTGTTACTCCACTCCATCCGGGTTCGATCCTCCCTCAAAACAAAAACACATTCGTGTGGATAAACCTGATCCTGAGGATTTTCAACATTAGTACTTCGGTATGACAGCAATGGATTATTCCTGTAATTCTGGCTGAACCCTTTGTTGAAAAATCCCTGATTCTGCACGTAGTTCACTTCATCCACATTGTCTGGATCACACTCATAAGCTTGCTGATTGTACTCATCCTCTCCAGTATCCTCACAGTAGTTAACACCTTTCTGATTGCTTTGAAGAAGCAACATCAAGTTGTTAACTTTGGCAGTCAAATCAGCAATAGCCCCTGTCTCAACACTATTGACACGTCGTGTCCTATCGTACTTAAGATTGCGATGACTCAACTCGAAGCAAGATTCTCAATCAGCTCATATGCTTCTTCCTTGGTCTTGGTCATGAAGTCACCATTACTCGCAGCATTCAGAGAGTTCTTAAATTCCTAGTCGACTCCATGGTAGAAGATGTTCAGCACTTGCTCATCTGAATAGCCGTGATGAGGACGTTCACGCAGATATTCCATGAATCTTTCCCAAGCCTCATTGAAGGACTCACCTCCATTCTGCTGGAATTGAGTAATCTTGATCCTAAGAGAGGCTGTCTTGGCCTTGGTGTAGAAGTGATCCAGGAATGCTGACCTAGTCGCTTCCCAAGTAGTCAGAGAACCAGGAGCGAGCAACTTAAGCCACCTCAGAGCTATGTCACTCAAAGAGAATGAGAAGAGCTTGCACTTCAGATAATCAGCAGGAACTCCATTGGCACTAGTCGTGCTGCAGATCTCCTCAAAGGTCTCAATGTGATTCATGGGATTCTCAGTAACTTTCCCATAAAACAAGTGCTGCTTGACAAGAGAGATAATCTGAGGTTTTATCTCGAAATTCTGCCTCTGAATAGGCGGTGGGCGAATAGCAGCCCTGTCTTGATAGAAAGCATGAGGAGTGTCGATGGTGCCAATTTCTTGGCGTGGAGGTTGTAGACCATTCCTCTGATTTGCAGCCATCCGAGCCTGCAACTGTCTCTGCTGTGCTACAGCAGCTTGCCTCTGAAGTTCATCAGCTTGCCTCTGAAGTTCCTCAGCTTGCCTTTGAGCAGCAGCAACATCACCATCATTAGGATCAATGACATCGTCACGAGCATGAAGAAGAGGGTTTATGGGATTCCCTACTGCATCATACTCAATCTGATGGCCATCATCACCGAGTGGGTTTTGGAGATCACGGTTTCCTGGTAGGTGAGCCATCTCTCTCCTTCTTCTGTTGTTTTCTCGTTCTATTCGTGCTAGCTCCTCGTTGTTTACCTGAAGCAGATTTCTAGAACCTTCGCTTCTGGTCATACACCTGAAACACGTGAAAAGAGCAAAAATAGAACTAATTAGTAACGAAAATAAAAATTCTTAGTTTGAACTTTCGTCCAAGACTCGTAGGCAACGTTATTGGTCCCCAGCAACGGCACCAAAGCTTGATACACTCAGAGTTTAACCCTAAAAGTAACTACTGCAAGAGCACAGCTATCGAGGTAGTAATGTAGGGATCGAATCCACTGAGACCAAATGCAACACTACGAGAATGCAGATGAAAGTAAATCTAAGACGAATGAAGGTTGTTTGTGGTTTGTAACTTCTAAAACTAAGAATAACTAATGAAACGATGTGAATTCAATAAGAGAAAGTGTTATGTCCTCAGGTAATTCGCAGGAAATCCATATTCACTAAACAGACTATCGATTAGGGAGGTAATTAAGAACCGTTCTCGAACTCAAACATGAATGTCTAGCTAGCCCACTGTCGTGGTACTAACTACTATGCCTAATAACCTAAGAATCTAAACTGTCGTTTAACCTTACAGTTCTACGCAAGCATTAATGTTCATGTTTGATAAGTTCACAAATCGCCGCCTTGGCATCAGCTTTCGTTGGCCAAGGACAATTTGCTCATCTATGTTCTATCAGGAAACCTAAATCACTTTTGATGTTCAGGTTAATCCTAAGATCATAAACTAGGTGATCAATCTAGTCTAAGCTTTAATTCCAACAATAGATGAAGAATCCTATGTAATTTCATAATCTAACAAATCCGTTTCAGTGATTCATGGAGAATCCCTTGAAACCCTAAAAACCTAACACGAGGATTACTCAGACATGGAAACAAAGAAAACACAGAGAGATGAAGATGAAATCATAATCAAATAATCAAAAATCCAAAAGGGTTCAGAAATTCTTCTCAAGAGATGATGAGTCAGAGATTCGTCTCCCAAAGCTTACAAAGCAAAAGCCAAGTCTTGATGATAGAAAGATAAAGTGTGATGTAAAAATTGACAGAAAACATGTCTAACAAGGTATGGGATCGAGATAAGGCAAATTTGGGTCAAAACAGGAAAAACCCGAAATTTCCTTTTTTCACGTTGGCACTCCATCGATCGATGCACCATGGCCATCGATCGATGCACGAGTTGCATCGACCGATTCTGAATCTCCTGGAAATCCCCATCGATCGATGCACACGTCGCATCGATCGATTTCGGATCTCCTGGAATTTGGCATCGATCGATTCTGCCTCCTTGCTCAGTTCCATGCGTTTCCTCGACCATGTTGCTCCAGTTTCTCCCTAAAACGCCTTTTGACCTGAAATGACTCCAAATTGACTAAAAGACTCGATAAGGACTCGGAAAACCTTGCAAAACGATAGTTAGAATACGTTAAAAATGCAACACATCACATATGCCAATGGGGATGCAAATGACAATGAGTATACATATGAGGAAAAGAAGTCCAAGTTACATTTACTCATCAGCTCCTAACAATTCTATGCTTAAGAGACCCTCTGTCTCTATCTGTGGTTTTCTCTGTAACTCCCCCTCCTCTTTTGCCAATAGGGGTTTTCGAAGAAGATTGTCTTTCTTCTGTCCCAAATAACAATCTTGGTTTAACCCTACTTGCTCTTTCTTCCGTACTTCCGGTGCACCGCGTATATGGTGAATATAATCACCGATTTATTACTATCAAAAATCAATAGGCCTCATGATCGTTTGATGGATTTTCAAGCTGAAAATGCTGGATTATTTGGTCTGGATTCCATCAAACATATCTTTAACCCATGAGGTCGCCATGTGAAATTGAAAAAAAGATTGTTAATACTATCCGGCTTACGTGTTGTTATCTTTAAAAAATCTTGTATGGGATTAAGATTTGGTTATGATGAAAATTTGTTTTGGTAAACACTTTTCAAATGCCAACTGATTAATCAATAAATCGTTTTGGTTACAATTAAAGCAACTAAATTCCTGGTTTCTTATTGGTTATCTCCAATTAGAGATTTATGGTTTGGTAATGAACATAACCGATTCGGTATTCTTATCGGTTTATTTTTTGTTAAAAAGGCAGTTGGTGGAGTCGACAACCTGACCCCCATTTGGTGGTACCTCAGGCTCATTCACACCTGTCGAGAGAACTGGTTTATTATTGGTTTGAATGAATAAGAGAGCTATAACCAAACCAGATTCAACCATTTGTTATTGTTATGCATCCTCATCTGTGTCAACACAAAGGGAATAGGAGATAAAATAAGAAAACAATAAGTAAAATCAGAATGCCAGGTTTTCTCCATTGTGTTGGGGCATATTATATTTTCTGTAGCATCGTTATCGGGTTATCGGGATAGATTCTCTAATCGGTTTTAACCGAGGGTTTGATGAATCGGGTGAACCAGAGAAAAGCATATAACCCAATTGTTCTTGTGAGCACAAAAAGGCGATGAGATTCTATCCGAAAGAAATCATAGCTGAAGCCATACGCAATGATACTTGCTAGCTCTCCTTCTCTCTATATGGATCTTTAAAACACATGCTCCAACAGAACCTCATAGCAACAAGGAATCACAGTTCATCTGCAAAGTATGTACGTGGAGACTAAGGATTATGTTGGAGCAGATGTTATAAAGAACATGTTGAATCTTTTGTCTTAGAGAGTGTCAATGAAATTGTATGTATCAGATATGGTGGGAGATCACGTTGGTAAGAACTGAATTGACCTCGGTTTTTCTCCAACGGGTGACATAGGGAAAGTCCATCCAGATTCATCTTTTGAGGTACATTAATTACATTATAAAATACATTGAGGTACACTAATCAAGTCTTTGTAGCCCGCGCAAGGCGTTTACACATAACTCCAATACCCAATTGATGTTTACACAGAACTCCAAAACTCGATCTCAAACAAAACGATCACTTTTAGATCAATCACTCGAAAATATTTTACAGGGGGCATGTGACCACTTTGATTTTTGTAGCAGCTGGTTCAGCTTTACCTTCATAAATCTCAAACAATTTTTGTATATGGAACGTGTTTCGATTTTGATTATGAGGATATGGGGGCTTTTTCACCCAGTGTCACTTATTTTAAGTTTCATAAGGAATATAGCACTTTTGAAAAAGTATTTCAATATCTAACATTTTCATTACTGTTTGGCCCGAATTTGGACCATTTTGTCCTTGATGTACGAGACATGTGTGTCAGATTGGAAGAGATGGTTTGCGCTGAATGAGCAGGTGGATGGGACATTAGAGTCTTGCATAATCGATGTTGTACTGTATATGATAGGTTTTGTCAGCTGTTAAAGTCTCTTGTGTCAGAGTTGATGTGATTATTTTTGGAATTTCTAATTAAACTTATATAATCATTTGTAAACGCAGGAGGGTTTTCTTAGGGACCCATAAATTAATAACATATAACGGAAAAAATCTAAACCCTAAATAGGAAATAGGGAACCCAAATTTAATAACGTAAAGTATGGCAACCATAAATTAATAACATATAACGGAAAAAAACAAACCCCAAATGGAAAATAACGAATATGGGAAATAGCGAACACAAATTAAATAATGTAAAGTATGAAGTAACATAAACAATTGAAAACATAAAAAACAATCAACGATAGAAATCTAAACCCTAAATAAAAAATAGCGAATATAGCAAATAGCGAACCCAAATTGAATAACGTAAAATATAATACTATACATAATATTTGATTTTTTATGAGATTTTCCCTAGTTTAACACACATGAAATAAACATATATTGTTTCTAGATATCTATTTAAGCATAATTCCACGTTTCCCGAGAAAAATGTAATTCAACGTTTTTAACATCACTTGATTAAATTGACTATAATAGCTTAACGTAAAGTATGAAAACTATAAAAAAAAAAACATCTAACGGAAAAATATAAATCCTAAATGGGAAATAGCGAACCCAAATTTAATAACGTAAATTATGGCAACCATAAATTAAGAATATATAACGGAAAATATCTAAACCAAAAATAGGAAATATCGAATCCAAATTGAATAACGTAAAATATGAAAACCGTAAATCAAGATCATATAACGGAAAAAATCTAAACCCTTAATGGAAAATAGTAGATAGGGGAAATTTAGAATTTAACATGGCAAAACCAAAAATCACTTAGATAAAAAAAAAACACACACACACACACAATTATGAAAATAAAGCAATAAGATTTTTTTTTTTTTAACTTACGGGTCCCTAAGAAAATCTTCCTGCGTTTTTTTATTTTATTTTAAAAATTATTTTATAAGTTTAATTAGAAATTCCAAAAATGATCACATAATCAAAGAGACTGGTGACAAAACCTACCATGTACAGTACAACATCGATTATGCAATCCCAACATATTTGTTTGTTTTTTTTAGATTCCAAAATGTGTTGTAAAAATACACAAATATTTAAATGTAATCGTGAGTCTCCTCCTTTTCAATTCATCATCAGCCTGTAAAGAATCTTCTCCATGACTGCCATGGAAGAAACCGAATTCTCCGACAGGTGGGGAAATATTTCAGAAACGACCCGTTTAAATAGAGAGAGAGTTAAAACAAATAAATGAAAATGTGGAGAATAAGTAAATTGTGTAAAGTAATAACGATAAACACAAAAAAAAAAAAAAAACCGGATTTAAATTTTGAAATATCATGCCAGCAAATAAATGAAAATTAAAAAAAAAAATCACATCAATAGCTTTTTGTCTGACATAAGAAACTTGAAGTGTTGACAAACCTGACATGTACACTGACATGTACAGTACACGGTCAAATTCAGAGGATGGGTATAAACATCTTTTAACCGATGAAAGTGCTAACTATTTTTGGGATATCTTGAAAGTGCTAGAAAATTAAAAAAACTTGAAATAAGTGCACATTTTTTGCAAATTTCCCATTAAAGCTACATATAATATTCGTAGATATAACAAAGAAACATTGGAGAAAAGTGTTGAGTTTAAATGGTTAACGTTAAAAAAGGAATCTTTGAATCGGTTCCACGAATTTTCAGCAGAAGTCGATCAAACTCAACTTAAATTCTAGGAGTGTCGATTTGATTCAATATTTATGTTCTGGTATTACCTCATAAACACGAACCAATCAAAATCCTATTGAATTGTTTTTACAAATTTGTTACGCCACAAAATTATCTTACAGAATAATTGTGATTGATTCGTGTTTTTGAGAGTTTGAACGAAAATTCGTGATACATATATTTTGGTGAGTAGTGTTTATATCGTTTTTGGTGTTTTGTGTAGAGTTAATTAACTTGTGTTTATAATTAGTTAATGGATAAGAATTTCTGGTTTGCTCTTCATTGATATAGGTCGATTTAGATTTTGTGTTTAGGATAACGTAGTTTATTACTCAAAAAATGACATTTGGAAAATGTACGATTGTTTTTGGTGTGTAGTATTGTTTATTCGTAAGAATGTAAGGTTTTCGTTTTTTTTAAAGTGAATTATTTCTCTTAAATGAATGGTTTCGAAAATATTTAGCCATCGTGTTTAATGTAAGTTTTGATTTTTTTACAAGAACCCGTTTATTAGGTGTCTCTTCAAAATCTTCGATTCACATTTTAACTAAACCCAAAGTATATATGTTTATTTCCAAATTTAAGTTTATTAACCATATGATTCCCTCGCCGATAAAGTTATTGTACCGATCAAGTTTGTTTTTTGAGGTTTCGGAGTATGTATAAAAAATATAATAACTAAATTTTATTTTAACGTCTTAATTATTAAGTATTTGTAGTCCGCCACTGCATAGACCCGTTAGCTAGTAACAATGTATATAACCGGGCCAGTAACCTCTATCATATACATTGGTCCGCTACTGAATGTATTATATATGTATATTTTACTTTCAAAGAATTAATACTTTTAAAAACAAAATGAAGAGAGGAGAATTGTAGCGTATTATAAGCACAATGGTGCCATACAGGATTACACCATCATCAAGAAGTCAACGAGGTGGTAGTCACGGTCCTATTCATATCTTTAAAATCGATTAATTTACACCAAAAAAATTCTTTTCTTTTAGGCTAAACTATCTTCTCCATACTTATTATATATATATATATTTTTTTTTTTTTTTTTGACGGCACTTATATTCTTCTTTTTTATATATTACTATATATATATATATATACTAATCTCTAAACGTTATTCATATTTTTAAGATCGATTAGTTTACAAATATCTTTGGTCTTAGTGTTTCTTGTTATTTAACTTTGAATAATCTTACAAACCAAAGACTCAAACCAATACAAGTAGAAATATGAATTAGAGAATATTTCCTTTTCTCTGATATATTAATAAAGTGCATATCCACAAACGAAAAATACAACGCAAAAAAAAAAAGTCGAGTTACTGAAATGCAAAATCAATCATACGAGAAAATTTATATATATCCAGGAAACAATTATGGGAGGTGCTTAGTCATAATCATAGGAAATCAAGAAATCCGGGAATATTTCTCAATTAACTTAAATCCACAGGTTTTATTTTGGATAATATTCTCGAGAAAACAGGAAAAATAAAAACTGGAGATGAGCATGAAAAGTACGTACCTTTGTTATGGAGAAGAAGAGAAGAAAAATTTAAGATTTTTTGTTTTGTTTGGTGAGATAGAAGCTGAGTTGGGGAATTGTTTTGCAACCACGAAAGTTGAGAATTATTCGTGCCGATTGCAAATAGTTAAGAGATAAAATGAGCAATTTCTCCTGAAAAACTAGGGTTTTCTTCTCTTAGGTATTTAAATGCAAATTTGCATGTCTTTCTTCAAAACAAATTTGGTCCAGTAGATTAGATAAGTGATTTGGTCCATTAGATTAGATTTCCTTTTTAGTTAACAAAATGGACCTCTTTCCATGATCTGAGACTTAATTTCATCCAAAAGAAAAGAAATTATCTTTTATCTTGGCTTTGGTTAGTTATAAATACAAAGTTTTAGAAAACAAAATTATAAACACATAGTTGACTATAATTATTATTTTTTGTAATTTATATTTAGTTTGAAAAATATATAAGAAGGAAATATAAGAACATAATTTCATAAAATTTTAAATAAGAATGTAACACATAAAACATACTTTTCTATTTTCAATTTTAGGTTGATTTCAATTAATACTGTTTGGATGTGTTTCACAACTTGTCGGTAACACAGAAAACATACTTTTTCTAAACACCCATGCTGGGGGCTAATATATGGCGTTTGGAGCATGCATTTTTTAGCATCACCAACAAATTGTAGATCACATCTCAATACTGCTATTTGAAACCAATGAGAAAACTTTGAATTGCAACCGATTGTTGAACATAATTTTCTATTATCTTACCTTTATACATGACATGATCATAATATACAATTTACATTCATATATATATATATATATATTTGTTTTAAAAAATTTCTATAGAAGTTTATATTTTTTTTAGTCAACAACACACACACATATGCATTATACAAAGTATATGAATTCATATGATAACACGCTCAACATTAATACTAATCATTAAATTACATAATGACAACACTAGATCAAGGACCATCATCATTAATTACAAATGAACTCGTAAAAATGAACATTCTCTACGAATCACTCAATCTAACCATGTCGTTCATAAAGGATAGAGAAATAGAGAGGTATGTCCAAGAATCGGTTGTAACTTAAGGTTGATTTAGTACTGTTTGGATGTATTTCACAACTTGCCGATAACACAGAAAACATGCTTTTTCCAAACACTCATGCCGTAAAGAGGATAAGAATGATGGGGCTAGTATATGGCGTTTGGAGCATGCATTTTTTAGCATCACCAACAAATTGTAGAACACATCTCAATACTGCTATTTGAAACCCATGGAAAAACTTTGGATTGCAGTTGCGCTTGTTGTGCCCGACATTGTTCTCTTTCGAGCAGTTAGTTTCGCAGGTTACGAGAAGGAAATTGTTTTGCTCCTTCCCCATAGACGGCGCCAAATTGTGAGAGCAGAATCTCACAACCTTAATTCTCGGCTTGCATGTTGTATGTTCTTGAAAATAACTTAGAAGATTTTGAGAGAAAAGTTGTATATTATTATGTTTGCCAAGAATTCGGTCCTTTACAACGAGGCTGATATTCACAACTTATATCTAGCTGAAAATGTAACTGCCTAATTATTATACACATTAACTACAGAATTAAATTTGTAATTTTTTGTCTTTAATATGAAATAAATGTATTTGACCAAGTTTGAACTTGGTCAGGTACGTACTCCCATCTTAACTACGAGGTAGGCGATATGTCTTATTGGGAGGTAGGCGAGCGTCTCCCTTTTTCTTTGTTCACTGTGGTTTGGCTTTTAGAGGGACAGACCATGTGACATAATTTGAAAATAAAATATCTTTGAATAATGAATTAAAAAAATTTGATAGGTGATACATGAGTTTTGCATAGCTCGGTTGACGAGCTGGAACGAGATTGATGAACGTTCTTCTTTTTTCTTTAAATCCCGAGCTTTGGCAGGTGTATCAACGTTGCGTTGTTGCTTCGAAACATCTGGTTCAGTTCTCTGATTAAACCGAACTCGGATCATTCTAATGTCATTTAGGTTTTGTTGCAGGAGCGGCGTTGTGGCAGCAACGATGGCGGAGCTCTGGGAAGCTTGAGCGGCAGCGGATTGTGATGGAGTTCGGCGTTTCGCGCGGTGGATTGTGACGGATCGAGGATTCCGAGCTTGAAGAGGCTTGGAAGAGTTTTTTTTTGTGAAGACGTGAGATGGCGTCGAGCTCCTTTTTTTTTTGAAGACGAACCGAAATGATTTTGATTAGGGTTTTTTAAAGATAATTCTCCATTCCCCACAGAACAGGTCATCAGAGGTTCGGCCCCTCCTTCTAGCGCCAATTGTGAGAACCAGATCGGCGAAATCAGTTTAGGGTTTAGGAGAATTATTTTTATTAAAGTCACAGCTGAACCCGAGGTGGGCTGCCTACGTACCCTCGAAAGAGGGATCAAGCCATTCGTAGTTCTTGTTACAAAGAAAGTAGTGGATTTCTGTCTAAGTTGTGGGATTTTAGGATGATTATTCTAAATGAGGAACTCTTCTATTTATAAGGTTCTAAACTAGCTAAAAACATGATGATTTCCTTTTCCTTCTTGAATTGATATTGGTGATTATCCTTATTTCCCGAAGTCGATAAGGATAACTTCCTCTTTTCTCGGGATTTGCCTTTATCAAATAAATGAGATCTTCCTTTAATTTCGTAGGTCGGCCTTGATGGGCTTGAGACCAGTTGTTGGGCTGATCTTAATTCAAACCGGGTTAAACCGGGGAGTGCTAAACTCACCTCCATCACGCGCCTCTTTATGTGGTCGTCTCTTGTTTATATAGTTAAGGGTCAAAACCTTAAGTTACTGAGGCCCGCGTGATTTCTTCATCCTTCTGGGCTTATGGACCCACGTGTCCATGTTTCCTAAAACAACGACGACTGACTCATCGTCTGATACATCCTCTTATGTATCCAACTGCAATCTTCTTGATCGCCACAATGTATTTCCATCTTGTGTCGATCACTGATCATCACTTTCACAAAGTGATGCCTTCGTATCTGCTCTACTAGCACCTGTATGAGATACTGCCTCAGCAACTGTGTCCGTTCTTTCCAATGTCTATGTATGAATTGCCACACCAGGTATATCGATTTTGTCTAGCATATATAACATCTTATGTTCCCACAGCTCACACTTTAACTTCACGACATCAGTTGCTCTGTACTGCTTCCCTTTATCACTTCGTGTGCTACTTCCAACTAATACAACAACTGCTTCTGTAACACGTCATGTTCCTACACATGTATCATGCTCTTTTCTGCCAGCTTCTCAAGTCAGTCAGAACAACACTTTCACCTTCCACTCCCAAGATGGGAAGCTCTATTTTGCTTTTTCTCTCGTTCCGGCACCTTCAGCTTCAGCTCCAGATATGGCTCAGGCTATGGCTCAACCTCAAGCTCAAGATCTAGCTCAGGCTGTGGCTCAACCTCAAGCTCCATATCTAGATCAGGCTGGGGCTTAAGCTCTGGCTTCAGCTGTAGCTGCAGCTTCATCTTCAGCCATGGCTCCGGTTGTAATTAGAGATTCTGACGAGCTATATCTATGTGAAGCTAGTCGTCTCGAGGCTGAAGGAGAGAGAAACAAGAGCTTTGCTAACTTTCCAAAGAGAAGGAAAACTACTCGAGTTTTGTGTTCCAGCACCATCAACTAGAGATTCCGGCAACCTCGGCCAAAGCATGCTCGAAGGGTTGGACCTAAATAGATTGGTTAAGGCTCCTCTCGAGGTTGTACAAGAGACAAATAGGAGGGTCTCACTGCTCTCTGACACAGATATGAAGACGCCGGATCTCCGGCTCCGGTTGTAATTAGATTACTGGGAAAACAGCTCTGCTATGTGACTTATCTCTGTTTATTTTAGAACCTAGCTCTCTATTGCCGTGACATGCAAGTACCTTTTTTTTTGTCATTCAACGGAATTTTTTTTTTGGTTTTTTTGTCCGTTACTCTCGAGTGTAGCTTAGATTTTATTCACAGCTTCATTAATTGTGTGAATGGATGATAATACTAATGGTATTTTAGGAAACTTATATTTAAACTGGTTTGATTAAAAAAGAAAATAGATACATAATTTTTTCATATCAAATACTTCTCATACCTATGCTTAAACGTGTAACTTTTTTTTTAACACTTACGAACAAATTATGAGAACAATTACAAGACAATTCAACAACGGACAATTTTCTCCGTCTTTTTTTGGGTATGATAAAAGGTGTTTTTCACCTGTTTGTCGGGAACCCAAACAATGTAAATAGTTCCTTTCAACGTGTATCGAACCCAGGGCGGACGGACACATACCCAGACTTTTTTACCATTGGCCCAACACAACGTTGACCACACTAAAAATTTCATGTAAGCTTGTCTCCATTAATCCGTAGAAATTGCATTATCTGAAAATCGAAACTCCTCAGATCTCCTGGTGTAGAAACATTAACGAACCATTTGGTCAACCACTGGACTAAGGAAGCTTCCACGACGTGTAACTTTGAAAACTTTTTAAGTAGATAATGAAATGTTTATTACCTTTCATAAAACCATTACAAAAAAAAACCATTAAAAACAATTTAAGAGAAATGCCACGTCACCCTAGTTAATACAAAACGCCCGCACAGTCTTCAAAAATAACAATGTTGGGTCTTCAGGAGAGGGCTCTCTTTTACACTCTGTTTTATTCTATCTTCTTTTGTTATCTTCTTTCTTCTTCTTCTTTTTTTTTTATACTAAAAATGAAATAATAAATAAACGCTTTTTCTTTTGCTCCCCAAAATAAAATGATAAATGAAGTAAGAACCCTAACTTGAACCCTAAGCAACTGAAATGCATCTGCGATGACCCACTCGTGTTCTCATTTTCTGTCGTTTGGTCTCTTTTCTCCACACGTTTCCAATGTCTTGAGCGATGTTAACGGCGTCTGCTGATGCTCCGGCCAATCCTTTCCTCGTGAATCCAGCCGCGTAAAGTCCCGATTTCCCTTTCCATGCGTTTGGAAACGGCGATTTAGGGAACCCGTTTTTCAAAAAAAAATCATTTTCCTGAAGAACAAAATAAACAAAACCAGATTCAGTTTACTTGTAACACAAGAAACAATCAAAATGAAAGTATTTTGTTTCGTTTCTCACCTGAAGCCAAGATGAGACATTGCTACGGTAACCGGTGGCAAGAACAACAGCGTCGAGATCTAATCTCTGACCGTCGACGAGTTCCACTTGGCGACGAGAGAACCGTTTGATCCCGGGGACGATATCTACCTCGCCGGATTTGATTTTCTCCATAGCTCCGATGTCAAGCACTGGAGTCTTCCCTGTGACGACCTTGAGCTCCATTGGGCCCATCTTGGGCTTTTTTAGCCCATACTTTGTCAAGTTTCCCAAAATCAGCCATGCGAGAATCAACAAAAGCTTGTCTACTAGCCATAGAGGTAGCCATTTCATCAGCATCATCGAGATTTCGAAACTCGATTTGCCTAGAATCTCCCTCGGTAACACATGAACCTGATCAAATTTCAAAAACCCAATAACCAGATTAGCTTAAAGCTCGAAACTTTATTAAAATAAATCGGAAAATTAAGTTTAAAGTTCGAATCTTTATTCACTTCCGGGGGGGGGTAAAAATTTGTAAATTTAAGTTTAAAGTCGGAAACTTTGAATGTATAACTTACCGAGCTACGAACAACCATGGAGGGATTAGCATTGTGATTTGCGAGATCAAGTGAAACTTCCATGCCGGAGTTTCCACATCCGACGACAAGAACACTCTTTCCTCTATATTTCTCGCCGGATTTATACTCACAAGAGTGGATCACCTCGCCGTCGAACTCCGTCGTGAGCCCATCGATCTCCGGAACAACTCTCTCCGCGTTTTCTCCAGTCGCCACCACAAGCCACCGGCAGATATACTCCATCTCCGACCCGACCACGGGGGAAGAATACGACGACGTCGTTGTTGTCTTGATTCGCCAGAGACCAGTGGTATCGTCGTACCGAGCGGACTGAACACACTCGTTGAACTGTGGGCTAATGTCGAATCGGGTAGCGTAGGACTCAAGGTAATCGATGAACTGCCGTTTTGTTGGGTATTCCGGGTAGTTTTCCGGGAAGGGCATTTTGGGTAATTGACAAACTTTCTTGGGTAAATGAAGTTTGAGTCTGTCGTAAGTTCGTTTCTGCCACAATGAAGCTATGCACTCTGCTCTCTCCAGTACCACAAAGGGCACGCCTTGCTCGCGAAGGCAAGCCGCCGTGGCTAGCCCCGATGGGCCGGCTCCAACGATAACCGGACCGTTAACCCAAATGCAGCGTCTTCGGTCGGAGAAATCTTCACTTTCCATGAGTCTAAACATGTTCTCCATTTTTAGGGGTGAGTTTGATCGAAATCGATAAGATATGTAGTGAAAATTTGAATAAGGTTTAGGTCGATTTCAGAGAGTTTTTGATCGAATTGAAATAATTGGTAGTGAGATTGAATAAGGTTTTGTTTTGTTTGTTGATTGAGAAATATGATGTTTTGGAATGTGTTTGGAGGTAGAAGTGGAGTGGGTGTGTGTTTATATAAAGGACGAATGAGGAAGCTGCATGTGATTTTGCGCATTCTAAGGTTAGTCTTTAGTCAATTAAATAAATACAAAAGTTCTTCAATAAGTGTGGCTAATTAAAATGTAATAGTTTATTTAGGTTTCCCATTTAATCATATGCTTTTGCTTAAAATGCGAATTAGTTTATATTATTTACGTTTTTTTGTTATGAATCATTCGATTCTTTTCTTCAAAGTTGCTGATGAGACTTTGATTAGAGTATCTCATAACAATCCATAATCATATGGCCCGTTTTATTAGTATAATATAGTTAAGTTGGTGGTGATTAAAATATCGTTGCTTTATGATATATAGAGATGGTACATATATATATATATACTTGATTAAATAGCTTTGAATATTACTCAGAGATATAGCTAAAAAATTAATGATGTGAAAGGGTTATCAACTGGGCGCAANAAGCAAGAATAGAGTTATAAAAATTAAAATAAAATTAAAAACATTGTGGGTTGCCTCCCACACAGCGCTTGTTTTAAGTCGTTAGCTCGACTCATGTTCGGTTTAAACGGAGGATGAATCCACTAAAGGAAGTGAATCTCCTTTAGTGTCTTTTGTCTCTGCACTCGGAGGGTCGGGAGGGATTTGAGCTCCTCAAGCTTGCCTCCAATGTCGTTTTTAAGAACGAAAGCCTTCGGGAAAAGCTTCAAAGTGTTTTCGAGCTTTCTCTTAACAGTTTCCTCGTCTTTTGCATCCATCTCTTTGGGGAGCACGATTTTTATCTTTGCAAAAGACTTTGGCACATCTTTAGACTTCAATTTAGTCTCTCCCACGTCCTTCTTTACCACAGTAGGTGTCAAGACGGAAAGAATATCCTTGAAAACCCCTTTACGGTCCATTTTCGCCGGTTTGGCCTCTAGCTTCGGTTTCACATGTGGATCTCCATCCTTGACGTTTTGGAGATCTCTCTTGGTGTCTCCAGGCTATAAGAGAAGTCTTTTGTTGCAAATCTCAGCCACCTTCGTCGTCTTTATGAAATCAATCGCCGGATAGAAGACATTCTTGTTAATCCTCACGAAAGAGATCCTTCGGTTCGGAAAATCAAAGATTGCTCCAGCGGTAGCTAAGAACTGAGATCCAAGTATCAATGGTCTCCACTTATTCTCTTTCATCACCACGACTTGAAAGTCAGTAGGAGTAAGACCATTGCCTACACGAACTGTCACATTAGGCAGAAATCCATAAGGCGTATCGAACGAAGAATCCACATACTCTATCGAGATTTGAGATCGTTTGAACTCCGAGAGACCTAGGTCTTCTGCCATTGCCAATCACATGAAATTGATGTTAGCTCCTGTATCACACAAAGAATCATAGATTTCAATACCATTAATGGTACAAGGAACTGCACAAACTTTCCCAGACTATCGATTTTCTCGAGTGGCTTCATTTTCAGCCTCCTTTTGAAAGCTCTCTTCGATTCTCCTTGGTATGGCTTTTGTTCTTCGATTTTGTCTAACTCATTAGCGTTAGGAGGAGGTGTAGAGGTTGGTACGAGCTCATCTTCCTTGGAGGAAACAACATTGTAAAACTTTTTTGCACTTGCCTCGACTTGTTTCTTCACGGCTTCCATAGTTTGAGCAACTTGAACATCTAGCTTCTGAACATGAGCAACGATTGAATCGTACTTGTTGTTGAGATTGTTGTAGATGTTGTCCATCTTCTCATAGATCTCCTTGTTGGCTTGTTTCTGTCCTTCGATGCATTGCTTCATCATTGCTGCGAGTTTATCTTCTTGTCGAACCGGTGCGGTAGCTTGAGGGAAAGTGAACGGGGGCTTCACTTGATAGACTCCCTTTTGATAGAATGGTTGCTTAGGCTGTTATTGATCTCCTTGTTGGACGTTTTGCTAAGGATACACTTGATCTTGAGGGTTCTCCACATTGTTGTTTCGGTAGGACAGATTTGGGTCAGATCGATATCCTTGGTTGAATCCTGTATTTCCGAAATTTCCACCAATGTAGTTCACTTCTTCTTGGTTCTCCTCTGTACCATCTCCAATATATTCCATCATAGGCTCACCATTAGTATCCACCACGTCCTCAATAGCATAAACGCCTCTTTGAACTTTTAGTAGTTGTGTAACCATGTTCCGAAGCTCTGCGATTTGTGTTGACTCGGTTGACGTCTTGGTGGTACGAATGTTTCTATTGTACCTGGGGCAGCTATTAGCGTCACTAGCAGCAAGGTTCTCGATAAGAATCTTAGCTTCCGATACCGACTTAGTCATGAAACTTCCATTGCTTGCGGTATCTAGGGATAACCTGTACTTGTGATCGATCCCGTTGTAGAAGATCTTCCAAAGATTTCCTTCGGAGAAACCATGATTGGGGCAGTCCTTAGTGTACTCCTTAAAACGTTCCAACGCCTCATAGAAAGATTTAGTAGGTCCTTATTGAAAACCCAAGATCTTGCTTCTTATAGAATTTGATCTTTCCTTGGTGTAAAATTGGTTCAAGAAGGCACTTTTGTACTCGTCCCAAGTAGTGATTGACTGAGGGGGCAAAAACTTCATCCATCTAAGTGCCTTGTCATTCAACGAGAAAGTGAACAACTTGCACTTAAAATAATCAGCGGGAACTCCATTTGATCGAGTTGTGCTACATATCTCTTCGAAGGTGTCAATGTGATCGAGTGGGTGCTCGATGGGCAAGCCATGAAATTGATTTTGCTTCACCAATCCAATCATATGTGGCTTAATCTCAAAATCATGCCTTTGAGGATTGGGAGGACGAATTGGATTCCTATCCAAGAAGAAAGCATCGGAAGAGTCGAAATCACCGATGGTTTGATGATTTCGGTGTTGAGCGATTGGTGCTGGCCTTTGATGTGCTGGTTGCTGAGCTTGTTGCACTCCTTGGGGAGGAAATAGCAGAAGTAGTTGTTGCTGAAGTTGTTGCAACACAGCTTGGTCAAAGGGGCGATGATCTTCCACTCGAGGCGGAGGTTGTCGGGCAGCGCCTATGAGAGGAGCGTTCGGGTCACCGTCTCGAGCTGGAGGGTCATTGTTTGGGTCACCAAGGTTGGCGGAAAGGGGAATAACACCGTGAGGTTGCTGCAAGAGAGCAGCATTGGCGTTATCGAGGGCAGGGGCTTGCTCTTGAGCGAGTCGTTCTTCTTCGGTAAGGAGAGGTCGGTTTTCTAGCTCAACCATCCTCTGTTGTTGTTTTTGTTTTCTAAGTTGTCTCTCAAGTCTATCTATCTCCACATCAGGTTCGAATAGATTTTCAGAAGTAGAACTTCTAGTCATACACTGAAACATGAACGAAAAACTCAAAGGAACAAATTAGAAGAAGTTTATTAAAAAAGAAAATTTATAAGAAATATTAAAATGCAGAAAATAAACGTTTTAGACTAGATTAAAATTCAGAATTCGAAAACAATATTATCTAAGTCCCCGGCAACGGCGCCAGAAAACTTGATGTGAGTAAAGTTTTCACCCAACTAATACTTAGCTGCAAGTGCACATCATTCACAATTAGTATAGTACGAGATCGAATCCACATGGACTTAGCAACTGTACGACGAAAACGTTAGGAAAATAATCAAGCTAAAACAAAATAAAAGAGAGGGTGTCGATAGTTATTAGCAAATAAAGTAAATAAGCAATAAAAATCAGAGATTAAATCAATAAAGAAAATGTTAGGTTTTAGGGAAATCTCATGGAAAACATGCAACAAAAAGATAGATGATTTATTAGGGATTTAAGTAAAGACCGTCTTGAACAAAAAACACGAATTTATAATCTTTCCACTGTCGTGGCTCCGACCACTATGTTTTACAAACCAATAGACTCAGCTTTCGTTAGTTATTGTAGAATGAAAACATGCTTTAAAATGACGAAGTAATGATAAAGTTCACTAAACTCCTTAACTCAACTTTTGGAAGGTTAAGATGTTTAGCTCATCAAATACTAGTTCCGGCAATATAACAAGCTTTTGGAGGGTATATGAACCTAAGATCATATTACTAAATACGCGGTAAAGTAATCATGCATTGAGAACAAATAAAGGTGAAGAACCATATGAATATCCCTTTTAAACAATCATCATATGAATATCGAATATGCACCCATGGATCCCCTTCAACCTAACAAACGAACTACTCACTCATGGTGCACGAAACACCGCAAGTATGAATAGATATCATGATGAGGATACTTGTATTAAAAGAGTAAGGATGAGAAAACTTCTCTATATCGAAGTACAAAGACGAGATCTTCACCTTCAAACTCTTAGAATCCAAAATCAATGAAAAACTTGTAAAAACAATGAAAGAGATGGCTACTACCGTTTTGTGTTTATTCTAGGGTGGCTCCCTGTTTTGTGAGGCTAAAAACAAGTATATATAACCCTAAAGTATCGAGAACGACAAAGGATAGCTTCCATTAGCTAGGTTTGTTGTTCTTGGGAATCTGGCTAGTGATTAGGAAGGGAATTGAGAATGGTGTTAAGGGTTATTGGTGTTTGGGGAATGAAAAGGAAAAAGAAAAGAAGGAAAAGAATCGAAAGGGCAAAAAGAAAAAGAAATTTATAAGGAATGATTTGAGAAGAGAAATGATCAAAAGAGTTACATTAAAAGGGTAGAGGGTTAGCTTGGGATAAGACAAAGAGGAAAACACTTGGGTAGAAATAGTGAATTAGATACTCAAAGCTTAGGGAAGGGTAGAACAATGTAAGTGAATACTTTGTATGCGTTAATTGTTCTCATCTTCCTTGCTTTTGCGAAGTGTTTGTACTCCATTTTTCGCAGAGTTAACCACCCAATTGATCTCTTGTTTATATTGATAAATCTTTCTCTTGTTCAACCGATTGGTTTATAGATCATTTGCCCATATATGAGACTACACTATGAACTTTAATTGAATGTGGGGAGTGTGTGGATAAGAAGACTAACGTATGCCTGATCATGTTGTCTAGAGCAAATAATTAGGAGTTGTGATAAGTCTTGAGAAGTTAGAGCCACATTTGGACTTGTCTTTGCGATATTCTTACATTGCTAAAGGGTCCTTATACTGAGTTCTTCACTAAGTCTTTGGCTTTGAGTTTCCGCTTACAAACCTCTCTCACGTTTCTTCTTTTTATTTGCTTGAGGGCAACCAAATGGCAAGTTCGGGGGAGTTGATAACACCGTATTTTGCACGATTTGACTCTTGTTTCTACCCTGTTTCATGCATATTTGAATCCTTTTGTAGTTAATTCATGCATAATTGTCTCATTTAGCTTTAGGAGTGCATATTAAGGTCTTAGGATGTTTATATTGCCTTTGCATAGTCCATTGAGTCATTTTCAGGTGCTTTTGGACCTAAGCAAGATTGGAAGACTTGGAATGGATAAGAAATGGACAAAGAAACCAAAGAAATATCGAGTCAGACGAAAGTCTTCCCGATGGATTTAGCTTGGAAGCTCTTGAGTAAAGTGATGCGAATTGAGTTATCTTTCCAAAGCGAGTAGATTCATGTCATTCCGATCAGCGATTCAGAAGATACATGCGATTTATTGAAGATATGTCACTGTCGAAAAATGCAGAGGCAGCCCGAACCAGCTGAAAGATCATGTCGGATGGAAGCCTTCACGTGCCCAGTTTAATATCAAATTTTGCATGCATATTGGAAATTGAGTTATCTTTCCAATGGGAGTGGTTTGAGCTCATTACCAGTAATATTCCAGGAGTTATCGCCGATTTAGTGGACACATATCAACTCTGCCCAGTTTGCCCAAGATCCGACCCGGTTTGTCTCGGGTCGACCCGGTTCGAACCCCTTGTGTATTTAAGCGAATTTTAGACATTTCTAAACCTAAGTTTTCTTCATTCTAAGATTGGGGGCTCGTCCCAACTCTCTTTTGAGGGATTTAGATTGTTCTTTATACAAATGACATTCTAGAGAAGATTTCTTCACTTTATCTTTATATTATGTTTATTTGATTCTGTTCTTCATTTTTGTGTCTTTTTGTCTTGTGTTCTTCATATTCTTTAGACTTTAGGCTTTTTGTTGGATTATGTTTTGCTTGATTGTAATGGTTTGATGATTGATTGTTGATGTTTAGGACTAGATAAACCTTTGTTCTCATGTTAGGAAGGATCTTAATGCTAGGAATGACTTGATCTCTCAATTCTAGAACCTATGATATTTATCGCTCGGAATATGTTCGATGAAATGTCTAGAAATTTTCCAAACATGCAATTCAATTCTTAGCCAATGGAAATTGATAATTAAGGTGAATTGTTGACTTGTATGGACTAATGCTTAATGATTATGGATCATTTAGTTGCAAACGAAAGTTGTTGATAACTAGATGATTTGTAAATGGATTGGTATCATGGGAGTGAACTAATCTACTTGTGTGATCCATGTCATAAGAATGAATGTGCATTGAATGTCTAGGCATCATTAGTCAATTGTCTTGATGGTTGGATGATGATGATTTAGGTTGATCCTTGTTATATCTTTCACATAGGTTGCTCTTAGTGCTAGATTAGGATTGGAAAATCAAATCTAGAACTTAGGCATTTAACACCCGGAAGATGTTTGATGAAATGCTTGTACCAAACTTATTGTGAGCTTTTCACATCCTAGCGAACGGGAGTTGATGTTTAAGGTGATTAGTGAACTAAATGGACTTACAATTCATGCTCATTGATTATCTAATCGCGAACGGAAGTCGTTGATGATTAGGTGATTAGTGAAGTGATTGGTACCACGGAAGTGGACTAGTCTTATGCTTGTGTTACATGTTCTAGGATAGTGTTTAATGCTTCCAAATGAATCATTCTTTGATTTTTAATCATTTATTTGATAGTTTAATCTATGATCCAACGCTTTTATCTTTTGTTTTCCTTCTTCCATTTGTTTTCTTTTCCATTAAATCAACAAAAACCCATAAAACGTTTTGCTCTAGTTTAGTTTGTTTATCGCATCTCTAGTGTGTGATCTTTAGTCCATGTGGATTCGATCATAAAGTGCTACATCGACATACCGTTATGATTGCGGTAGTGTGCACGTTAGTTATTAATTGATGTGGTAAAACATGGTAATCACCGAGCTTGGGCCTCTGTACTTGTCTCCTTTTTCCAAGCCAGATGGACATGTCTTCAGTCGGTAGTCCGTCGGGAATCCGTCGGTAAGATTTCCGACAACCTTTCGACGGATTGTTTTCCGACGGATATATATAATTTTTTTTAATGATAAATAATTAAATAATTAATTATTATTCTATTTATATTTAACAAAAAAAATCTATTTAAATAAAAAATAATTATAAATAAAATTCATAAAATATAAAATGTTATTA
>PKMM01040874.1:625226-673434 GCA_002933915.1 Eutrema heterophyllum
GTTTTTTTCAGGTGAGTGATTTTCGGATGTAGGATAAGTTTGTGGACTATTGATCTCTTGTTGGCTGTTCAAGAGATCAATAAAGGTTTGAGATCCACTAAATAAATCAGTGGAATCCATTTAAAAGTTTTTGGTTGTGACAAAGTTTGTGAAAAATGAAAATTACTTGGTTGTGAAAAAGTTTTTGGTTTTAAGATATTGAAGGTTCTGATTTGGTTTGGTTATAAAGCCATAGTTAGTTTTAATGACTCACTGCCTAATCAATTCGGGTTAGGTTATCAAACTTAACTCACAGCCACAACCAAAACCAAAACCATTAACTCACAGCCACAACCAAAACCATTAACTCACTGTCTCAATCACCATTAAAGTCACAATAAGTGCTCCATTGATGGATCCACCTGATGCTGATTATTGACTACTATCTCTTGCTTCGCTATATCAGAAGACAGTATTGGTATCTGTAAACACATCATGAGAGCCTCTCCTAATAAATATTTTGAAGCCAATAATTGGATAAAAGAATAAGTCAGACATTCATATATAGCTGCGATAACGAACCTTTGAATCTTGATCGAGGACATTAGGATCACCTAGAAGTTCCAACCAATTTGGTTCTAGGCCATCATCAACAGAGATCAGCTGATTCGCCCAGTCTGGCCATTCGCTTTTTGAATAGAGTTCCTCGGATGAGACCATAGCTCTGCTGCTCTCTGCTTCAAAGAACCCCTGGCCCTGGAGATTGTCTGAAGACCAGCTCATATCTTTCTGCTCTCGAGGTTGATTAATCACACGCAAAGATTGTGTTTCTTCCACAGAGTATTCCTGTCTCTGTCCTTCTCCAGAGGCATGAGAGGAAGTCCTTTCATGTGCTGAAACATACATACCATTGCAGAATCCAGAGGAACTGCCACCTCTTATCCAAAATGAAACTTGTTTCATCCATGAAGCAAGAGAAGCTATCATGGAGATAACAGATGCATCAAAAATCGAAATAGAACATATGGAATCAAATGCAACTGAGAATGAAATTCACACGCATTTTTTGGGAAAAAAGCAATATAGCTTTTGATAAACCACAGGGACGTGAAAGGAAGAGAGTCACCATGAGAACATTATCAAATTGAAACCTCAACATCCCCATCAAGAAAAGAGAACGAACCAACCAAATCGAAGAAAAATTCGGTAACCAAATGACTTGACCATTGATTAAAACGATCCTTAGACCATAACAAGTCAGCATCTCATGATTGAACTTTCTAATCCCTCCTGCTTTTTTTGCTAGAAAGTTTTCTAAAAAAAAAAACAGAACAAAATTTATAGAGAATCAAATCCACATCAACAAGAGACAATAATAATTGGACAGAATCAACAAAAGCTAATCACTTTAATTTTAGCTCAATTTCAATTAACAGATCAAACGTACATTTAGTGTGTGTTTATTGTTTTTCCCCAATCATAAGGAAAAAACCAATCCAATAATCAGCTATATAAATGCCGACAAGTGCGTAAATGGATTGTGGATCCTCGCCACACAGAGAATGAAGAAGAAAGTAAAAGAAAGAGAATCTTAAAAGAAAGAAGAAAATAAACCCTAGATCTGAATCGCATCAGAGAGAGAGAATGGAGAATCGCATCAGAGAGAAAGAAGGGAGAGTGGAGAAACCAAAAATTGAGAAATGAAATGAAAAAAAAACGCTACAGAACACGGTCCACTAGAGACCCGCCGCGTGTCCGGTTGATACGTATCAACCGGCTCCTCCCATTGATACGTATCACACGATTTTCCCAATTTTTTTTTTTTCATTTAAAAAAAAATGTTTGATACCCACTTAATATGTGCGTTGGGCTTGGTCTAAATGATGTAGCGACATATTATCATCAGTGACGCTACAATAACAACATTAAGGCCGAATTGGTGTTTAAGCTGTTAAAAACATAAAACTGTAGTGAGTTTTTAAAGTTTAATTTTCTTCAATCAAATTTTAACCCCCTAACCGTCTTAAAACCACTCCTTAATTTTCTTATAATTCATTTCTCACAACTAAAACCCAAAAAAAAATGACAGTAATTTTTTTTTTTTTAAAGTCACAGTTGTAACCAAACGGACCTTAATATGTTTGGAATCTGTTACTAAATTATGACTTAACCCGCGCTAATTATTGCGCGGGGTAAATTGTTTTAAAATTTATGAAAAAATTGTTTTTATTTGAATTTTATAATATGTCTAACTCATGATTATAGATAGAGTTGTCAAACAGAATAATTTGTCTATTTAACATGTTTTGTAATGGACCAAAATAATATTCGGGCTAACCCGCAAAACCTATAATCTTGAAAACATAACTCTAATATGCACCGTTTAATGACTCTAGTTTTGTGGTTAGTTCACAACTCTTAAAAAAATCAATTTTCTTGTGTCTAACTTTTTATAAAATTAGTAAAATGTTTTTTAACTTTTATTTTGATATATATTCAAATAAAATATAATAAATTATAGTGAAAAATATAGCAAGATTTTGAATAGATTTTTTTCTTTGTATATATATGGATTGATAATTATTTAAAAATATATAATAATAAAAATAATTAAGAAACTAAATAGTAAATAACCTCTTTAATGAGAAATAAATACTTTCCATATTCTCATCAATAGTTTTAAAAGATAATTATATATTTTCCTATTTCAATTATCTTTTCTTATTTTGTAATGACATAATATGTAATAACTTACAAAACAAAGTTTATTTTCAAAAATGTTTTCTTAAATAATATTATAGAGATATCAAACGGCATTAGTGAACTTTTTTTGGTAAACATGTTAAGATTTATTATCCATTTTTTCGATTTTTGACATAAATTACAGAGATAACAAAAGACGGAAAAGACCAAAAACTAAATATTAGAACTAACTACGAATAGAGACGCAAATCGACAAACAAATTAAACAACAGAAACAAGCATTGATGGGGCAAACGACAAACTTTGATGAAGGAACATGCTCGATCAGAAATACTTGTAATCAACGAGACTTGTAATCAGAGTTGCCACGAGTGATCGTGATCCTAGGCCAGTCCTCAAACCTTAGATCGACGGAGCTTACAACTTCCCCGAAGACACACACCCGGAAAAAACCCTTGCAAAGAACAACCAAACTCGGAAACCCAACGCCGTCGATCCTATGCCAACCCTCAACTCGGAAACCCAACGCCCGTCGACATTAGTCAACTTGAGCTGGTGTGACAACCCACAAGCGATAACGGTACAAAAGAAGAGCCAATAAACGAAAATGAGATAGAACGGGTTTTGGCAAGTGATGATACAAACATAATTATCAATAGCGCTCGTTTACCAAAAATATACAAATTGAAGAGATGCATCTCATGACAGCTTAATTAGTGGTAATTGTTGGAGGTGAGTTTAACGCTCCCCGGTTTAGCCCGGTTTGAACCAAGACCAGCCCAATTGATTCCGGTTTACGACGGTTCAAACTAAGTAAAGGGGGCCATGATCACACCCAACGGGCCGAGCTCGGTCTAAAGCCCAACTCGCTGCCGAACGCGCCGACCTCCGAGATTTATGGAATCTTTCTCGATTTCGTTGTGAGAAAAGGAAGATTTCCTTATCCTGATGGAACTAGGAAAAGAAATCCTCTCGATTTATACTGACTTAGAACCTTATAAATAAGGAGGCCCTAGCCACAATTCATATCATCCAGAATCATTCGCGAGACCTAAGAGACCGAGAGCCGAGACCTTAGCTTTTATTTTCTTAGTTCGCAAGTCATCTTTTTACGATCTAGCAATCTTGTAGTTCCGCCGAGTTTAATCAATAAAAACGAGATTCGATCCGTTGAGTTTACTGTTTTGCCCCTTGTGTGATTTTCAGAATCAACAATTGGCGCCGTCTATGGAGGCTGATTTTTTTAAAAACAGAACAATAAACTTTCAGATCTCGGTGATTAAACTAAGCTATGGTGGACCTACCAAACGATCTGACGCTGAATACTCAGAATAAGGAGGTCGACAACACCGTTCTGGAGGATGACAACCCGACCAATGGAAACAACGGTACACCAACACTGATCCCTCCAGGAACCGCTACCACGACTCTAGTCGACCAAACCACCCTCTTCCAAGCTATATCAGCACAAATAGCCGAACTCGCCAAGAAAAACCACGAAAGGTTCGACTCTTTGCTTGCAACTCCGACAGAATTCCGTGACCAACTCACCGAGATCAGACAAACGCCCTTCCAACCCAGTGAGGAAACGCTCGCCGATCTCCGACGGAACCTATTCTCTGAACCACATCAAAACACCACCATCCGACCTCTAGCTCCCGGATCAACCGGTAATCAAGAAACTCCCATCGTCGATCAGACGTCTCTGGATCACGAACTCAACAACGTCAAAGCCCAGCTTCAGGACATGAGGTCCCAATTTCACCAAGCCACAAGCTCGTCACCCGAGATCGACCGTGAGATTCAGGAGACACAGAAAACCCCATTCACACCGCGAGTTCTCGAGATCCCAGTCCGGCGTCTGGATAGGATCAAGATCCCACAGAACGAAGGCAACTCGGACCCGGACACTTCATGACCTCCTTCGGCATCATGATGAACCGCTTCAAATTCCAAACTAAGGAGGAGTAGGATGCTGCGAAGTGTCAACTTTTCGTCGAAAACCTCGGCGGGACCGCGCTCGATTGGTTCTCACAACTCGAAGCAAACTCGATCAACAACTACACCGAGCTCACAACAAAGTTCCTCAAACGCTTCACCATGTTCATCAAGAAGAAGACCAAGAACGCCGAACTATGGGCCCTCGAGCAAGGACCAACCGAGCCATTAAGAGACTTCATGGATCGGTTCAAGTCGGTGGTAGCCCACTGCACCATTGACGTCGATGCCGCGATCGAAGCCCTTTACAAGGCAACATGGTACCAATCAGCTTTTCACAAAGAAATCCATCGCAACCGACCTCCAACCCTGGAAGATGCCCTGCACAAGTCACACACGTATATTCAGGAGGAAGAGGAACAAGCCGCCAAAGACAAGCAATACGTTCTCTCGAGACAGACTTTACCTAAAGAAAAGCGCAGGGAAGAAGCCCGCGAGCTGCGATCCCAATTTGAACGGCGACCTGCGACACACCAAGTAACCGCCATTGCTCCACAACAATCTCGGAATACATGGGTCTGGCGGGAAGAACCAATAGATGATCCAACAGAATCCGCGAGCAATCCTGAACAGTACTGCGAATCTCACAAAAGGAAAGGTCATAGTACTGAGGAATGCCGACACCTCAGAGACCTACTAATTCGAGGTTTTAAGAATGGCGAGATCTCACCCCAGGCCGCCCCCCGACCTAACAATAGATTCCGCCGTAACAACACTAAGAAGCAGAACACAGATAATAGTCATGAACGAGCTAAGGATAACGCCGACACCGAGTTACCAAAACGCAATCGCGAGGACCAACCCGAAGATCATACGATCCCGAAAGCCCGAAAAAGGGTCCACATGATCATGGGCGCTATCGAGTCCTGTAATTACTCAGTTCACATGCCTCATAACGACCCGTTGGTCGTCGAGCTACTCATCCGCGACGTTACCGTTGAAAGAATTTTAGTCGACACTGGCAGCTCGGTCAACGTCATCTTCAGACAAACCTTAAAAGACATGGACATCCCAGACTCAGAGATCAAGCCATACGTCGAACCTCTGACCGGATTCACAGGAGAACAGACCATGACCGCGAGAACAATCAAGATACCGATCTACGTCGGTGGAACGGTAAAAGTGAAGAAATTCTTGGTTTTGAACAAACCATCGATCTACAACATCATACTCGAAACGCCGTCGTCTCAACTTACCACCAGTGCATCAAGTTCCCGACACCATACGGAATCTTCACTCTTATGGGAAACCAATCGATGTCTCGCTTATGCGCCATCAAATAGTGCAAACTAAGGATCGCACCTCGCACCTGCATGATCAGTTCGCACCCAACTCCAACCGACCTGCTAAACAAGAAAACGATCCCGAGTTACCAAAACGAGAGTCAGTCGTACAAGTTAGTATCGATGACCTAAATCCCGAGAGATGTGTCGGTATTGGAGCCGAGCTAGACGCAGAAATCAAAAGCGATCTCATTCGCTTTCTCAAGAGAAACGTGTCAACATTCGCCTGGTCCATCAAAGATATGCTTGGGATCGATCCGAAAATCACCTGTCACGAACTCACCATCGATCCAACCTTCAAGCCAATCAAACAGAATAGACGGAAGCTCGGCCCAGAGAAAGTTCAGGCAGTAAATGACGAGGTCGAATGATTACTTAGAGCAGGATCAATCACCGAGGTCAAGTACCCTGACTGGTTGGCTAACCTCATAGTCGTCAAGAAGAAAAACGGTAAGTGGAGAGTGTGCGTCGATTTCACCGACCTCAACAAAGCATGCCCGAAGGACAGTTTCCCACTCCCATATATTGATAGACTGGTCGAGGCAACCACGGGAAACAAGCTCCTCTCCTTCATGGACGCCTTCTCCGGTTACAACCAGATACTCATGCATCCCGACGATCGCGAGAAGACATATTTCATCACATATCGGGGTATCTATTGCTATAAGGTTATGCCATTCGGCCTGAAAAACACTAGAGCAACTTACCAAAGACTCGTCAATCGCATGTTCGCGAGTCAGCTCGGCTGGACAATGGAAGTCTATATCGGTGACATGCTGGTGAAATCTCTCATCGCCAAAGATCACGTCGGACATCTCAATACATGTTTCGATATACTTAACCAATACGGCATGAAACTTAACCCCACTAAGTGCACATTCGAAGTCACCTTTGTCGAGTTCTTGGCTACATCGTTACCCGAAGAGGAATCGAAGCTAATCCTAAACAGATTTCGGATATCCTTGATCTCCCATCGCGAACAACGAAACAAGAAGTCTAAAAATTGACATGTCAAAGTGCCGCACTCAACCGATTCATCTCCCGATCTACGGACAAGTGCCTACCGTTCTACCAATTACTCCTCGGTAACAAGGACCTCGAGTGGAACGATAAGTGTGAATAAGCATTTAAACAACTCAACCAATACTTATCAACCCCACCCGTCCTGGCAAAACCCAAAGATGGAGAAACTCTCTACCTTTACATTGCGATCTCGACATCAGCCGTAAGCGGAGTCCTAGTTCGGGAAGATCGAGGCAAACTCTCTACCTTTACATTACATCTTATATATCAGAAAGTCTCTAGACGATGTCGAAACAAGATACCCCACACTTGAGAAACTCGCGCTTGCCGTAATCATCGCAGCTCGGAAACTCCGTCCTTATTTCCAGTCTCATTCAATTGCAGTCCTCACCAATCAACCTCTGCGAACGATTTTGCATAGCCCGACCCAGTCCGGCAGACTTGCTAAATGAGAAATCGAGTTGAGTGAATATGACATTGAATTCAAAAGCAAAACCGCCATCAAGTCTCAAGTCCTAGCCGACTTCCTTATCGAGTTACCACAAGAGCTAACTGTTACCGAGCTCCCATGTGTAGAAAACTTGCTCATTCATGTCGATGGCTCATCATCACACCAAGGTTCAGGGGTCGGTATACGCCTCCATTCACCGAAAGGCGAAATCCTAGAGCAATCATTCCGGCTAAAATTTCAGGCATCAAATAACGAAGCCGAATACGAGGCGCTTCTAGCCGGATTGCGATGAGCCAAAGCGATTGGAGCAAAACACATACAAGCATTCTGTGATTCACAACTTGTCGCTAGTCAATACAACGGCGAATACAACGCGAAGAATGATCGCATGGACGCATACTCAAAGTTGGTAAAGGAACTCGCTGCCGAATTCCAATCTTTCAACCTCACTAAGATACCTCGCGGAGAAAATGCCCCGGCTGATGCCCTTGCCGCCCTCACCTCAAGCTCGGACCCTCATCTCCGACGTACGATCCCGGTTAAAAGCATCTCACGACCAAGCATTAAACCGACCGAAACTTGCAACGTGACCACACGTAGGCTACTATCAATTCCAAACCATGAAAAACAAGGAACAATTCGGCTCCCGAGCTCGACGTAAACGCCGAGACCGGACATATCCCAAGCAAACCAGACCTACGAGATCAGTTGGACGAAGACAACAAAGCATATGAAGGACTTCAAGTCCCTATGGACATTGAAGCCGAAGAAGAAAACGAGCCTGAAGATTGGACAATCGAGATCAAAATGTACGTTTATGAAGGAACGGTTCCAGCCGACTTAAAATGCGATCTGCCCATTACATCGTTCTCGATGGCAAGCTCTTCCGATGGAGCGCTTCAGGTGTCCTCTTGACATGCGTCGCTGGTAAAGATAATCACAGAGTCATGAGTAAAGTACACGACGGAGACGGTGGAAATCACTCCGGAGGTCGCTTTTTGGCCCTAAAGATAAAGAAAGCAAGCTATTATTGGCTAACAATGTTAGCAGACTGCGAGAAGTTCGCTGCCAAGTGTGAAAAGCGCCAAAGACACGGCCCGATGATAAACCTCCCAACCAAACTGCTCACCACCTCGACGGCCCCATAACCTTTCATGCGATGGGCTATGGACATCATCGGTCCACTCCACCGTTCTACGAACCAGAAGGAGTTCATCTTGGTCATGACAGACTTCTTCACCAAATTGGTTGAAGCTGAATCTTATGCCGAGATACATGCACTCGATGTCAAGAAATTCGTCTGGAAATACATCATATGCCGACACAGAGTACCGTACGAGATCGTCACAGACAATGGACCACAGTTCATTTCGACATTGTTCGGCGACTTTTGTGCTAAGTGGAAAATTTGCATAAGTTTCTCCACGCCGAGGTACCCACCAGGAAACGGCCAAGCCGAAGCAACCAATAAAACCCTCATCGACGGCCTCAAAAAATGACTCGATACCAAGAAGAGATTTTGGGCCGATGAGTTAGATGGAATTTTCTGGTCCCACGGCACTACACCTCGCCGATCTACCGGGCAATCCCCCTTTTCCTTAGCATACGGAGTAGAAGCTTTGTTTCCAGCCGAACTCGAAATTCCAGGCATACGCCGAACAATGCTAACTCGAAATCCCGATCTCAACAACGAGATGCTCCTTCACAATCTGGACACGCTTGAAGAACAGCGCGGACAAGCATTACTCCGAATCCAGAATTATCAACACTTAGCCGCTCGCTATTACAACAAAAAGGTCTGAGGTCGACACTTCCAGGACAGCGACCTCGTTTTTTAAAGGCACCGAAGAGAAAAATGTCGGCAAACTCGGTGCTAACTGGGAAGGACCCTGCCAAATATTGCGTTTCGTAAAACCCAGCGTCTACGAACTTATGAAGATGGATGGAACTCCAATCCCAAGATCGTGGAATTCTATGAACCTCAAACGGTTCTACTATACTAGTCCGTCTCCACGCCAAAAAAAAAAAAAAAATTGCTTGATTTCTTTCGAGGGTTCCATGCCAAGATCGCTGACAATTTTCTCACCGAGCTACTCTTCTTATATCTGATGTAATGTGAAATACGAATGGTTTGATCCCTTTCGAGGGTACGTAGGCAACCTATCAGTTCGTACCCTTCCAAAGTCAAACTTTTCAGTTGGCATTACAGTCTTAAACGACGAAGTAAAATCAAAACAGAGCTATCGCAGCCTCATAAGCCGAACTCCTTAGTCCGCATTTAAAACCATCGCGGTTTCCCACATCGATGTCCTGGCCAGACGATCGATAGTACTCCTTAGGGATGCAAACGATTATAAAGCCGGGATCCGTCTCCCACAAGCCAGGAATAAGACCCTCATTGAAATTCGTCCTCCGACCATCCAAACCAAGTAAGATGAATTATTTCGCACATTCGGATTCGATCTGGGACCCAAAGTATCGTGAGATGAGCAAACATTCACAGTCTCGTGCTAAGCTCTCGGGATAAAGCCGAACGACACGTTCTCGCAAAACTAAGCCGATTTCCCAACAATCGCAAATTTGATAAGCCGATTTCCCAACAATCGCAAATTTCATAAGCCAATTTCTCAACAATCGTAAGTCAGTAAGCCGATCCCCAGTGATCGCCGATCTCGAGTTGATCGAAAACTGTGTTCATCTAACGTACCCCGGCTAAGACCGTATTATGTACGGCACCAATTTGGTACGTAGGGGATTCGAGAGGATCGTATCATTTTACAACCTTGCAAACAAACTCACTTCAACAAAACTAAAAGCCGAACTCTTCAGCTCGCATCAAAAGCCGAACTCAAAATCCGCATAACAGTCGAACGACTAAGTAAAGAACAAGCCAAATTAAGTTCGCACGACAGTCAGAATCGACTAAGTAAAACAAACTCCTACGAGCTACAACCAAAAAGAACCCTTCGGGTAAAGGTTTAAAAGCCCCCTCGGGCAAAGGATTCAAATTACAAAACAAAAGAAAAAGCCACTACGGGCAGTTCGACGAAAAACCTATATATAAATAAAAGGGGTAGCAAAAGAAAATTCACGGAGATTCACAATCCCTGATCTTGGCGGGCACGCCCGGGCTCATACTCGAATCCATGGAGCCCCACTAGTTAACATCAGCCGGGATTTTGGTTCCTCAGGCACCGAGCTGAGGACCCGGGGGAATACCAGTAGTCGAGATCGAAAACCCCTGAAGTCTCTATCCTCAAGCTTTTCGAGGACTATGGCCTTTATCTCGGCCGTCAACCTTTCCTCCTCCGCCACATAATGATCAAGTGTCTCTTTGGGAATATGAGTACTTCCCCTTACGATCCGATCCAGGCACGCCTTGGCACCAACGACTTGACTGAAAACAAGCTGCTTCTTGTTCGCTGCGTCAAGCCTCACGATGTAATCTTTTATTTTCTCGAGACGAGCGTTCACGTCGGCCACCGTCTCCCTTCGAAGGTCCCTCTCCTTAGACACCCACTTAGACCGAGAAGCCTTGAGTCTCCTTTTTTCAGACTGCAAGAGATCGTCAGACTTTCGCTTCTCAACAGCCATGTGGCTGAGCGAGTCATTAGCCGCAAGCACCTCGGCCTTCATCCTCTCGTTTTTAGCTCGGAGGGCTCCGAGCTCTTGATCCTTTGCAGCAAGCTCTTGATCCCTAGCAACAGCTCCCTTTTCCAGCTGCAAAATTTTAGCTTGCGCCACGGCCAGATTTTCCTTCAGCTTATCGGTGTCTTCGGCATCCTGAATCGCCAACCTCAACTTACGGTCAAGCGACCGGATGATCTTGTCCGTCTGCGCTTCGACCTGGGAAAAGAAAGAACAGTAAGGAAACACGAATTTAACCAGGTAAGGTCGAACATAGAAGAATATATAGCTTACCCGAGCCTTGGAGCGAGTAAACTCTATATATTTTTCCTTCTTTGGGAGCTCGTCCAGCATCGGAAGACCGCGAATCATGACTTTGAATTGACAGTAGAGCTCGGAACACGACGCCATATCGTTGATCAAAGGCGTGTCATTCCTGTAGTTGAAAGACACAATATTAACTTTTTCGCGGTAAGAGACTTCCGTTTCTTACGCCTCCCTTGAGTCTCGACCCCGACAGCCGGTTCCCCCTCGGACCGAGCTGGCGGAGTCTTCTTTTTTCTTGAATGGCTTGATGGTTCGGCATCCTCACCATCGCAAACGGTTTTAAGGACCTCCGGATTAGTGCTCGTAGGTACTGCGTCAGTGCGGACGGCTAGCTCAGACTCAGCAGTCTGATTGGCCTCCTCGAAATTGACCGGTGGGTCAACCTCGGTATTACCGATCTGAGAGTTTCGATCGGCTTCATTATTTTCAGCAGCCGCCAAATTGCCCTCATCGACTTGAACGATTTCGGGAGGAGCTTCATCCCGGGGATTATTACCCATCATCCCGGGGAACGTCATCGTCCCTTCGAGCTGAAGGGAGTATAGAATCGTCGAGGTGGGCAGAATAAATCGGGACATCGAGAAAATTCCTTCGCGGCGCCATTCTTTTAGAAGAAGACCCTCTGGGAACTACATAGATAAGGCAAGTCTAAGATAAAGGCAAACAATGCAAAAACTTGACTTAGGGAGTTTCGAATTAACCAGTGCTAGAACGCTGAGATTTGTTCTTCGCGTTAACCCGAGCTCGGTGAATCTCCGGCCAGCGAGTTCGCCCCAATTCTCTGAACCGAGTAGCAATCGCCCTAAATCTTGCTAGGCTTCGGACCAGTAATGATGTTGTAACCCAGCTTCATATTTGCTGAAAAATACCAAGGTTTGGCTTCAGCTATGTTGACCGAGGTCAACTCCTCAAACATCCAGGTAGAGACCGTGATGCTAAGCTCGGCCCCCATGGAAGGGAGCCCTGTTATGTTAACTACACTCGCCGGGTTAAGTTGGCATATCGCAGCTCTCCGCCTATCACAGTAGTCAAGCCGGATATCGGGCAAAGGGAAGTTAAGACCGCATGCCCGGAACCAATCCTCGTATACACAGATGTGTCCTTTCGGAGCATCCCACAGTTGCTGGTTCTTTTCGGGCCTCACGATAGTCACATCACCCAGAAAATGGAAAGATTCAACCAGATTGCTAATTACGTTCATAGAAGAGCAAGTCGGCACGATAATTGGCGGCCGAACGATCAAGGTAGTTAACAAGGCCGGAGATTTCCCTTCTACGTTGCCAGCTAGAGGGTCGATCTCGGTTTTAACCGTTTTAGCATTATCAACTGGAATGCTGGCATCCGTTCCCTGAGCACGGTTTCTATCTTCAAGCTCGGCTAGTTGCCTAGCAATTGCCGCGTCCTGGCGAACCTACTCGGCATGTTGCCTCTCGTTCTCAGCAATCAAATTTCTCTCAACCTCGGCAGCATATCCGGCATCATACTGGATTTGAGCCTCGACATGAGGAGGCCGAACTTGAACTCGGGGATTGCTCGTACCAGCTTTGTCGTTACCAACCGGCCAGAACGGAGCCTGACGCCCCTCATTAATAACGCAAGCCTCGTCGCCTTCAGCCAGGACATTCCCAACCGCGACACTTCGTCCACTCGGCACGGATCTGCTAACATTAGCCGCTGGGGCTCGGACCGAAGGCTGGGCATTAGCTCGAACTCCCGCATGACGCGAGTTACGACGGATTAATTGAGTTTCGTCTAATTGATCTTCCATCACTAAGACGACAATGCCCGAAGAATCCGAGCTAACTGAGTTAAACAACAAACGCCAAACAGGAAGCGGTCTTTCAGTTTCCTTCTCGTAACTATTGACAGAATCGTCTGACGATTCGGTTCCAGATCGACGCATTCAACAAAAGGCGAATCACGAAAGACAAGCGAAGAACCGCAAAGAATGAAAGGAGAAATCGCGGAGGACTAACCAGAAATTAGGTAGAGAGCGATCGAAGGACTCGCGAAGAACAAAGTGAGGAGCTTCAAGGAACAAATGGAGAAATTGCAGAAAGCAGACAAAGAACAAGCGCAAAAATCCGAAGATCTTTGAAACAGGTCTGAGAAATCAAGCCGTGAATATCGCCGGATTCGATCGAAGAAATAAAAAGGAAACCCTAGAAAGTAAACGCGAAAACGAGAGAGAAGAAAGAGAGTTTACCTTTTATGAAGAAGAAAATGAAGGAATCAGAAAGGTCGAAAAGAATATATGGAGAGAGAAACAATCATGATAAAATCCCTCGATTTCCGCAACAGTTAAAGAAACTGAAGCGACGCGTCCTCCCAAAGAAGATTTGCCGAGTTTAAAGTTTACCAATTTCAACATTCGTCAAGCTCGGGATTCATCATATAAGACCGAGTGATCAAAGCCAAAAGTCATACGCGATCCTAGCCTTGTATTTAGAAGGTAAATATAACCAAGACAAGATGCCGATCTCAATTCCAACCGGGCTAAAGAATTCTCCATGAACTTCGCCGAACTCAAGGACTCCTTCGCCGAACCGGGGGGGGGGGCTTATTATTGGAGGTGAGTTTAGCACTCCCCGGTTTAGCCCGGTTTGAACCAAGACTGGCCCAATTGATTCTGGTTTACGACGGTTCGAACTAAGTAAAGGGGGCCCATGATCACACCCAACGGGTCGAGCTCGGTCTAAAGCCCAACTCGCTGCCGAACGCGCCGACCTCCGAGATTTATGGAATCTTTCCCGATTTCGTTGGGAGAAAAGGAAGATTTCCTTATCCTGATGGAACTAGGAAAATGAAATCCTCTCGATTTAGACCGACTTAGAACCTTATAAATAAGGAGGCCCTCGCCACAATTCAGATCATCCAGAATCATTCGTGAGACCTAAGAGACCGAAAGCCGAGACCTTAGCTTTTATCTTCTTAGTTCGCAAGTCATCTTTTTACGATCTAGCAATCTTGTAGCTCCGCCGAGTTTAATCAATAAAAACGAGATTCGATCCGTTGAGTTTACTATTTTGCCCATTGTGTGATTTTCAGAATCAACATTAATCTATTAAAAATCGCTATGAAGAGGTATAAAAAGTGTAGCAACTCTTTTTTTTTTTTCTTCGAAAAATGGCATCGAAGCTTGTATAGAGATATGCAATTATATATAGGAAAGACATGTTTATTACTCCATTGTTTGCCGGTGAATTCGCTTACCATCACCTAGATGTTAAATAGATATTCTAGGCATTAGGCGTTAAAGCACCACTTGAGATTAGAATACAACAGAGAGACCAAGTGCGGTCGACAATGCATACAAAAAGGCAGGCAGATCGGAAGTGGTTGCAGCTGTGACCAGCTTGTCGTCAGTCACACACCGCTCTGATTCCACGATATGACCACCAGCAACCTTCACAGCCACCTTTGTCCCATAACCACTTGCACATCTCTTCTTCTGCAAAATAATAGTATGACATATATAATAATGGAACTATAATGAGTTGCGACCAAATTAAAATTGGCGAAATTGGAATCTCGGTTATGGAAGTGGTGCTACCTATGACTAAATAAAGAAATGATTAATTATATCTCAATAATTACTCTGTTAAATAGTTATAAGATTTATTGATTATTGTTTCTAATTATTATACCAACTAAGGGTGGAAAATTTAAATGTTTGATTTTGGTTTCGTTTTCTAGAAACTACAACAAAATAAAAAAAAAATTATGTGTACTTCGGTTTGTTTTCCTGCAATTTTAGTTTGTTTCAGTTTGGTTTTCGATAAAAGATAAGTTTTTTTTTTTTTTGGTTTTAATATAAAAGATAAGTTAGTTACGTAATAATTTATTTAGTATTATATTGCTTTAGCAATCCTCAATAACACACCAACGTTAGTCATTCATATCCATTACCTTGCATTTCATAGGGGATCCCTATATGTTTAGAGGAAAAAAAATGTCAAAGTATTATAAAATGTCAAGTGCAAAAAAAAACTTAGTGATATCCAGTGGTACAATATTTTTTTACCATTGTAATTCACTAAGCTTTTGCACCTAAGATTTGAAACGAGCTTGATATATCTATTTTTTTTTTCTCTAAGCACATAAAAGATCCCTATGAGCTAGATGCAAGGTTATAGATACATAATTTTAATATTTTGGCTTATATGGTTCAGTTACACTAAATTCCGGTTTGATTTGTTTTCATTTGTCAACTTTTAAGTTTTCAAATCCTAAACAAGATTCTGGTTCGGATTCGATTTGATTCAGTATGGTTGATATTTCAACCCTGATATCAACGATCTGTATTACCTTAAGAGCGCCGGTAGCTGCAAGTAGCCAATTTCCCATTCCAATGGCAGCAACATACTTGCCTTTCTCAACAAACTTCTTGACTAATCCGACGGCCTTGTCGTTCATCACCAAGAGCTCCGGCGATCTTCCTCCGGGAACCACAATGCAGTCGTAATCATCCACAGAGACATCTTCCCACGCAACGGTCACATAGAAGTTGTGGCCGGCCTTCTCGGTAGGAAGTTGCCGTCCGTCCTCGAGGTCGTGGACGATAGTAGCGCACTGATCACCTTTCTTCTTGTTTGGTGTCACTGCGTCTACTTTACATCCCAGAGCTTGAAACGCTTTAAATGGTACGTTGATACTGTAATCTTCAACACAGTCCTAAATATGCCGAAACAAAATATGAATTATATCAAATTAATATTTAGTGCCACTCTTTGATAAGATCATGTTATGACTTCCACGTTTTACTTGAGAGTAGTAGTTTTTTAATAAATCTGAGTTGTAGTTATTAATGGACATTCGGGGTTTGGTTTGCTTTATTACGATTTTTAGTTTATTTTATTCCTACGTATGGTTTTTTTTTGGTTGGTTACGTTTGGTTTTGGAGAAAAGAAAAAAAAAAAAAATATATATATATATATATATATATATAAATTAATAAAAACTTCAATTTAATCAACATATCTCTTTTTTGTTTCGAGTTAGAGTTTTTAATAGTAACATATATGTTTTTGACCAAAAAAATAAAATAGTAACATATATGTTTTGGTTTAATTAGCGGAAAACGTACGTAATCTTGAAAATTTAGTCAAAAAGACATAATTGTTGTAAAATGTCTTCTATTTGGGTTGAATTTTGAAATTAAGCAAGATGAATAATTGGTTATTTTTCTTACGGTTTGCACTTCAACAAAAAAAAATGTACCATATTCATCAAGTTTCATGTTTGCTGGTTGACTTTTCTTTTCCTCCCGGAAAAACTCAGCAGAAGATATTTTGTGTTTTTCTTTTTGAGTCATAAAAACATGACCAATTAAAACGTTTGTTAGGTTTCCGGTCGTTTAGTTTTTCAATATAAGTAAAACCGATCATTTTATCAAGAGACCATACTAGTTGTAACTTGTAATTATCCATCTCAAGAAACTGTTGATTTAATCATTTTTTTTCTATTGTCGATCCGCCATGTGGTAAAAAATAACAGCAGACACTAAGAGACACACAATATCTAAAGAAAGAGTTGATAGAATCGCAAGATCAGAAGCTTTTTGTTTTTGTTTTGTTAAAGGCAAGATAAGAAGCTTACCCCAATCAAGAAAAGCAAAGAAGGCCGAGTCTCCTTGGAGCAAGAAATATTGGAGCCAAGTGATTCTAACAAAACTCTGAGAGTGTTGCCAAGCGTTGGCCACCCCATGGTGGAAACGAAATTCCCGTCCTTGACGCAATCGGTGATGTCGAAAAGTGTCTGGACTCCGGCCTGTTGCCACCACGCGCCGCCGGAGAGCTCAATCAACGGCTTCATGCTCTCGAACGCCGTGCAATTCATTCCACCGGTGAGTAGACCAGCGGGGGCGAGCATCAGCTGGCTGTGGCAGCTCGTGAGGACAAGCTTCTTGAGTTCGGCGAATCGAGCCACCAGGCTCACGCATTTCTCGTCGGTGCTCAAAAGTTCTGTGAAACGTCCACCGGGAACGATGATGGCGTCATACTGCTCGGGGATGACGTCATCGAAGTTTGCGTTTAGTGTTAGATGATCGACCACCAACTCGGAGTATAACTGTAAGAAGATAGAAAATTGATTTCTTTTTGTTATCCCTAATTTTATTAGTCAAACTAATAAAAGAATGTATCGAAAGGCAAAACCCAAAATGAAGAAAAAGTGAAAGAATAGAGAAATATGCCTCGAGGCCGAGGAGATCGTGAGCCGCCATGACGCACTTGTCGCCAGTTTTGCGACCGGGAGAAACGCAGTGGACGCTAACGCTAAACGCTTGGAGGACGTAGAGAGGTACTATGGTCTCGTAAGCTTCCATGAACTCTCCGCATAACATCAAAACCGACTTCTGAGCCATTGATCCCACAATAATCTCTTACGACAACGTACACGTAAAATGGTTAAACACACCCACAACTATATAAGTACTATATATATGAGTTCGAATAATCACATTGTATTCCCCTTTTAATACCACGAGAAAGAAGAGATAAGGATTTGTAAGAGGAAACTAGAGGTCGATAGTTCGACTGGAAATGTAATTTGGGATAATCCAAGTGGTCACAAGATCGAGTGGCAGCTGAGATGGGTAAAAATATTAAAGGCTGGTCTGGGCCTAGGGAGATGTACGGGTTTCGGCCCAAAACCTCGTGGTTATCCAAAAAAAAAATGTGGGTTTATTTAGAGCACTATATTATTTATGGGTTTTTTTTTACCTTTATTGTTTTTGCAAAAATAACTCTCAACTATGAAAAATGCAAGTCAATTCTCTCATCTTAAAAGTCATCCGCAATATAACCCACTCGTATGACGTGTAAAAAAAAAACGTCGTTTACATTGCACACGGAAACAAAAACGCAGAATTTTATGAAAACAAAACGGCACCCAATTTTCTACTATCATGTAGTTTACAAAAAAAAACGACACACAGTTTATACTACGATTTAAATTGATTTTAGAAAAAATTAAGAAATTAGGATTTATAAATTTGGGGGTTTTCCGATCCAATCTCATCTCCTCTGGCCTCACTGTCACGCCGTCTCGTCGGTCTCCTCTCTCAATGTCTCACCGTCTCACCGCCTCGCCCTCTCGCCACAAGAGTTTGTCTGGTGGTCTCTACAACTGATTCAGGTGATCGTGCTTCTCTCCACCGATGAAGAAAGCTCTTTGTTTTTCCATTTTTGTCTTTTTATTAATTTAATAAAATAACTAATTTTTAAATGGTATGATGTTTGTAAAATCAGTATGATTAAAACTGTGCCTTTTGAATTCTGTTACCAATATAACATCTATGTGACATGCCACAGAAAGACTGTTTTGAGGATGACTTTGGAGATAAAGGATTGACTTGCATTTTTTTTAGATTTATTCTTGAAAAAAAAAAAAAAATTACGGTTTTTTTTTTCTTTAAGAAAACCCATTATTTATCTATCTATCAGATGATGACCCACGCTCTGATAATTGATTATGAAGTAAGTTTTTGTTACGGATTATTTAAGACGTAATATAAAAGTAGGTTTAATTATACAATTAATAAATAGATAACATATGTGTTTTAACACACTGTAATAAATAATTAATTGATTTTATGATATAGTGAACAAATTCTCAACAAGATGAAAACCATTAATCCCCTACTACTTGGTTAACTTTTGTTTTATTGTTCCGTTAATCAAAACTTCACTAGTCTACTGCCACTATTCAAACTCGAATAACAGTCTTGGCCGACCCCGATGAGAGCATAAAAACGGTCCCAATGAATATGTGTATGGAACCAAATCTTAATAAAACGGAATTTGAGTTCCTCTGAATATATTTTTTCAAGCCCCTTCTTGCGCGAAAAAAAAAAAAAATTCGTATGCAACGAATAAATTTTATGAAGAAAAAATATGAAACTGCAACAAATTGTGTCTCGCTCCATTAATAAATCAGTTTTATCCGTCCATTGCAACCAATTTACCACAGAATAGTTTAAAACTTTAAATAAACATGTGATAATTGCAATTTTCCTACTCACCTACCTAGCTACCTCACCTACTTGCCTTCCCTTGCACAACCTGAAAAAGAAAGAAATAAAAACGGAAAGGCCAAATTAAAAGGCACGTGAGAATGAACTAATTCTGATTTCTGTTGCCTCGGCATCAGCACAAGAACAAACGAATTCTATTTTGTTAACAAAAAATAGAGTGCAGCCTTGAATTAACTTTTGATAAATCATCATCGTACTCTTCTTTATATCTTAACAAGATTCAAATGTATAACTCGACGTTAGGGGAGCCAGCACAAAATAGGTCGATTTACTATGGGATTAGATTTTTTAAATAATAATTCTACTTTATTAGAAATATTCAAGATTTATATTATAAAAATCAAATAATGTTTTCTAAATTAATATATACACACATATATATATATATAGCCTATTTAATATAGGTGATCATACCTTAGAACGAATTCTGAAAACCTTAACGCATATATGAATTTAAAAAACAAATCAAATGAAAGACTTAATAAATAACATTTCTAGTATTATCTTACATGATAAAAGTTATATATTTAGTTTAATTTCAATGAAAAACTCTTAAGCAAATACATATTAAAATCGCTCTCATGTCCACACGTTGACGTAGGCAAATATATTTTGTATATATCTTATTATACAAAACAAGATGTTTTCTAGAGATCGTTGTTTTTGACTAACATCTGAATACGACAAATATTTGTCTAATCCCGAAGACGAAAAGATCAAGTCGGATGACGGATTTAAGGTCCATATGTCTTTGTAATGTGGGATATAAAATCATGTCAAAGGTTTTATGTCAAATGTTAAAGCGACTGCTACCGAACCTCATTTCGGAGACTCAATCAGCCTTTGTGGTAGGTAGATTAATTTCGGATAATATTATGATTGCTCAAGAGATGTTTCATGGTCTCCGAACTAATAAGTCATGCACTACAAAAAATGTGGGTATCCGTAGCGTCGGTTATCCGCTATCGTAGGTAATACATAGCGTTTTTCGTTCCGCTGTATATGCTGCCGTTATAAAAAGTCTGGCACTTTTTATAGCGTTTTTTTTTAGTGCAATTAAATAATCGACTTAATATAGCACTTTTACGTATGCAACTAAATATATTATAATTGCAGTTTATTTTCGTTATCTATGTTTTATTCATAGCATTATATTTATGTTATTTTTTCGCTTCTTTATTTGCAATATTTTTTTCAATTTTATATCTAGCTAATTACATTTTTCACATGATTATTTGAAACCTGGTTAGCCTGAGAAATCTGATAAACCAGAACATTTTATTAAAACCAAATATCTTAATGTATTACAACAACATTCAATAAACACAACAACACTTAGAAAATAAATAAGTTCCGATCAACACAAGTACTCTACAAGTTTCAACATCGATCACACTATTTTCAGCATCTCATTAGGCCAAGCAATCCAAGTACCTTTAGCATCATCAACATTGGATTTCAGAGTTTGGTCTCCACACTTTAGCATCTGGAATCTTTGCCAAATCTATCAAAACCTTCGAAGCATTAGGACCTAAAGGGACGAAGTGTACTACAGCAGCTGGATCAGTTGAATAAACACGGCCCTCTGCAACAATTTTCCCAGAACCGCAACAATCATACAAAATACACTTCGTGTTGGCACTTTTGCTACTACCTGTGCTTCTACTTGTACTCTGGCACTCAAAATTGCAAAACACATTAGATATCAGTAAAAAGAACAGAAAAACGATCCACAACAACAGAAAGGCAAAAACAGAAAGTATGTTATTTACCCCAGGTGAAGTTTTAGGTGACTCCACGGCTGGAGGGATGAAACCAATCTTATCTAGTGGCCATGCGATGGTCATATTCAGAGCATCACGCATTACTGACATAGCAGAACTTGGCCGGAACAGAAAAACTTCATGATCAATCACCTTCTCAACCTTCATCATTGCAGCATTAGGACCAAGACTAACGTCGTTGACTTTGGCATTTGGGTCAAGTGAACAAATTATAGCCTCAGCAACAATTCCACTACCATTCCAATCATATAAGTTGCATTTTGTTTGTGGATCATAAGAGGCCTAAGGAGTGATGCATATATATCAGTCATCCAGATAATGAGGTTGACAGTACTACCAGATAAGTAAAGAACTTAAAACAACTTTACAACTTACCGTGGTTTCTGCAGGCTTAACACCAGAGGAACTGAGAGGTGATTCCAAAAGAATCCTGTCAAATGGCCATGGAATTTTTCTTCCAATAACTTGACTGATTCTTTTCACTTTGATTGTAGGCCTCCATAGAGATGCATCTGGCTTTATAGCAGATTTCAGAAGAACAGTCGCAGCATTAGGACCGATTGAAAGTTGATCAATTGCATAGTTTGGTTCCGCCGAGCAGAATTCTCCTTCCCCAACAACAACATCTTCTAACGAATACCAATCTAATATCTTACACTTCACTGGTCCTTTGCTTTTGTTCGAAACATCAGATTGAGCGTCCACATCTGCACATGAAGACTAACAGGAAGAAAAAAGGATAGGTTAACAGCTTATTTCATTGTCCATCAGTAAAAAACAAGAGTGAAAACTTACCTTCTTTGACTCAACAGCATCAAGCCTGTTCTGCAATTCTTCAATCTTGTTCATCATTACTGGTTGTGAAGCTTCAAGCTTCTGAACATGCGTGTCTCTAGCATGAAAGTAATCTAACTTGGTTAGACTAACCCCCCTTGCCATCCCTCTTACTCTTCCACTTTTATCTTTCCCTAATACTTGACTGACAGCATCTTCTCTAATATTTTCATTGGAAGTGGAGTCCATTTGACTATGGATTGATTGTATCCTCTCCTATCAAATAATTAAAAAAAAGTTGTTGAACTAGTAAAACCTGAATAATCAAGTAATTGATGAATTCTTACAATCGTTTCTTGAAATTCTTTCTTCACAGGTCTCCCATCAGCGTGAGTGTGTCCTGCCAACCAGACCTTGCTTCTAGTCACCTTCTTTGGGTCAGAGCTCTTCTTTTTCTATGAGTTAACATAGTTACTGTCTGTTACATATTTTGTAAAACTTTATAAATGCAACACAGGAAAAAAGACATACCATTTCCACAGATAGACGATACATTCCTTTCCTGCTTGTGGTGTGAGGAATCTGAGAGTTCCTCATATCCCTATACTTATCACTTTTTATCTGCAATTTGAAAATCACGCAACTATATCATCAACAAATACATCAACTATAACAGAAAATAGAATTGAATTACATAACCTTGAAAGTTGGGGAAGTCCTACTCTTCACCCAGTTGTTCCAAGATGCAAGAGACTGAATGTTGCTTGGTTTTAACATAAGCCTCTGAGTGGCAGTCTTAGCTTTCCGAAGTTCTCTAACGAGTCTCGATTTTGAAGACCTCCAGATAGTACCCATCTGTTTGAAAATTGGACCTCTGTGTGTGCCTTCGTCCAAATTAAACCTTGCCTACAAAAAAAAATTACAAAGTCAAAATGTACTCAAAACTAGCTGAGTTATATATGTAAATAAATAATAAGTACCTGAATCAAATCCCACATTGTATCCTTAGTTGCACAGTCAACATTTCTCCAATCATCTACTAGAACATATACATGTGTTCTCACAAGAGTTCCAAGAAAAGATGAAAGTGTCACAGAACCTGGCCCTGAATGTTCTCCAATAACTGAAAACTCTACATTTATCTTCTCCATTGCTTCTTTTGCCAGTTTGCGCATCTTAGTTGGCCCTCGTTTTCTCTTCTCCTTAGTAACAGACTGTTGGGGTTGTTCTTCGTCCCTACTGACATGCTCCTCAGTAGTAGCTTCTTTCTCTGAGGCCTTTTCAACAGCTTCTTCTTCTACAGCCATTTCTTTATCAACATCTTCTTCTTCTTCTTCAATTTCTTCTTTTTCTGAAGCAACATATTCATCATATTGACTTTCTCCTTTACTACTGTTGTCACCTGCCTCCACATGAATTTGGCTGTCATCCATCTGATCTTCATTTACAGCTATTTCAGTGACCACCTCCCTAGTATTCTTCTTCTGATGGTTTCTCACCGGCAACTCAACANGCAGCATGATCCGTGTGGACAGTCACCTTACTCCCAATCAAATAGGACCGAAATTTCTCAAGGAAGCTTCGAATGTCCTTCACAGATTTCGGTGGTTATAGGCTAGTCATGACTTCAATCTTAGCTTTGTCAACCTCGATCCCAGCCTTAGAAACCTTGTGCCCAAGAACGATGCCTTCTTGAACCATAAAATGACACTTTTCCCAATTAACGACCAAGTGTTTCTCCTCGCATCTCTGTAGCACCTTGCACAAGTTATCCAGACAGTTCTTGAATGACGATCCATAAACTGAAAAATCATCCATGAACACCTTCATAAACTCCTCAATCACGTATGTGAAGATAGACTTCATACACCTCTGGAATGTCGCTGGAGCGTTACATAATCCAAATGGCATTCTGCTATAGGCGAATGTGCCATAAGAACATGTAAAGGTAGTCTTCCCCTGATCCTCTAGATGTATAGGAATCTGGAAAAAGCCTGAGTACCCATCGAGGAAACGGTAGTATTGGTGACTCGCTAACCTCTCCATCATGTGGTTAATGAAAGGCAATGGGAAGTGATCTTTCCTTGTGGCCGCATTCAACTTCATGTAGTCAATACACATCCGATGACCAGTGATCGTCCTTGTAGGAATCAACTCATCCCTCACGTTCTTTACCATAGTGATTCTTCCTTTCTTAGGCACAACGTGAACTGGGCTGACCCAAGAACTGTCTAAGATGGCATAAATGATCCCTGCTTCCAACAGCTTTATCACCTCCTTTCTGACCACTTCCTTCAATTTTGGATTCAGTCTCCTCTGATGCTCAATTGAAGCATTTGACTCGACCTCAAGGTGAATCATATGCATGCATAGATCTGGGGAGATACCTGAAATGTCATCAAGAGAATAGCCAAGAGCTTTGCGATACATACGCAGCTTGCTCAGCAGTAAGGCAACCTCTGCGTTGTTCAAAGAAACATTAATAATCACAGGGTATGTGGAATTAGGACCAAGAAAACCATACATCATATTGGCTGGAAGTGGCTTGAGTTCCACCTTAGGAGCTTTCTCCTCGCTCCAATCTCCAAGCTTATAAGCTTGCTTGGAACATTCGGCCAACTCCCTGTCTGGTCGTAGGGTATCGACCGATACTAAAGGAGTATCGATCGATACTGATGGTGCAGTGTCGAGCATCTTCGAGTAACCAGCAGCGTCTTCACTCAAGAAAACCTCAGATTCAGCTGAACAGACCAATGCCCTGTCCAACGGATCCTCAGGATGCATCTCCAAGAAGTACTCTTCAGCAATGTCCGTGAAAGTATCAACGAAGAAAGTCTGCCCATCGATGGTTGATCTCTTCATCATCTTCTCCATGTTAAAAGTCATGACCAAATCACCGATGTTAAGAGCTATCTTCCAATTCCTGCAATCAATCAATGCACCAGCTGTTGCAAGGAATGGTATGCCCAAGATAAGAGGATCTCTGGGCTCAGCCTCATACTCCAGGACAATGAAATAAGTTGGGATCAAGCAATTCCCGATCTTAATAGGGACATCTTCGAGTAGCTCCTCTGGAAGTCGTATTGAGCGATCAGTAAGTATCAAAGATATTCTGGTGGATGTGAAGTCTGTCATGCCCATCCTCTTGGCAACTGAATATGGCATGAGTTTCACACTTGAGCCAAGATCGCATAGAGAACGCTCGAACCTTTCGGTAAATATCGTACAATCCAACACAAAGCTCCCTGGATCTGGAAGTTTCTTTGGGATTATGTTGGTCAAGATCGCACTGCACTCCTGAGTAAGCATCACACATCCTTCTTCAAGGTTCACATTGCTCGATACCATCCGCTTGACATATCTCATGAATGTTGGTGAAGTCTTGATAGCATCGACAAAAGGAAGCTCAACAATCAGCTTATCTAGAATTGTCTTGCATCTGGAGTCTTCTACTTCTTTCTTGGTCTTCATGGGAGGTAGAGGGTAAGGTATCTTGGGTTTGTAAACCCTTTCCTCGACAATCTTGGGCTGCTTCTCGACTTCAAGGTCAGTATCGATCGATACAGGGTTGGTATCGATCGACACACGAGGGCTTGAGATGTCCCGTGAAAGTAACTGCACTGGTGTCGATCGACACTGGCTGGTGTCGGTCGATGCTTGTCGTCTCGAAACGTCTTTGGCCGATCCTTGGACGGGTATCGACCGATGCTGGCTGGTGTCGTTCGATATTGGGTCGATTTCGGGAGCCTCATCATCGTAATCTTCAGCAAGAATGACAAAATTCTCTGGAGTAGAGGTCTTCTTCACTCCTGTATTGACCTCTTTTCCACTTCTCAAGGTGATAGCATGAACATGTTCCCTTGGATTCACTGTTTTCCCTGGAAGAAAACCTTCTTGTCTCTTCACAGCATATGCGGTCTGAGCGACTTGAGTTTCCAGCCTCTTCTAATGAATGCTAAGAGCTTCAATCTTGCCATTCAGATCTGTGTACATGGTATCCATCTTCCGATTAAAATCCACTATCATCTTTTGTTGTCCCTCGAGAAGCTGTTCGAACATAGACTCGACCCTGCTCTCCTGAGTCTTGGGCGGTGGAGATTGATAGGACGAACTCCCATAGGCACGAGTGTAATCGCTGCTCTGCATTGGTTTCTGGACAAAGGTATTTGCTCCAAAACCTGAGGGCTTGAAATCAGACTTGAATCATCCTCGCTGAGCATTGTTGGTGAAGCCTCGGTTGTTGTTGTACTGATATCGCTGATTTTGAAAACCAGCACCTCCAATGTAATTAACATGCCCTGCCTCATCCTCATCAACGTTCTCGACCTCATCAGCAAAGTGAACAGCCTTATGCTGCTTGCCCATCAACAAATTGTGCACCGAATCCAGCTTCGCATGCACCTCAGCAATATGCAACCCATCAATGCTCCCATTCAACCTCTCCCGCTCAAAATTTGCATTCTTGGTGCTATTGCTAAACGTCAAGTTCTCAATCAGCACATAAGCATCTTCAGTATATCTCGTATTGAAATTCTCATTGCTCGCAGCATCCAGAGCCATCTGATACCTCCAATCGATACCTCTGAAGAAAAAACCCAGCAACTGAACATGAGTAAACCCGTGATGCGGGCAATCTCTCTGATATGATCTGAACCTTGCCCAAGCGGCTTTAAAAGCCTCTGTCGCTCCCTGAGAAAATTGAGAGATCTTGTTCCTCAGCTCCTCGGATCTTGCATCATCATAGAAGTTGTTCAGGAATGCGTTCTTCGTTTCTACCCAACTAGTTAGCGATCCTGGAGGCAGCTGCTTCAGCCAGTAAGCTGCATCCCCACCAAGAGAGTATGGGAAAAGCTTACAGAAAAGGAACTCATTGGGTACTCCATTGTATTTGATGCTAGTGACCAAATCCTCGAACCTCTCGATGTGATCCATGGGATGCTCATGAGAAAGACCATGAAAAGGGTGATGACCCACAAGTGTGTAGTATGCAGGCTTCAGCTCAAAGTCAATCCTCTGAAAAGTGGGAATACGAATCGCAGACCGATTGGCATAGAACTGATCGGGTCTGTTGTACTCTCCAAGCGTCTTGGCACGATTAACCCCAACATTCCCATTATTCACCTCGTTGTTGCGCGCAGCTCGCACGGCAATCTCATCGACAGCTACAGGAGGGATTATGATGTTTCCCTCTCCATCAAGTCGTTGTCCAACCTCATTGCACATATTACCATCCTGGTCCCTCAAGGCTCCAGCCTCGTCACGATTCAACACAACTTGATTGTTCATCTCTGCTTGTTTCTTCTGCTTCCTAATCGTGCGCTCTAAGTCAGCTAGCTCCTTGTTGGACAGATTAGTCAACTGTGCGCTCTTGTTTCTCCTGGTTTCACAATTAGGCATACACATGAAACACAAGAGTCAAGAGACGTAAGTAACAAAAATCGAAAAAAGGGTAAACTAAAATGGCGGGTATCGACCGATACTAGGCGAGTATCGATCGATACCGTCGGACTTAGTCGAAATTCTCAGCAAAAATCTAATGGTGAAATTAGAATCCCCGACAACGGCGCCAAATTTTGATATGCTCAAATATAATACCCTAAAGTACTAAAGCAGTAGTTGCAGTAAGTTAGGGGTCGAACCACAAAGACTCAAGATATCACTCAATAGATTGCAAGATTTGAATTAAGCTAAGTCAATAGACTAAACAGAAAACAACTAAGTATCAAGTGGGTTGTAAATTCAATGGGAAAAACTAGGCTCAGGGTATCTCTCAGGAAATCAGAGAAAGCAGACAAATCAATCTATCAGGATTCAGATTTAGCACGGTTCTTAAACTCAAAACACTAAATTATAATTAACCAACTTTCGTTGCGAGAATTATCTAAGTCTAAGTCATAGAATTCCAAATTTCTTTGCTAATCCTAAGGATCTAAACCAGCTTTAGAGTTCAGGTTTGATATGTTCACAAAGCAACTAAACCAAATTTCTTTGCGGATAGTTATTTTGCTCACCCTAGGTTCTGTCAGGTTATTCAATTGCACTTTCGTGCCTAATCAATTAACCTAAGATCTAAACTCTATGTGATCAGGCTAGAATTAGCTCTAAGAACAACCTATGGTAAAGACCTTAATTGATTATGAACCCTAATAAATCGATCTATCTAACATTCGGAGAAATCCTTTTATGAGAACCCTAAACCTAAAAGAGAACTACTCAGGCATGGTAATTGAAACAATAAACATGACTGAAATAATACTCAGATAAATAATAAAAAGTAGAGTAACAAGAGGGTTCGAAATCTTCTCTCGGACGAACAGAGTCTCAGACTTGTCTCCCTCAGAAAGCTCTCTCACCAAACCCAGAATAGAATAAAGCGTAATCAAGTGTAATTAGCCAAAGTGGCTTAAAAACCTAACTTAAACTCCTAAAACACGTTCTGGGCTTAATTGTAAATAATAAAGTCTTTTGGGCAATTTTGCAATTCTTCAACTTTTCAAAAAAGTCGCGACTTGTGTCTTGCTGCAGTGAGTATCGACCGATACTAAGGTAGTGTCGATCAATACTAAGGCTTCAAATTTGGTACTCAGCTACACGAACTTCTGCTTTGCTCCAAAATGCTCCAGAAAGCTCCAATATCTCCAATTATGTTTCAAACGTGCTAAAACCTGTAAAAGACTCTAAAAGACTCCAAAATAGTATAAAGACTCTATAAAACGGACTTATATCATGGCCTAAAAGGGGTAAAAACCATGATATATCAGCTTTCAAAGCAGCCAGCTCCTTTGTCAGTTTGGCAACCGCGAAGTCCCCGGCTTCCAACCTTGCCCGTTCGGCAAGCAACTCCTTATGCACCTCCTTGGCCGCAACGCCAATCTCTAGAGGTTCACGCCTCGCCAAGTTGAACGCGCGATCATAAGCACCAACGAGCTCGTTCGTTGGGGCTACCATCTGAAAAGAAAAAAATTTCAAAAACCAACACTTCGAGAAATCTAAAATTAAAGCGACCCCCGAATTCGAAATCTTGCTTACATCGGTTGTAGTCTGGGCCAGCTTTTGTAAGCAACGGACTGGAAAAGATCCTCAGTCGCATGAAGCGGTTGGGAACCAAAGTTCAATTGCCGATACAGATCGGCGCAAGCCCCCTCATCATTGGTGACTGGCTCATCCTTGTCATAATCGAAGCTAACAGAATGAACTGAGGGCTCGGCAGTTTGTTGTCTCTTCGAGGCAGCAGATCAGCCAGAAGGGCTGCCATCAGCACCGTCGGTGATAGCGACTAGAGTGTCGCCTCCCGCTTGCGGGGAATCCACTTGGAATTCGGCATTCTCTCCGCCGACCTCATCTTGACCGACCTCAACTGTCTCTTTGGCTTCACGCCTCGATGGCTTCATGGCCCTTTTCTTCTTCTTCTTCTTCTGCCTCTCGGCTTCAAGAGAAGCCCCTTCTTCAGCAGGAACTTGTTCCCCATCAATCGGAACTTGTTCCTCTTCGACAATTTGCTTGTCGGCGGCAGTTTTCCCGTCTTGATTAACGTTTGGAATCTCAACAATGTCATCATCGCCCTCCATATCGGCGGTTAGGTGAGGGATATCATCAAGCTTCATTCTTCTTCTCTGACCGAAAGGGTTGGCTAAGGAAAAAGAAAATGACAAGTCAGAAAAGCGTTTACCGAACCGATAAAGAAAAATTTACCGAGACAAACCTTTAAGAGCTCGCTTGGCTTTTAAATCAAGTTTTTCTTGGTACGCTTCCGGCCACCGAACTTTCCCAGCAGCACTCAACTGTTTTTCCTGAACCGAAGTGAACCCGGGGATTGTTGTGAGGAAGCTCGGAGTATGACGGGCTGAAAAGACAAAAGGAAAATTACTTAGGCAAAATAAATCAAAGAATAAACACGAAGGAGCCAACATCTACCAATAGGAGTCCTCCATTGAGTTCGGTAGTTCCCGTCAGGCCGTTCTACCGAGGCTTCGTCAATCTGAACGTAAAAATATCGAGTATTCCAGCTATTGATCTTGCTCGGCTTATTCCCGGTAACAAGGTCGTACTCCGGCTTCGCGTTAGCCGACAGGAACCAGGGCTTATCCCTTGAAAGATTCACGCGGAACAGCCTTTCGAAGACCTTAACGTTAGGCCTGGAATTATTATCCGGGATCCGGTATCCGATCCGACATCCGCTCCGATTCGATCCGAAAAAACGGATATCCGGATAGTTCGGATACGGATACAGATAATAAAATAACATATCCAGCGGATCCGGATACGGATTCGGATAATAGAAAAATTCGAAAACGGATAACGGATATCCGTTTATATTTTTTTTTTGTAAAACTTTATAGGAAAGCCCATTGAACCCAAAAGTAACTAAACCTAATATCACAACTCTCCTAACCTCTATCTCTCTCTTTCTCCCTGCGGCGATCCTTTGCTGCTCCATCTCCATCATTGTCTTCATCAGGTTTAACCTGACTCCTAATCAATTATCCAAACCCGGACCTGGTTCGAGCAGGATCTCCCTTTTATTCGCCCTCCTCAATTTGAGCAAAGAACATGACTCCCGTCGCACCGTGCTTCGATCCCTTCTTAACCGGCGGTTCAATTTTTCATTGGTGGTTTCTCTCGCCATCTTCTTCACCGGTTAGTTTTTCTCACCCATCAATGACTCTACGTCTCTGAATCACGGGTTCTGAGCTAAAAAAGCTTTACAACTCATCGATGTTACCAATTTAAGCTCATAGCTTCGCATCGAGATCCAATTATAAATGCTCTTATTTCCTTTTCTTTGTCATTGACTAGTTTCATTTGATTCCCATTTTTTGTGCGCTGATTGCTTTTATTTTTGTTTCCTGATTTGTTTTTCCCAAATCAGTGGTTTTGAAACAATAAGTCTGTATTAGGTGATGTTATCTGGACTTTGACGTGTTTGTTATTTATGCAAAAAATTTGCCTTGTAGTGGTTAGACCCATAAACACAAAACCTCTTAACAAATATAAATTTAAATAATTCCAAATTGAGTAAGATATAATATATTCCACACGCTTTGACCCATAGCTTACCAAATGAACAAAGAGATCAAAATCTTTATTCAATGTATTAAAGAGATACTTTACATGATAGGTTCAAGTTATCCCATCTATCGACAAATATAAAAAATACATAAAGAAACTATATTAAAGCATCACAATGGTCGATAGTCAGTAGTCACCATTGTGGATGTTCTTTAAGTTGTAATATGTGTTGTGTGAGAAAAATTATTTTATTTTTTAAGATAACGGGTCTAAGTACAAGACTTTGTCACTTATGGCGAGAGACTTGTTAGCTATACATGTGTCAACAGTTGCATCAAAATCTGCATTTAGTACAGGTACTCGGGTACTAGATCGTTTTCGTAGTTCTTTGACACCAAGAACCGTGGAAGCTCTTATTTGCATCCAAGATTGGTATCGTGATGATGAAGAAGATTTAAGAGTAGAATAATTGATTGCTGAACTTGAGAATATCGAATCAGGTATTTATGCTATGTTTTTTATCTTCTAGTTTATGAATTTTAATAACTGTTTTACGTACTAATGATTATTATCATTTACAGAAGTGAAGACATTAAATATCCAGCCATGATCAGATTGAGTGTGAAGTTTGGATGAGGTAAGAATCAGTTTAGAAATCATTGAAGTTTTATGATTATACATATAAGTTCCTACTGAATTTAAGACTGTAAACAAAGATCAGTATTAGACTCCTTTTGTTCAGTTGTGTTGGCAGTATAATTTCACACCTTGTTTTTTGTGCACTTTCTTCAGATTGTCTTGTGACTTTTATAAACTATCAAAAGTGTTGTTAGTTATATTTGGTTGAGATGTACTTGTATGATTGCTGTCTGTAGGCTCAGTGTATAGAAACAGTGGAATTGACTATCGTGCTTTGTGGTTAAAATATTTGGCTTTTTTGCAATTTGGATTCTTGTTTGGTTAAAATCAGAATTGTGCTTTGTGTTTAAAATATTTGGCTTTTTGAAACTCATATTGCATGATAGTTTTCTGTTTCAGATTGTGAGGGAAGAACATGAAGATGGATGGCATGAAGATAAATCAATTTTTTCTTTTACTATTTTCTCTTTTTCTACTTAAACTTTTTGCTACTTGAATGTTTCTTGAACCTTTGTTACTTGTAATTTTTGCTATCATGATACATTTTTATTACCTATGTTTTCTGTTTCAGATTTTTCTAATTTTAATTAAATAGGCCGGATCGGATCCGGATATACGCGAATATCCGAGTTTTTCAACGGATATCCGGAGCTTTCGGATCCGGATTCGGATAATGAAATTGATTATCCGGCGGATACGGATATGGATCCGGATACCTTGAAAAACCCGGATATCCGCTCCGTTCCCAGGCCTACTTAACGTCGATAGGAATGCCGCACTCATTTCCAAGAGTGAGAAGTCCGACGATGTTAATTATCGTGGTGGGCATGAGCTGAGAGATTGCAATATGTCGCCTTTTGCAGTATCTGTAGAGGAGTTCGGGAAGAGGAAATTGAAGACCGTAGCTTTTGAAATAATCTTCGTATGCGCAGAAATACCCGTTGGGGGCATCCCAGGGTCGCTGGTTAGCATTCGAGATGATGAAAACCAGCTCGTTAGGAGCACCGCATCGCTCCAAAGTATTCTGAATCGACCCCCTGTTAGATCGAGTTGGACCAATGTTTGCCGGAGCCTTACACCGAACTACCGATGGGGCACCTTCGTCTGGACGAACTACTGGCAAAGCAGCCTCATCGATTGGACGGGCTCTCTGTTCTTCAGCCTCGGCCAACTGAAATGTGAACTCTCTATCCACCCGACTCGGTGACTTGTTCGTCTACATGCAGAACCTGGGCATCTGTTCCACGATCATCTTCATCAATGAGGTGCGGGATTTGAATAGCAACACATGAGCAACCAAGTTCGGCAGGAGCAGGCTGGGAGCTACGTCTGATTAGCTCATGCCGAACATCACTCAAACCGTCCGATGAATCATTGGGATCGGAATCATCGACAAATAACCCAAGATGCGGGAGCTTCGGAGATGGAGCTCGGTCATTAACTGAAGAAGATGAAGATTTTGAACCCATCTCGATTAAAAAGCAGAGATTGACGAAGAACAGTATGAAGGTCGACCGGGAAAACTTGAAGATCTTCAACGAAGATCGGAAAAATCACAACGACGGTTGATCGGAAAGCGGTAAAAATGAAATAATTCTAGAGAGAAGGGAGAGCGCTAGAGAGAGAAAGTAAAGTACCTTTTTGAGAACAAGGAAGATGTGAAAATTCGGAGGGGTTCAAGCAGTATTTAAAAAGAAAAATGCAATGATGACGACTCCTCGAATTCCTCGACAGTTGAGGAAGGCGAACCGACGCGACCCTTCCAAGAAAGATTTACCGAACTCGAAAAAGTTCCGAATTCAAAAATCCCAAGACGAGTGGCCCGAACTCAGAGATAATAGGGAAAAAAAATCCGAACAATCGTACCGATCTCAATTCTAACCGAGCTAAAGAGCCCTCCGTAAAACTTCGCCGAACTCAAGAAAACTCCTTCGCCGAACTGAGGGGGGGACTAATTGTTAGAGGGGAGTTTAGCACTCCCCGGTTTAGCTCGGCTCGAACCGAGACTGGTTCGATTATTCCCGGTTTACAATGGTTCGGGCCAGAAGAAAGAAAACCAAGATTCGATGGGCCGAACTTCGGGCTCAAAACGGGTCCAGTTATCCTGGCGACCGACATCCGAGGCCCAACGAGGGCCCAGTTCGTTACAACAAAGATCGACCGACCTCCGAGATAAGTGGAAGATTGCCTTATCTCGTAGGAAAATCAGGAGAATTTCCTTACTCCTAATCGAACTAGGAAACGAAAGTTTTCCTTTCAATGACCGACTCTAAATCTTATAAATAGGGAGGACACAAGCACATTGAAGTGGGGAGAATAATCGGGGAGACAGAAGAAAGAGAGAGAGCTCCAAACCGCCGATCTCAACTTCTCTTGTTTCCTTAGTTCTTTTTAAATCTTTGTTGTAACGCCGAATTCAATCAATAAAACGAGATTCCGATCCAAAGTTCTCTGTTTTACCCCTTTGTGTGATTTTCATAATCAACAGTGAGGTGTGTGGCGGTGAAAACGCTTTTTCTTCTTGTCCGTTTCAGAGTTGTCGCCAAGAAACTCCATCTTCATTCAAAGTAATGTGTAGACGAAGAAACAGTAACAAAACCTTTTTTCTCTACCCTTTTAACCAAACCAGTAAACTTGCTAACTCTGGACCATCACACAATTGTCGCCATTAACACAATCCAGAGAAAAAAGTTCCCAACTTTGAAAAAAAAAACAAAAAAAATCGAAAGATCTCTAGAGCATAGTCATAAAAGAGAGAGAGAAAGAGGGATAAAACCCTAAATCGATTTTGTGAATAAGACTATAAAGATAATAATATATAAATGTGTTTGTAATATAAATCCAAAAACTCTTACATCTCATGTGGTTTCCATGTTTGCCTACCATTGATAATGTCGCGAGTTCGATCCTCGGCCGATGAATTTTTTCAAAATTTAGTGAGATTAAAACGACGTCGTTTTAATCTCGTGACACCGTGTCATGCCTAGTCAGCATTCTGTGAAAGTTGACTAACAGATTAATAGTCAACACAGGTTTTAGGTCAAATTCGATAGTTGGGATAAAAAAAATTGAATTTTGTTGTCGTTTAGGTAGGAAATGGCATCCTATTTTAGTTCGGGTTTTTTATGGCACACCGAATTTAGTTCGGATTGGTTTTGACCATTTTCCCGGATCGTATTGGCTTGTCTTTTTTTCTTCACGCTGGGCTTTCGTACCTTAAGATATTTGTATCTTCAACATTGAGCTTAGACCAATTTATATATACGTGATAAGGCCTTCGCTCTAAATCGTAAATACAGTATATAATTTTCTTTGGTAAAACAATATAGTAAGACGGGTTTCTTTAATACTCTCTCAATTTCTAATTGTTGAATGTTTTAAAAAAAAAATTGTTTTAAAAAAATGTATATTCTCTATTTTTTATGCATATTTACACCAATTTATCCTATTATATCCTAATTTATTTTAATTTTATTTGTGATGGATTAACTTTAAAATAAAAATAAGTAATAAATAAAGTTAAAAATATAAATCTAAACAATTTCTTAATACGTGTGAAATTCCTAAAACATTCAACAGAAACGGAGGAAGTATATCATTGGACAAGCGTGGATCACTGGTGCAGGAAGAGCCATGTATTTAATAATTGTAACATCTGAATTATTCTTAATTAGGATAAGTAAGCGAGTAAGTAAGCGAGTTTGCTGTTGCCCGAAGCTTATCCTTAAATGGAAAGGTCAGAAGAAAAAGAGATAAGCCCGCAATTTTATAACTTTAAAATATACTAATAAATTAACAAATGTGCCGCCCAGATGACCTAATTATATTCGGCCACGCCATAGTTTGTTGCATTCTTAATAACCACGTCGTATCTCATAACTAAGCAAACTCTACTTACTTTTTCTTAAAAGCTCAGGAGATTATTTCCAATATTACAGAAGATAACATCGAATAATAGTGGCAACAAATTTGAATATAAAAAAAACAAATAAACGAATCTTTTGATTTTTTCTTGATCACAATCAGGGCTTATGCACTTACTATAATTAGAATAGTGGATTTCAGTTTTTAATCTCCGATTAAACATTCTTTTATTACCAAACCCATTGCGATCTCTGAACATCTCTGTCAAACAAAAATAGTAAGAAACGGAAAAGATCAATAACATTTTAAAACTCTCATATATATTTATCATGATCGATTACATGTTAGAACTTACTATTATAAGATCTAAAACGGTTAATTAATGCTCACATTTCCCCAGATTAAGTATCCTAATTTGCTTCACCAAAGCTTTGATTTTTATCAAGAAGACGAAGACCCATCAACGTTCTCTCCTTCATCGCCGCCATTGTTACAGCTGCGACTGTTCAAACAAAGACGACTATGATCCATCGACGAGATCTCTCTGTTCTTCGCGTTGAGAAGTGAATACTTATTATTATGCATCCATACTTTAAGAACTCCTCTCTCAATCCCAATTTCGTTACAGAAACCTCTCACCGACTTTTCATCGCAGCCGTTGATCTTCCACCCTGCTTTCTCGGCGAAGGCCCTCATCTTTGTTTTCTGCTCCGGCGTGAATTTGGTCCTCGTCCGTTTCCTCATTGCTCCTCGTGAGCTGTTCTCCGATCTTAAAGCCGTCGGATCTTGATCTGACGGTCCAGGAAAGCCGGAGCCGAGAGAGAGAAGCACGTGGCGTGGAGCTGATGTGTAGTAAGAGCAAGGAACAGGGGAAGACACGTGGTGAAGCGACGGAGACGGCGGCGATTCCGTGCCGGAGGGAGAGGAAGTGGGATGCGCGGGGAGAAAATTGAGATGGTCGGAAGGGTCACGGCGGTGGAAATTACGGTGGCAGCCACAAGCGGCGCACCGGAGAGAGGAAGGATCAGCGGGTGTGGCGGTGGGGCTCGGCATAAACTCGCCGCAGCCGTCGAGCGCGTGGCCGCCGAGGTTGGCCGCGTGGTTTTTCAGACACTCTTTGTAACAGACACCCATTTCTCCGGCGACGGTTAGTTTTCCGGCGAGTGGAGAGTTTGTTAATGTGTGTTTGTGTTTTGAAGACAAATCCATGGCTTTACTTTACTTGTCTCTTTATAGTGTGTTTAACTCTTTTCTGATTAACGTAGTTAAAGAGGAGATTAGGTTTTGTGGTTTTTTTATTTTGTTTTTATATTTTTAAAAAGATAATTAAGTAAGTGCATGTGACGATGATGTAATTATATCGGTAAAGAACATGGCAGTGATGAAATATAATTAGGACTTGAAAAATGTAAGAAGTGCTTACTCACAAACGTCCAAAGCACACACACAGCAAAAGAAGAACACACTCACTGTATATATCAAATGAAAACTTGCAACTCAATTTTTTCTTTTCTTTTTCACTTTTTCTTATTTTGGTTAAACAGATAAAAAAAAAATTTGAATATTTTAGTCACTAGTTTCTTGATATCATACGTTATAGACTGTATAAAATATAATTTTTAAAAAAAATTGGGTCCTATCACAAGCTTTTCTTGAATGATTTTATGGGACATTTGTAAGTTATGGGGTTTTCACTTTTCACCAGTGGGTAACTTATTGGTGGAGAGGAAGAAATGGGTAAAACAAAAAATATATATATAAATAAAAAGCTAAAAAATAAATAGGAAGGAATATATTCGAAGGAAGAGGGAAGGATTGAGTCCAAAGTGTATACGTGGCAAATGCCCATTACATGCATCGTACTAAAGGACAATTCCAGCTGCCCTGCGATTTCATATTCCAGTTTTTATCATTTTTTTTTAAGTTCACGTAAGAGCCCCATATCTTAATAAACTTCGCTGTCTCGCCCCTGCATTTCTATCTGCTTTGTTTTAACCTTTTCTAATTTTAGCTTCTTTTGTTGTTGTCAATGGTCATAAAATAGGGACCATTTTCTTATTTACGTCTTGCATTTTGTTTTATATAATGGCAATTATTGGTTGAGAGGTCTATAAACGGTAATTTTTCCTATTAACCGATTAATCTTAATAAATTATAGAGTTTTTCTTTCTAATATTAGGTATTACGTGTTCTGCAAAATTATTTGACTTGTACCAGTATGCTACATGTCTTTTGTAGAAACAACAACCCTTAACTACTCTTGTTTTGAATGAATACTTCATACTTAGCAATAGTGGAGCAAATAAGAGTTTGTCGTGAGCCCGTCTTCCCGTGACAATTGCCAAACTTCATTTTGTAATTAATCATACAAATAAATTTGTCTAATTTCCTTAACCACTATCTTAGACTCTTATCTCTTTACCGACCTCTTCTTCTCACTTCTTGTCATTACTGTGGCGCCGCAATTTAGTCTTCCTTTGCATTTTACTTACGTTATTGATTAGCTTTGGGTCGTAATTATGGTTGTGTGTCCTCTTCTACACACCTTCAATTATTATTTCTTTTAATTTTCTTTTTGACATCCATTTATTTTAAGTTTCTCTAATCACCATGTTTCCATATCGGACAATTTATTGTTACAAAATAGTATTTCATCTGATCCATAATAGTTGATATTTAAACAAAAAAAAAAATTTCATTTTCAATGCAAAATTAAAGTCTATATATTTATTTTTGACCATTTATATTATGCAATCTTTTTTATCATTGAATTATGTTTAATTAGATAATAAATAATGTTTTAATTTAGAAAAAAATAAAAAAAAATTATAATTTTGTGTGATTTCTTAATTTGTGGGTAGAATTCTTAAACATTAATTATGGATCAGAGGGAATATATAATTTCTATCCGAATTATAAATTGTATTGTATATATCGCTTAAGCAGTGTAGTGTTTAGTTAACTTCTACTTATAGTTATAGTGATCAAGTCTGCGTTAAATTGGAAAATGGCGAAACCATGGCTCTCTATAGGCCGAGCTTCTCCTTTAAACCCTTCGGTTCAGACTCGCATTCTTAATAACCATGTCGTATCTCCTTTGTTTCATCGAGACTGGTGTTAATTTTACATGTAAATGATGTAACTTCTATAACATACGAATTTTGATGGAATATATATATATATATATATATATATATATATTAAAATGGTTTAAAAGTACAAGTTTAGATTTTCACATGGCTTCACACCCCAATAAAAAGAACGAATGTGTAGCTACATCACAATTAGTATAAAGCATAGTGATATATACCAACAAGTGGAAAAAGTGGAAAATATATTGTATATTACAGTTGTTCTAACTCTGTCACGGTTTCGTACGTATATCTGCGATAGAAACCATCACTTTAAAAATACTTGTCAATTACACGAACTAAAGTACGTTACACCCACCAATTAAGAAAATGTTATGTTTTTTGGTCACCCAAATTATAAGTGACTATATGCACAAACTTAATAAAAGTTTTTTTTATAAAAAAAACCTTAATAAAAGTATGTCGTAAAGTACATATCCTCTAACTTTGTAATGGTTTCCTTTTAATTACCGTGATGGAATCCGTTAATTTCAATTAAAAATCAATTACATAAATAAATCCCGACATAGAAAAATCCCTACACAAACACTATGAAAGAAAACCCGACTTAAATACTATAGAACTAAATGACCTAAAAATAGGCATAAGCAACAAGATTGTCTTCTTCTCCTTCCATAACGAATTTCTTACATGGAAGATCATGGACCTCCTAAATCCTTACATGGCTTAATTCCTTAATTTACCACATTCATAACGTACATAAATATATTATAGTCTTCTTCTCCTTCCATTAGATCCATGCTCATAGCTCACTCGTCGTCGTCTTCTTCGAAACTGATGCTTCTAACTTCACTAGCTTAGGTAATTTTTTTATTAGAGTATTTCTTTTATTTTTCCAGCTATCAAAGCTTAGAACTTTGGAGTTTTAAGCTTGATAGATCTCAATGATCTTGGTCTCCAAATGAGAATCAAAACGATTAATTATTTATTTTATATTAGAGTAACAAAAAAAATCAGACATCATTCAAATTCATCAATGTATCTTTGTGAGCTAATTAACTAGAAACTTAATAAAATTGATATAGATTCCAATTCATTGATGTTTAATTTAGAGTAGGCCTGGGCAAAATAACCTGGAATCGAAAAACCAAACCGAACCGAACCAAATCGAACCGAAATCGACAAAATATCCGAATGGTTACCAATTTTCCAGAATCGGAACTGAACCGAACCGAGAACCGAATGGGTACCCAAAATATAAGTATATACCCAAAATATTAATTATATTTACATTTGATATAACATGATTACCCAAAATTACAATTATAAACCCGAATATAACAGTTTTTAGACCGAAATAACCGTAATACCCAAAATAACCAAAATATCTGAAAGTTCTTAGTTATATTTGTCAAAATTTAACCAAATTTTATTTAAATTTAACAAAAAAAATTTTAAAAAAAACTCCGGACACCCGGAACCGAACCCGAACCGAATTTCTAAAATATCCGAATGGTTACCAATTTTTCGGAGCCGAAAGAACCGATCCGAATCCGAACTGAACGCCCAGACCTAATTTAGAGTATATATTCTCTTAATTACTGGAAAGATGAATTCATTTATCATACACTGTTCAGTATACCACTGTCAATCAAAAGTATTCTTTGTGTGCAGACATAATTAATATAAAAAATTACAGTAGGTTTTACGTTTTGTCGTTTATTCCAAACCTAGTCACCAATCACGCTTAATTAGAATTCGAATCGCAACTATATCGACGATATTTGACCACACAATAATAATAACAATCGAGTGTATAATTCTGCTAATAATTTCGTCGACAGGATCTTGTAAGTTGAATTTATTTACTTAGCTTTTACAATTAGAATCTTGTAAGTTGAATTAAAAACCGTGGGTCAAACAGCATCATAAATACGGATTAGAACAATGTCCTAACGATCTTATCAATGACCAAAATGGCACGCGCATCACGCAATTCGGCCACTAGGGTTGGAACAGAAAGTAAAGTGTAGCCGAAATTTAGATCTCATTTAATCATGGGGTCATTTTTGGCATAAAAGTAAAGTCTAGCCGAAATTCTATATCTATTTTTTTTTTTAAATGGAAAAAATCTTTAAAATATTTCAAATATATAAAAATTGCTAAAAATATACAAGAATTATTTAAATTTTCCGAAAAATACATGAACTATTCAGAAATTTCAAATTAATACTCAAATTGACAAATCTTATAGGTTTTACATATTTATTATTTGGAAAATCCGATTTTACCCTTGAAAAAATCAATTTTATTTATTTAAAAAGAAAAATATATATATATATATATATATACATGAAAATAATATCAAACCTAAGCGTCCCAATATAATATATAGCTCAAGGTAACATTAAATTTAAGAATTTTTAACAAATAATATTTTTTTGGATGGATCTTTTTTCTTTCAAAATTAGGTGCACTCTCGGCCTACGCTCCTCTCGCCATCCCACAAAATTGGTCTAGATAAATCCTCTAAATCATACAACATAACACCAATTGCTTGGGACATTGAAGTAATAAAACACTGGACTGAAGAGATCCATGTCAGAAACTATCCAACGACAATTCCGACCAAAATCACTCTAACTACCGAGAAAATGCTCTATGCAAAGAAGAATGATCCCTAAGTTTTTTCTTTTGAGGAGAAATAAACCAAAGATGGAGGCGGTAAGGGAGAAGAATAGAAAACAATGGTCTAAAAACAGAACATGATAAAAATGAAAATTTCGTCGTTTTTGGACTCTTTTTGCATTCTCACAATCTCCTTTCTCAAATGATACATCCAAATAACTATAACAACATAGAATAGAGTATGATTGATACCAAAGGCGACGTCGGCCAAAGAAAAATTACATAAGGAAATCATTAATTATCCTTTCTAGGAGAGAGACACTAATTTCCAATTATATTTTTGTCGGTCTGAATTTTCATTTATCACAGATTATGAAAACAGTTATATGGACGATTGTTGTCAGTTATAATTTATAATTTTATAATCATGATTTTTTTTTATTAATATAATAAATTGACTAGATTCTCATCCGTGCTCCCGCACGGGATCTAGACAACAATCTAATCCGAATATAGCTCTAAACTCGAAACTATATAATCCGGTAAAACCTGTAAAAACTCAGCAAATAACCGTGAACCGAACATAATCGTTGATCCGGATGGATCATGTTAAATAAAAAATTATAGTGCAATCAAAGGGTTTCCTTTATTATTCTTATTGAGTTATTCTGATTTTACAATTGGATATTTTATGATTTTCTTTCGTTTATGAATAATATTTTATCAACTACAATAATAATTACTTTGTCAGGTTAACATATTTTTTTAAACAGATCTTAGAGATTTATTAGTTTTCATACTATATATATATATATATAATTTTACTAATTGTTGATTGCGGTCGGATTGTATCGAACTAGATCAACCCATGGATCCGGTGACTCGAAGAACTCTCTGATTTAGCAATTGTATAAATATTTATGATTTCTTCTTTAACATTATTTATTTTTAATATACTAAACCAAAAAAATCTCGAAAAACTTTTGTATGTTGTCTAATAAAATCTTTTAAACCACAGATTTTCAACACCACCTCGCATCCGCAAAGATTTTCTGAATATATTATATTCAAATTTATATATTATCCCAAATTCAAAATTATATTTATTTTTATATATTTATATTTGTAAAAATAAATTGAGATAATGTTAAAATAGTTTCCAGATTTTTTTTTTTTAATACAGAACGTTTGGATCCATATACTAAAAATGCTTTTGTTTTAATTCAATCGTGGAGGAGCACTGTCGAGAATCGAGATAAAAAAAGAACAATCGTCGATCACAAAAAACATCTTAAGGAATAGGCCCAATAAATTTCTTTAATAGACTGGGCCTAACAACTAATTAGGCTTATAGGCGCTCGACAACTGAACCGTCGTCGTGACTGGCGGTTCCTCCCGTCGGCGTGTCAATGAATCTCCTCCTCAGGACCTCACCATATGAGGACAGGCTGAGACGGCGGCGAAGTTTAACTTGTCGGAAGATCTATTCGGAGTAGAACTGTAAGTCCTCGTTTTTCCGCTGGTTTTCACGGCGCCTTCGATTTTAGGAGTTTCAGCTACCGATTATTAGTTGGATCGCATCGCATGTAGGCATTGGTTCCAATAAAAAGATTCAAGTGTGATTGCGAATGCTTTAAGGTTGATCTTACGGCTTTGTGTCATAAATGATCATCCATGAGTAAGTGAACATTGAGAACAAAACAAGGAATTCACATTCTTGGTTCGAAAATTCCAAGTTTTGAGAATTTGTGGCAAATCTTTTTTGAGTTGGAAGTCTAATATATTGAATTGTATTTAGCTTTTTAAGGAGATTGGTAATCTTTTTCAATCAAATCTTGTATCTTCCTAAAAGATTGAGCTTGAGATAATCTAGAATAGAGCTTTCATGAGGAAACAGTGAAGTTGTAGAACAAATCAAAATCTTTGAGATACGGGTATATACATAAGATATGTTTCTGGTGGAGTGGAAACAATGCAGAAAGAACAAAACTTAGAACAACTGCAAACAAAAGAGTGAAAAGACTTAGTCAAAAGATATATTTTGGGAACAATATTGTATTCTCCTGATGTATCTGAACAGACAATGCTGTTCTTCGTACTGATGGCTGCAACAGCCAATATTCTGTGTTTTATCAAACCTATACTTGAAACAAAACCCCGTGAAAAACCAACTAACCTACCTCCAGCTTGATAAGGTTGATTGTTGCGCTTTTTTCTTCTTCTTTCTTGCATTTCTATAATATGTTGCCTTTTCTGTATTTGATTGTTGTTTTGCCGCCGCTCAAGAAAATGGCTGGGATTTGTTGTGGATAGGATCTGATCCTCGTCTTACACGTCTCTTGCTTGACTGGAATGTGTCATCTGTCTTATTCTTTTGTTCTTGCGTCTTCTCAGTTTTGACTTTATTCTTGTTAACCTCCTCAAGAATGCGCCGGTTTTCGCTGAGCATTCCCTGATCTTCACCGTTGTTCCTAGAATGAAAACCGATGCTCCTTAGCGTAGCAATTTCACCTGGCTGAACTCCAGCTTTGTCTGCTTGTGTTTGTCTGATGAAAAACTCTCTATTTCTCGAGGCTGAGACCTTATATCTGTTGTCTGCTAGTAATCCTATGCAGACAAGAAGAAAAAGCATAATTCTTGTACTGGAACCCAGCATTTCTGCTCTTAAGCAGACAAGAAGAATCAGAGTATCTTTCTTTTCTTCAAAGAAATGAGATGTTTAGGGGTTATGAGATTGTAGACCCTTCTGAGTTCTGATTTCGTGTGTGTTCCTTCCTGTAGATATAGTCCTGTTATATATCAGTTATTGGGATTTGGAGGGAGCTTTAAAGTGTAAAGCGCACAGTGGGTCCCTGGGACCCTGGGGAATTCAGATTCACTTAAAAAACTTTGCTTTGGAAATCTAAGTAGATTAAGGCTGTTACGGAAGAATCTGACAATGATTGTACAAAAGAGTTCGGTACACCGCTGGGAAGTTAAGTATCTTTCTTCATTGGTTTCCCTACATCTCTACACTTGTCCTTTGCTTTTGTGTAACCATATCCTTTGCCATTCTAGTCTTGACTGGTAAATTGGTGTTTTTGGAGACCTTCCTAACTAGCCTCGCCCTGTTAAATCTTATACTTTCATGAGCATGCTGTATTCAGCAATGACAAGCTGCCTAGCCTAATCAATGGGTTTGTTATAAGCCGATTTTGTATTTTGATTATTTGCTTTCTTCTTTTCTGAATATATTGAAGAATAGTTTTAAGAGAAACAGCATGAAAAAGTTAAGTTACGGTTCAAATTTCAATGGTTTCTTATCTGCTTTCTAATATGGCACATTCACCGAATCAAATGCTTTTTACTTGATTTCACAATTTGTACTTTCGAAATATACAATGCCTTTAACTTTTAGGGACAATGGGTTCTATACTAATCATTCAAGTTTTACGCCCTTTTATGCTGTGAATTCTGGTTATGTCATAATTCCTTTGTTGTTAAGGAAAGTGGTTTTGTTGGTTTTTTGTTAAATGGCAGGAACACGGCGGACCAAAGCTGTGGGCCACGCAGACCGTTGTTACTATTCCATTGCTACAGCCTACAGGAGCAAGCTACTCATATAAAGCATTAAACTTTGGCAAAACAAAGGTACAACAGAGCAACCCTCTTCGAAAAGAAACAAATACATTATCTTTTTCTCTCTTTAAGAATGATTCTTTAAATTATTCTAAGATCTCCCCCCTCTACTTTAGGATTCCTAGCTCACTTTTTTAAGCAACAACATCGGCTGCATGTTTAATTGTGCTACTTCATCTTTATCTTCTCACAAACATCACACAAATATCGAAAAAACAACCATAACGTAAGGCTTCATAGGTTTTACCTGCGATACTATGTAGTAGTTTAGGATATAATTTACTGAAGTTATATATTAAAAATACATTTAAATAGGATTGATCCCTTGATGGAGCATAAACCATGTGATTTGAAGAACTCTGTAGACAAAATTAACCGTAGTCTCTACTCTCTAGTGTAGAAATTACCATTAGATCTTGAGAGATTTGATATTTGCTTGCCAAGTTTTGAGAATCTACCGATACTAATTATCATTTTGTATGTGTTTGTTTATGCTAATTATGCCTCTTAATGCTTTTTTTTTCCCCCACCCTGTTGATTCAGCTTCAGATCTTAATCCTCAATGCAATGATTCAAAAAGACCCACTTTGGTTTGATATAGTTCCCTTAATTATTATTTTATGTCTTTTCCTTACCTCATTTATTCATAAGGGACGATCTTTTTCTTTATCTGACTTCCCTTTTCTTTACTGTTGTCATTTAGGTTTCTTTTAATTTTGTTTTAGCAATTTTTTTTATCACATGGTACTTGGAACATTCTGAAGCATCAGGTTCTGTCTCAAAGTAACTTAATTTAAAACTGAGGATTGGATATTGCTTGCAGGCTCAAAAACAAAGCAGGAGGAGACCAGTCGTTGGTCCAAAAAACAAAATACCCATTTGCTGATTTTGAGTTCCCCTTTGCTTTTCTGCATTCTCGAGGTTAGTCCTAAAGTTGCAACTTTTCCTTTACTTAAAAACCCCAAAACTTACATTTTTAAAAATAAGATAACGAAATCTTGAATGTTGATCCTTATAAGAGATTGTTTTGTATTGTATTGTATTTTTTTTGGAATTTAAAGTAGTAATACTCTTTTATCCGATTGGGGTCTTTGATGTGACCAATGAGATCTCTGATGTGGTCGGAGGGAAGCGGCCACCATTATATGAGAAAGGATTTAAAAGAAGTTATAAGCAAAGCAAGACAAAGCAAACTTGGGTTATAATTGAATTATAGATATATTCTCTCGGTGGATAAAAGGTCTAATGCACAATCATTAAAACTAATGGCTGTTGTGATTAGTTTCTTAATGGGGATGTTGAGATGGAGTAATCGAGTCGAGCCGCATTCACACAATCTTGATTTAGCCGGGTCATAATTTGGTCCTGATTTTGACGGTTAAGGCTTTGGACCGGCTTGCGTCGACTGCCAACTGAAAATTAAAAAAAGCAATGGGCTTGGCCGATTCGGCACTGGCCAGCATCCGGTTTAGCTTGCACGTGACTAAACCGGATCCAGTTGATACAAAACAGTCCCGCTATCACTACATTCTTAGTTTCTAATATGATTAGGATTGATGTCCATCTTAGCCTATCTTAAGTCCCTCTTTATAAGGGTGTAACTGGTATTTATCAAAAGGGGTATTTTGAATAATTATGAATGGAGTACAAATAGATGGAATGAGATAAAAATGATCAAAATTGTTAATGGAAATCTGATTCCACACGATTCCACTCATTCCTCTACGTTTATGAAGTGGGATACATTTTTCAAAAGATTTTGTTTTTTTATCCATTCAGAAAATGGAATGAAAGGGAATAAAATGGAATTGTTTTTCATTTATATTCATTGTAACTGGTTAGTTTTAAAAGAAATCTAATGGAATGTAGTATTCAGGATAAATCTATCCCGTTAAAAGGATATCCAGTTGCAGTTGCTATCTAGTTCCTTGATTTTAATGTTACTAAGATTTGCAATTGTGCATTCTTGATCAGGGTGTGGATTAAAATTAGAATGTTTATTTAAATGGGCATGTTCTCAACAATATTGGGCAAAAACGGGCCTATATATGAGATGGGCCTGAGTATGAAATTCTCTCCTCGGCTAAGTTTGGGCACTTTTGAATAAATGAAAATTTAGCATAATTTGTCTGAGTTCATGCGAAGTAATTTTTTTATGAAATTAGCATATACCTTAATCATAATTTTATTTTACACTTTTGACATCCTTTTGGGGGTAAATTCGAATAAATCAAACATAAACATGTGAGCAGAACGTGCTGAAGTTGGAAACTCTACATAGGATGCGAATAGAGTCTCTTTACACATCAATCAAGTACAAGTGATGTATAACATTAATGCTTACTCCCAAACTAAGTTTGGTGGTAGTTAATCTTAATTCTATAAGTTTGTATAACTTCTCTTGATATATAAAAATGATATTGTAATATAACATTCTATCACTAATTTACGAAATGCTTGATTGGCCAAAAAAGAGTTTGGTCTTTGATATTGTCACATCGACATCTGCTTTAACTCCGAAAAATATTTTGAAAAATCATTTGTGATCTTCCAATCACTAAAACATGAATTAAAATTAGCTAACCAATTTTACCACAGTTATTCACCAATTTTATTAGTTGGTTTCAACTTTCAACCACACCGACCGTATTGTTGCAAACACTGCATATATCAGAGCCATCATTTACATGACTTGCAAGATACCAAGAAAGTTTTCCCATTATATTTAGGACAATGGCAAAGCAAAATAATTGAATTCAGACAAAATAAGATTTTGGCTACATAGATATCACGGGTTCTAAAAACATATGCTTGGATAAGACAATGAAAAAAATCCATAATTTCAACTTAGATTTCTCTCAAAATGTTCGGTGACCGTATTTAATTGTATATATGTTCACATGATACAAGTACGAACTATGTCTTGGGGTTTTTGGCTATTTAGTCATTTTAAAATTTTTTTATTAATTTTTTAGTATTTTCTTAACTTAATTGTGAAATTAACACTTTTTGTACTGTACACGGGTTAACTTTCCAGTCGTATCTTGTACAGCGCGAATCAACCGTGTACAGTACGCGGACGAATAGGAAACAAAGGCAAATTAAAATTGTCATTTGACACCGAAGAAAACAAAAAAAAATGACAAAATTGTAAAAAAGTTTGAAAAAATGACTTGGGATGCAAATATCTACTATTTCTTCCTTTAGGTTGTGCACAATGGTTCGATTATATATTGTCGTTAGTTTCTACTTTCTACTCACAATGGGTAAAATAAAAGGAAAAAAACTAGGACTTATAACTCTTTTTGGTTTTCTAATTTCCTCAATAACATTTCATTTTTTTTTACAAGTAGCATTTTTAAATTTCTGAATAT